>OZ010789.1:60011774-60341774 GCA_963932465.1 Maratus speciosus
GTTATTCAATTTCTGTTGTTTTTACTATGTTTTTGGAATCTATGTTAAGTGTGTTGAGAGGAACTGTATTTTCGTCAATTTGTTAATGTAATTTTATTCATGATCTCACAGTTTTTGTTGGTAGTCGGTAATGTTTAATTTATGGTTATATATACATTTATATATATATTATATATGTGTGTGTGTGTATATTTTACTCTTTCCACCTAAGACAGATAAGTTCCGCATAAGCAACAATGTTCCAAATATGGTTCATTACGCACACTTTCCTACTTGTAATATAGACAATAAGAGAATTTTTACAGAATATTTATATAAATTACTAAAAGATTTAGCAAGTTTTTGCTATTAATAATTGCAATATTTCTCAAACTTCAATTAAAATATATTTTTTAAATTCTGATGAAAGGTTCATGATATCATTTCACAATCTGTCTCATAAGCTACCTTTAAGATACGTTATACGTTAAATATAAATAATTTGATTGTAGTAAATAAAATAAGACTAGTGACTAGAAAAGTATACATTAAAACATATTAATAACTTCCTAATTAAAATGTACTTATTTTTCCAGTGTAAAAAAATTTGGAAAATTTTCGTATGATTTAATTTTTTTAAATATTTGTAATTACTACATGCATTAATATAACATAGAAAAAATTTATTAATCGAGCTAGTCGATGAATCGATCTTCAAATACGATTGACGTTTTGTTCAAAACATGTAAAAGGCGTCTATCTATTCTTCATAATAACTAAGGGTTTCAGTTCCGCTTTTCCTGCGTAACGGAATGTAGTTAAAAAAATTGTTGAACATCCTTATATCTAGTTTAGATTTAATATAACATGAGAAAACTTTCTTAATTGATTAAAATCTACCCAAAAAACGCCATAATTGTATGTTCAACATATCTAAATGGCCATAACCTTCGACATATTTTTGATAAAAACTAGAGATATCAACACGTGTTTCCTGTTTTACAGAATACATGTAAAAACATTTCTTTAAACATAAAAACTCTAACACATTTTTTAAATTTAATGTAGCACTACAAAGCTTTCTTAATTTAACGAAATCTACACCAACAACCACTCATCATCATGTTTGACATGGTTGAATGTCTGGTTGAATGTCATGGTTGAACACTTTTGAATGTCTATAAACGCCAGTATATTCTCCATAACAACTCGGAGAACCAACTGGAACTTCCCGGGTTATAGAACATAGACTAAATCCACGTTTTCATAAATCTAATTTTTTTTTTTTTTTACATTGAATTTAATTATTTTTTAACTGCCCACAAAATGCATTTTATATAGATAATAATAATAAAGTTTTCAAATAAATGTTTGAATTTATTAATTGCGATACGTTCATTTTATCCACATTTCAAAGGCTAATATGAAGAAAAAAATACAGAAATAGAGGAAAATAGAGAAATCATCAAAGATTTCTCTATTTAAAGAGCACTTTTCCATTAGGATAATTCCTGTGGTTTGAGTTAGTAGGTCGATTACATTCCTGTACAATATTTGTTTTATTTATATAATTTTTGTATTTTATTAATTTAATGATAAATTTCGAAATCCGCTAAGGACCATTAGCAGGAAACAATGTCGGAACTATTTAGATTGTCTTAAGTGCAAAATGGTTAATCATTTTAGTCGAAATTGTACGCAATTTCTATTTTTTAAAATCGTGCTAGAAAATGATTTAGAAAAAAAAAAGAAACAGGAAAAACCAGTAAATTAATATACACCTTTAAAACAAATTGCATTTGTAAGAACATTTGCCCTGTATTCGACGGTTTAAAAAATATAATTGTGCGATGTTTAGAACAAAAAAACAACATTGGTCGTGTGTTTCACCCGTCAATAGAACATGACTCTTATTCTCGGACATGTTTTTGTTTATAATATATATATTTTTTTATAATTTACCTTTAGAAATCATTTGCGGTGATTATTTTGAAATAAAACTCATTTCTAACAAACAAAGTTCTTACAAACATAAGATACACACAGTTCATCTTGATGCTGTCTTCCCGATACATTGGCAATTAAAATAAGAATTTAATTTATTATGGATGTAGATTACAATGTATTTCCTCAAATGCACCAATAAAGAATTAGTTTGCATAGCACGAGTTTGCTGAAAGACCAGGGATTTACATACGAAACACGCGTGGGTAACAGCATCACAATAAATAAATATATTTTTCTAATAAACCCCTTTTTATAAAAACATCAAATAAACTTCTTAAATAATAAACCAAACCGAAAACAGTGTGACAGTTTTTCTCCTCAGTTATTTAATAAACAAGCAGTTTTAATTACTCTTAAAGCTATTAAACCTCATAAATAATTAATATCTAACATAATTATGGAATTAACTACGTTTGTATAACTTGGAGAACACATTTTAAATCCGCATTTAATTAAATTTATTTAAGTTTAAATAAGCATCACTAATCCAGTCGTTCATAATTACTTCAAATTCACATTACATTTATAAATTAAAATTGTTTGCTTCTATAGACTTTGAAAGACAGCTACAATTGTTTAAAATTAATGCTTTTAAATAATAGAACAACTGAGCAACATTAAAAGTAAATGTTTGAAATAAAAAAAAACACATTTTATAATTATTTTTATTTATAAATTATTTTATTAGTAAATGTGATTTTGTTTCAGATAAGATATTAACGAAATTTAATAACAGTGCAAATTGCTCATTTTTGCTCCCTACTAAAATAGCAAAAATGCAAATATATATATATAATAAATTTGAAATCACAAATATATGAATAAATTGGTAAAGTTCTAAAGATGAATTAGAAATGAACATAAGAAACCAGTATGTAAAATAAGAAATTATGAATAACCCACAGAATCTTCAGAGGAGCTTGTTATTTCATCCAATTTTGTCGGCATTAAGCCTAAAATGACAAAATGTAGCTCCTTATAACTCAAAAATATCAGAAAATAGTTAATAAAAATCCACGAGGATCCACACAGGATATTAAAAATTAATAGAGCAAAATACCTAAATTACATACTAGGAAGCATAACTGCAGCATGTCTGGATGGTAAAACAGAGTTAGGACTATTTTAACATGAGGGCCTACAGTTGATTATCTGACTGAAACCCATAACTTTGCTGCCATCTGGTGTGAGAAAGGAAAAATTGTAAATTGGAACTGGATTATTAAAAATAATGCTTGGTGCTGCCATCTTTACCATCCCCCCCCCCCCAAAAAAAAGATGGTTTTAATAAAACAAACTCTTACAGGAAAATGAAATTAAAAACTCGTCAAAAGCGGCCAGATAAAATTGTTAAACTGGGCTTTCTCTAATCTTTATTTAGTTTTGTTAGTGAAATTAGTACTTAACTTCAAAATTTGCCTCCGCCAGTATGCTGAGTGGGCAGGGATTTTTTAAATATAAATCTGAAGTATATGGTGTAAATGTTTTTTGAATATATTTTACAAACAGGCACAAATGCAATGTAAAAAAATGCATCCGATGCTACATCTTATTTTTTCTGTGGAAGGCAAAATAAAATGAATGTAATACCGAAAATTGCTATTGTAACGTATTGAAATATCCACATACGCTCCAATCTCTAAGGAAACCCTGTATCTTTTAAGATGTATGGTCATATACTAGTTGCACATCTTACAGAAGAAAAAACGACTGCTTAATCACATAATTTCCTTGCTAAATCTTATTACTGAATTTCTAAATTTCTTGCTAAATTGGTATATCACTAACGACTGCGACAAAAGTATTATTATTGAATATGTAGTATTTCGGAAATATACATACAAATCTAAATGGTTATTTTAATTAAAAGGAACGGTTAATATAAATGGCAGATTTTCGTACAAAAACACCCCAAATGCTCAGAAATGTAATAATGTTTGACATGTTTATGAAATTTAGAAGAACTTTCAAGTAACCTATTTGAATCATTTTTTTTATTAAAATGTTGTAACATTCAAATTATTAAATAATTCGGAATATGTTGAATATTGTAGATTTGCATTGATCAAAATGTAACACTGTTAGATCTAATTATTACATACGTCAATTCATGCTATTGGATTTACGTAAATATACTTCACTGTCTACAGTTGTATTAGGCACTCTTGAATTAGATAGATACAGTATCACACATATATTTTATTTTTGATATAACAAGCACATATTTTATGGTAAATTTATATACATAATAGAGGATTAAATTGAAATTTAACAAACAACATATTAGTTCAGCTGTATCTTTTTCCTTTGAATATGAAGCATTCCGAACTTATCCATGTTCGCCGTTAAAAAAAAGGTGCTTTAAAGTTCTTAAAACAAAAATTTCATATTTATTCAAGTAATAAAGGAAAGATAAAACAATAAGATTATTATATTTCTATTCGTCTTAGTTAAATGTAATGTAAAGATTTATAATTCTTTTTATGATTTCGTTAGTGGAAAATTACACATATATAGTATTTCGGAATTATATACATAAAGCAACATGGCTTTTTGCTTAAAATAAAATATTATTCTAATTGCAGATTTAACAGAAACGGAACAGTATAATGGGATGCGATAAAAAAATCATTACAAAAAAATTTAGTTTCCATATGATAAACATCCATTTAATTTATACTCTAGTATATTTTTTCCTTTTATACAAAATATTTTAAGACAATACATATTCTCATAAATTAAGCTGAATATATATGATTTATTACAAGTAAATTAAAAGTTTTTAAACTGGAAATATATAGCAGAAATTGTTAAAAATTTCACTTTCCATTTAAAAATATGTCTGTTCGCAATTTGTTCAGAGCAGTATTTTGCGTGTTATAGCTTCCTATAAACTATGATATTAGGAACAAAAAATATGTCTTTTACTAAAATATAAACAGCGCAAAAAAAACGGCTATTAGCAAAGTGTACTAAGAAAAATGGCAGAAAAATTTGTCTTGAAATTTGAAGAAAAAAAGAAACACAAAAATAATGACTTTTATTACGCCAAAAGTTTATTTTTATTTATTTATTTCTATTGTTGAGAGCAAAAATATTACTTTACACGAGAAACCATTAAACACATTAAAACAAATGGGTATAATCGGGCCATTTGCTTCATTCCATTTAAGTGCTTCAGCGGAATTTATTACCTTATGCAAAAGAGTTCAGAAAAGTAAATTAGTGTAATTGGGAAACAAACACAATAAAAATGGCAGATAATTAGTTTTATGTTTTCATATTTCAAACGATACTTTATACGGTTTTTATGTTTTTCGGTAACTTTAGTTTTTTTTTTTTTTTTTTTTTTTTTTTTTCAAATAACTATATTTTAAAATATAATAAAAAAGTTATAATGTTTCAGAAATTACATTTCGAAAGTCGACGAATGCATGTGAAACTTAATCGAATTGTTTAAGGGAGCCAGGAACGTATTTTAAAATAATTTTTATTAATTGGATTAAAATTTTGGAAATTTTTGAGATGGTTAACCATATTCTTTGTAAACAAAACCACATGATAATACTTTTCATAATGTTTTTAAAAAATAAAGTAAAATTTAAAATTTATAAAAAAGTGGAGTATTTTTAAATCGTTATTACTCGAAATATTATTTGTAGAATTTCAATTTTTTTATCATTTAAACAAACAGGAATATATAAGTTTCAGTTTTGATTCAACGCTTTTAAAAATATTAATTTAAATAAAAATAAAAAATATATATAAAGCTAAAAAATATGTAACTTCAAAAAAATTACATTTTCAAAGGTATTTTTTTTTTCAAAATTAAATCAATTGAAAAAAAAAAAAACATGTTTCAAATTTGAGCCGTTTATATTTAACGGTTCTTGACTCTAATTTAAATACAAGAAGTTATGAAAAATCTCATCAGGACGAAAAACGCATTTTCACAAGATATCGTTTCCATGACAACCATTGCTTGAAAACTATATTTGGAAATCAAACAGAAAAAAAAAATGATAATATTGCCTGTTCCAATTACGATAGAAAGATGATTTAAACGTCATTTTAAGCTGAAAAAAGAGAGAAATATTTAATGTAATAAAAGTTTTTTTAGAAAATTTAATTAATTTTCTGTCCTGCACCACTTAACTCTTCACCACTTTGTAACAGCAGATGTAAAATTTAATCAAAATTACTACAACTTCAAATAATATTATAGAATTATTAATAATGAGCTTTAAGTAATTCTATACGTGGTAAAATATTTATTTTCGTACTGCTGTGTACATGAAAGACACATTATATATTAGCCAATGTTCAGAATGATTGTTCTGCAGATGTTATGAACATTTTCTATTTATTAATAACGTCAATTATCTAATGCATTGCTTAAATTATGTATAAGGAGTCGTCTACGGATTAAAATCTTAGCAAAAATTTAAATTTTCAATACTAAAATTAAATACCACATTTCATATTCGGGTTTATAAGTTTAATCTTTACGATTCCAAACGGATAGAACTTTGGTGAAGCAGCTTTAGAACTATGCAGCTTTAAACTTGGACGTGAAGCTAAAAGTTAAATTAATTCTTAATTGCTGCAAAACAGATTACAATACACGCAGTTATTGAAGCAAAACGCAAAAACTACTTTGAGTATTGAAAAATAACTTTGGATTTGCACACATGACGCATTAAAACATCGATTTGTGTGAAAAAATACATACATTTCAACTCTAATTTTTTTATTTTTTGTATTAATTTTGTATTTATTTATTGTATATTTTTTAACTAAACAATCAAATGGGAATTATATTTTGGATAATAATTTCTCTAAAAGAATTTATGATTAATAAAATTTAACGCTTAACGTATGTTAGATATAAGATAACTTTGCCTAACTACGATTAAAGTATAAAAGAAAAAAATAATAAATTGTTACCATGGCAATTTATGTTATCTATACTAATGGACAAGTGTAACTTGACAAATGTTTCTAAATCTAGAAAAATAAAATATAACCACGAACAAAAATATGCAGTAACCACTACCTAGTTACTGTCGATTCCAAAAAGTTTTCATTATTATTAGAAGCCCCCCCCCCCAAAAAAAAAAAAAAAACAAACAAAAAAAAAACAATATATTTCTGCTGTTAAAATGAACACTTACAAAAACAAAGTTTCATTTGAATTTTGAAAAATATTCCAAGCAATTTGTATACTGTATAAATCAATTTTCTCAAAAAGAGCGGGGTCTTGAGGATGCTATGAATCCTAATTTAAAAATTTTCAGCTGCAAAATTGAATTTATACTTTCACGAATAATAGAATAATATTAATTTTAATATCCAATTTCATGCTTTTAATTTATCATATTTGTCTGTAAAACATAGTTGTTGAATATAAAAATACAAGTATTAACAGCTCGCAAAATACTATATTCCGGGTTCAGAAAAAATTAAACCCAGCCAAAGAAATTTTATTTTTATAAATGCTTCCATAAATCTAGAAAATATATTTGTTTGTGTGGTTTCTAAAGATATAGAACGATGCTCGCAATCGTAGGCCCATCGGAAGAGTTTATTGTATTTTTTGTCTTGGATATAACATATGTTACAAGATTAAGACAAATTTGTCTTTCTTTTACAGTATGCCCCTAATGATGTGTAAATTGCTTAAAATAAATATGTCTCTTTAATAGCGCATGATTTGTACGTAAACTTTGACTTCGGATTTCTATATAAAAAGATTTTTTGGATTTTTTTTTTTTTTTTTTTTTTTTTTTTTTTTTTTTTTTTTGTATGATATTAGAGAAATTCAGGTTTTCTAAACAGACCACTTAACATTATCTAAAGTACAAATTTCGACGTTAGTTTAAATTTTGTTCGAATAGAATGTTTAAGAAAATATTTTTTTTTAATTCAAACAAATGTACACTGTAAAAAAAATACGACCAGTTTTCCTGCAGGAATCGGAAAAATAGTTGCCCTTATCGTACCGGAAAAATTTCCGACCCAGCTCGGAATAAAATCCATAAAATACCGTTTAATTGACTATTTCCTTTTTTTACGGATTTTATTGTGAGCTGGGTTGGAAAATGTTCCGGTACGATAAGGGCAACTATTTTTCCGATTCTTACAGGAAAACTGGTCGGATTTTTTTACAATGTAGTTTGCATTTTAAAATGTAATTTTAAAACATGAATCTGCATATTTCAGTGATCCAGATTTCTCTATTTTTCTTTTATATTTGCTCCTACCATTTTGGAAACTATAATATTCGTCATAGATGCCAATTACGTATGTTAAAGAAATAAACTTCGACGATTGTAGTTCCGAAACAGTACAATGAAATACATAAAAACTATAAGATGTTGCAACACCTGATATTTTACTAATCCAAATGACTGTAGTGTTTAAATAATTGGACTTTACTGCAATAAATAATTCATCCCTTGTTAACTTAAGTAAAATATCACATAGATGCGCTGTATTGTTTGTTTTCTATTATGTTTTCTGAAACTTAATTATCAAAACTAACACATTTTACTTTAGGACACGACTTTCCTTTTGGCCAGTGCTATCGTAATGCTATATTAGAGAACACATATTTATGAAGTCAAATCCGGGTTCTGGATTTCATCATTGTTTGTTGATTTTAATTCAAATGATTTTAGGTTGTTAAAGTAAAACACACACTTACAGTTACTATATTTTACTTAAAATATAAATTTATTACAAAAAAAATGCTAAAACCGACTTCAATGAGTTATCTTCTCCCTCTTTGTTTTAACACTTACTTGTTGCTCGGCATATTTTAATGACTGGTTTGCCGCAATATTCGTGGAAAGACGTTATCGTTATTCTATTCACTTTAAATCCCATTGTCGCCAGTATCGCCTTATTTGGTTACCTAATAGACTAAGATATACTAATTGTCTTTCATATTACCGTATAAAAAGTCCATAAATTATAGGAATAATATTTTGAAGACAAAAAAAAGTAATGCCTTAACGCCACATTAAAAATGCATGAAGATTGGCCATTGTTTATGAAACTTGCATCATATGAAAACCTTATTGTTGTGCTAGTCTCTTTAAATCTCATTGACTTCAGTATCTCCTTATTTGATTAGCCAAAAGTCTAAGATACATTAATTGTTTTTCGTATTACCGCCAAAAAAGTCCATACATTATAGAAATAATATTTTGAAGACAAAGAGTAGCAATGCCTTAACATCACATTAAAAATGCATGACGACTGTCCATTGTTTATGAAACTTGCATCATATGAAAACCTTATTGTTGTGCTATTCACTTTAAATCTCATTGTCGTCAGTATCGCCTTATTTGATTACCCAGAAGACTGAGATATATTAATTGTCTTTAGTATTACCGTACAAAAAGTCCGTACATTATACGAATAATATTTAGAAGACAGAGAACAGCAATGTATTCTTTAACAGCATATTAAAAATGCATGACGACTGTCCATTATTTATGAAACTTGCATCATATGAGCATTTTTTTTTCTACAGACAAGCATTTTTAATCCTAATGTAATTGAAAGGAATCATCAACGCAGTCAGTTCTTTCTACCAAAAAAAAAAAAAAAAAAAAAAAAAAAAAAACAATTGTGAATATAGCGACATATTTCAAACGTTGCTTGCTAATAAACTTTAGGAAATGTAGAAAACAAACTGTATTACAATCGTATTGCAAATTAACGAATAAAAATTTAAATTCTTAGCAACCATTTGAATAAAAAATATTATTTCTTAAAATTCATCAAATAATTTACATAAGCTCATTTTCTGTAAAGTATAACATGGATGAGAACCTTCTTTTATAGAAACGGAAAGTGTTTTTCTATCACATCATGTAAAATAATGTATTCGCTAAAGTGCTTTCCAAAAAGAAAATACAGTACATAAAAGACACTAGAGCAGGTAACGATTTAAGAAAAATGTTTATGTTAGGCAGACAAGAACAAACGATCCAATAAAGATAAAAACATTTACTATTCCCATGCCTTTGAGATTCATCAACAGAAAAGTGTTTCTATCAGGATAAAAATGTCTCTTCTATTACTACAGCTTTCAGACCATAATATGATACAGTTCATCCGGCTAAGCGTTAAAGAAACGCTGTACATTAAGTGAATTGCAGAAGATATTTCATGCAAATGTGTATCACATAATCTAAAATGTTGTCAAGAAAATATATAATAAAAAATACCTAAGTTACAAATATTATAAAACGTACATTTAATATAATATTATTTTTTAGATTATTCAATTTCTAATTAAAAGAAAGTTAAAAGCGACTAGAAAAAACACGAAAAGATATGTTTACGTGTTTTGTTAAATAAATTTTAAAAATGACATTGATAAACGTGTCGAACTGATCTTTAATTCGTTTAAGTGCTCCATCGGATAATTGGAAAGTATCACGTAAAGACAAAGCAGTAGATAATAGACTTTAAAATGTTGTTTTGCGGAACAAAATATTGTTTTCTAATTTCTGTATTCTTTTACGTATAAACTTAAAATATTCTAGGATTATATATAAATAGAATTATCTTTCCTACAGAGTGCTTCAAAAATGTATAGAAAATTTATTCGCTAATATCTGGCGTGATCTTCTTTTCCTTAGCTAACTTCAAATAATGGGTAACGCATAACTAATCTATAACTAAAGGAAATTTATGTAACATAGCTTAAGTACAGACAGAGGTTATGGAGAAACCTTCAAACAAAACCCTATACATAGTTTTTTCTCTTTTTAATATATCTTAGTAACCGAATCTGAAGTTTGATATAAATTCATGCATTAGTTCTTGAAATACGGCTATTGCGGAAATCTTGAAAAATGCAGCATAGCAACTCCACCTGTTGGGTGATTCACACCAAAAATTAAACAACATTAATCTATATCGGGGAATAACTGAATCTGAAGTTTGATGAAAATGCGTGCATTTGGTCTTGTGATAGAGCTCTTTCGATAATCATGAATGATGCGGCATAGCAGCGTAACCTGTTGAGCGATTTTCACCAAAAGGTAATCCACATCAAATTATATCATGGATTGAATGAATCTGAAGTTTCATGAAAATCCGTGTTGTACTTCTTGACATATAGCTATTGCAAAAATCGTGAAAATTGCAGCATAGCAGCGTCATTTGTTGGACGATTTACACCAAAAACTAATCAGCACCAGCTTATATCAAAGTCTAACTGAATCTAAAGTTTTGTGAAATTCCGTGTATTAGTTCATGAGATAGAGCGCCCTCAAAATGTTTGTCACATACAGACTCACAGAGTGACAGACAGAATGACATTTTCTAAAAACCTCCAAATCGTGTCAGGACATTCTAAAGCGTATAAATCGTATAAAACGTAATCCGGACGTCGAATTTTTTCACGAATTCAATACATTTTTCTTGTAAAGATAGAAGAGAGTAATAAGATTTTGATATTCACAATTTTTATTCTAGTTAATTTTAATTGCAAAATTCATATTACAAGTGAGCATTTTTTAAGGAAAGTTACACTTCTGGCATGGATTGTGAAAAAGCAATCATAATAAAAGGACCAGTTTCTACAAAATAAACATTAGTTTAACTTTATGCACTTGAATTTTTTTTTCAAGATATCGAAATCTTTAATAAATTCTTCTTAATTTTTCTCAAAATATTCATACTTGTAAAATGAACTTAATGTGCATATTTCATTTAACGAAGATATAAGTTATTAAATACCCTTCAAACTGGGGCTTTATAGCAGAAATTGTCTAAAAAATTTACTTTCCGTTTACAAAAGTATGACAGCCATTGAAAGAATTTATTTCATGTAAAAAGATCGCCAGCAGAAATTTATCCTCCAAATGAAAAAAAAAAAAAAAAAAAAAAAAAAAAAAAAAGGAAAAAAAATCCGATACATAATGCAAGAATAATGTCCTTCATTATCAAAAAAGTTATTTTATTTTATTTTATTTTTTTTGCTCTTTTTATGAGCACTTCACACCAAAAGCCATTACACGAATTAAAACAAATGGAATTATTATGGGTCATTCGCTTCGACCCATTTAAGTTATTCAGCTGAATTTATTATCTTGTTTAAATAATTTCGGAATAGTGCATTAGTGTAATTGGAAAATAAATTTATTGAAAAAGTGTGTTTATATTTTAATATTGAAAAAGATACTATACACTGATTTTATGCTTTCGGGCTGTTTTAGTGCTGTTTCAAATAGTCCATATTTCAAGTATACTTAACATTTAAAAACGGCAAGCAGTCACAGTTGAAGGAAGATGCACGTATCTTAAGTCAATCGTTTAAATTTACACTGTTTTTTAATTATAGAGCTATAACAATGTTAAAAATTCTACAATTTGAAAAAAAAAAAACTTGCTAAATTAGCCCTAATGAATTTTGAGTAATTGTATGAGTCTAAAAAAATATTTTTTCCTATTTCTGATTGCAGGTAAGCCACATTATATGTCAGCCAGTGTGTTATCTTAATTCAATCGTTTAAATTTTTCTGTTTTTTAATTATAGAGCTATAAGAATGTTAAAAATTCTACAGTTTAAAAAAAAAAACTTGCTAAATTAGCCTTAATGAATTTTGAGTAATTGTATGAGTCTAAAAAACATATTTTTTGCCTACTGCTGAGTGCATGTAAGCCACATTATATGTTAGCCGGTGCGTTTTGGAGATATGATGCGTCATGTTTTGACCATTTATGGTCTTAACACATTTGTGCCTAAATTTTTGTTTTCTTAAATTTCTTGCTAAAATTTCTTTAAAATGTTACAAAAGGAACTAGAAAAATATAAAAAAAATTGCGGTGTTTTCTTTTGTTTTACATTTATTTGATAAAATGTACACGTACTAAATATGGGGATATGCATAATAATTGTAATAGTGTAATATGCATAATTATATGTTTTGTCTAAATTTATATAAAACGAGCTTTTAAATTGTATATTAAATACCATAATTAATATTTTTATGAACTATTGAATAAATATATTTATTTCTTTATAGAGACAAATAACATTGTAATTTTTATTAATAATAAACTAAGAATAATAGTATTTGATGCTTAAAAACAATTTATTTCATAATCATCTTTACTTTAAATAAATAACTGTCCTGTAAACGGCTAATAAAATATATATTATATACATGTTATATCCATTCGCGCCGAGCACCATATATTTCGTATGTTACAAAAATATATGAAAAATAGGTTTGAACATATAATTTCAAAATTTGTAAAAATACATATTTAAAAGAGGCCTACAAGCTAAGATTATGACTTATTTATTTGGATCCTTGATAGAAAAAACACAAATAAACTTACTTTTTACATTTCGCCATCTTCAAAAATGAAACTCCAAAAAAAAAAAAAGGCTTCATTTGAGCAAATAAAAAGCAACCGTACGCTGTCATCTCTCGGTAATAGATAAAGTCATTTATAGACAATTACTTCGTGCAATTTTCATGTTGTAAAAGGGAAAATAATAATATATATATATATATTAAAATTCGAAACGTTCCAAAAATAGAACGCTAGTCATACAGATGGGTGACAAAATAATACGAACACCTATGACACCAATGGTGTACGAATTGCAACTCTACCATCAATGTTCGAAGCATGAAGTTCCCTTTGGACAAGCCATCTTCATTTCGCCATCTTCAAAAATGAAACTCCAAAAAAAAAAAAAAAAAAAGGCTTCATTTGAGCAAATAAAAAGCAACCGTACACTGTCATCTCTCGGTAATAGATAAAGTCATTTATAGACAATTACTTCGTGCAATTTTCATGTAGTAAAAGGGAAAAAAATAATATATATATATATATATATATATATATATATATATATTAAAATTCGAAACGTCCCCAAAATAGAACGCTAGTCATACAGATGGGTGACAAAATAATACGAACACCTATGACACCAATGGTGTACGAATTGCAACTCTTCCATCAATGTTCGAAGCATGAAGTTCCCTTTGGACAGTTAGTGCTGAAATGGATTCTGGAAATGGCTATTTAGATATGACGCTATGTGGGATAAAGATTGCCTCCGCTTTCTGACCGCTATGGGGGTCAACTTTCTTTTATCCCTCTCAGAAAGCTTTCTTTTCCGTCCACTGCTGTACTTCGCAGACGACAATTTACCGCATTTCGTGTACCCTGTCATAACGTTTGACACAGCCTGGCACGTCCCAAATAATTGGCTGTTTCCGTCGCCGAGCAACAAGCACACCGCATTCCAAAAATCATTTCTTTTTCGAACTCTGACAAGTCAGTCATTGCTGAGTTTTCCAGAGCATATGGAAAGAGCATGCAACACCTATGACTGATGTTGAACGACTGATACCTTACCTTTCATAACCACTAGGTGGCAGAATTGAGTGCAAAGTGACATGCGCGTTCTGGTCCTTTGAAATGGACCATACCCTTTTAATGGATATTCGTATTATTTTGTCACCCATCTGTAAATGAGATAATCATTTCTGATTACGTAAGTATTATTAGAAAAAAAATTACGTTTATAGCCTCTTATATATGATATTACGTACTTTTGGGGATTCGAGAATAAAACATTATACGCCATTACAATTAGTTTTGTCGGAAGTCACCGTATAAATATGTGACTGCTGCCAAACAATTAGTAACAACATCTACTAGCAAATGCAATACTTAAATTATGCTGCGGGCCGCTTTATTTAGAATTTCGTGGCATTGAAAACTTTTACTTTTTATTCATATTGGATGAAAAGAAAGGGAAAGTATTCTATTTAACGGAAACCTACAATAAATAGAAAATTGGAGTAAATAAATAGTCGAATAGCGTAATTTTATTTCTAAGAGAAAATAAGAAAATCTTCCCTCCTATAATCTTAACAACATCTTAAAAAAATCTATAAAAGACTTTTTAAAATGAAGAATTTCTTTTACAGGTAATATTTATTGGAAATAAGAATACCTTGCCATATACTTATACGATCTCCTAAAATATTTAATCTTGTCTGAATTTACGTAAATGTCGCTTTCCAGTTTAGAGATATAATGAATTATTTTACAGTGAAACATCTGTGAAATACCACCACTATAAGGAGACCACCTCTCATAAAGATCGTTTATTTCTGGTCTATAATTCTTGGCTATATGTTCGATGCTAATTTTCCCTCTATTAAAGGGCCACTATTTCATGTCTCACTCCACGAAAGACTACGTTTCAACTTTTCAGCCGAAAATGTATGATTAGTTCCCTTTACAAGAGGGATTCTCAAAAATGTCCTTCCGGCCAGTTCCGAGAGGAAGAGGTAGCTTTCATATTCCTTATTTTTAAAAAGCTAGCTTATGTTATTCCAACACACGAACCTCAATTTAGTGGAGACCGATTATAGAAGATTCAATATTAATTTTTATCAATACTAAATCATTATGAATGAGAATTCCGCGAAATTAGTCAGCTTTATCCAAGCTGATTTTATTTAAAGTCACTTATATTTGGTTGCCAAATTCGGCGATATTTTGAAGTTCCTGCCATTTTAAGACAACATGGTGGATGAGGCTAACCAGTGAACTTGGTTGAGACCTTAGTAATTCCTGTGCACATGCTCACTCACATCTGAATCGGTTGATATATACGCGTCCTGTCGCAGGCAAAAAATCAGATTTTTCAAAATGTCACCCACATAAAGAAATTCAAACTGCTATATCTGAGCCATTTTTTAAGATAAAGAAAAAACAAAAAATGCTCCGGAATCCTTATATCAAGATCTAATACTTAAGAAAGAAACCTTTTTCAATTTCTAATTTTTTTGCACCTCACTTTAAATATAAGTTTTTTTTTAATTTAATGGCCGCCATTTTGAAACAAGATGACGGATGAGGCTGCCCAGCGATTATGGTCGAGACATTACCATATCCTATCCACAGGCCTTCTTACATCCAAATAGGTTAATAAATACGCGTGTTATCACGTGACAAATATCAGATCATTTCAAAATGCCAGCCATGCTAGAAATTAAAAGTGCTATAACTCAACCATTTTTTAAGATATAGATGAAACAAAAACTGCTCAGTAATCTGTGTATTAAGGTCAAACACATAAAAAAATCTTTTTTATTTTCCTATTTTTTGATACCTTATTTTAAATTTTAAATAAAAACAAAATTAAATGTTCCCTTTTGAAACAAGATGGCGAATGAAGCTGGTCAATGAGCTCGGTAGAGACATTGGTATGTACTATGTACACACCAAGTTACATCCAAATCGGTTCATAAATACGTCTTTTATTGCATGACAAAAATCAGGTCGTTTCAAAATATCAGCCACAATAGAAATTCAAAATGATATAACTCAGCCTTTTTTTTAAATATAGACGAAACAAAAACTGTTCCGGAATGTTTGTATTAAGGTCAAACACATAAGAAAAAAAAAATTTTCATTTTCCAATTTTTTGGTACCTTATTTTAAATTATAAATTTTTAAATTTTTCTTAAATTGCCGCCCTTTTGAAACAAAATGGCGGATGAACCTGTCCAACGAACTCGGTCGAGACATCGGTATGTACTATATACACACGGAGGTACATCCATATCTGTTCATAAATACGCCTGTTATCGCGTTACTAATATGAGGACGTTTCAAAATGTCAGCTACGCTAGAAATTCAAAGAGCTATAACTCAGCCATTTTTTAAGATATAGACAAAACAAAAACTGCTCCGGAATCTTTTTATCAAGGTCAAACACATAAGAAAAAAATAGCTTTACATTTTAAATTTTTTGGTACGACATTTCAAATTTTAATTTTTTTTTAAATTTTAAATGGCCGCCATTTTGAAACAAGATGGCGGATGAAGCTGACTAACACACTCGATCGTGATACTGATATGTACTATGAACACACGAAGATACATCCATATCGGTTCATAAATACGCCTGCTATCGCTTGACAAATATCAAGACGTTTCAAAATGTCAGCTACGCTAGAAATTCAAAGTGCTATAACTCAGCCATTTTTACTTTCTTCTATCTTTACAAGAAGAAAGTATTGGATTCGTGAAAAATTTCGACTTCCGGTTTTCGACGGATTTAGACGTTTTAGAATGCCCAGAACACGATTTGATGGTTTTTAGAAAATGTCTGTCTATGAGTCTGTCACTCTGTCACTCTGTCACTCTGTGAGTCTGTATGTGACAAAAATTTTGTGGGCGATCTATCTCAAGAACTAATGCACGGAATTTCACAAAACTCCATATTTAGTTAGACCTTGATATAAACTGGACCTGATTAGTTTTTGGTGAAAATCGCCCAACAGGTGGCGCTGCTATGCGGCATTTTTCACGATTTCTGCAATAGCTATATCTCAAGAACTACTGCACGGATTTTCATAAAACTTCAGATTCCGTTAGTCCAAGATATAGTTTGGTGCTAATTACGTTTTTGTGAAAATCGCCTAACAGGTGGCGCTGGTATGCTGCATTGTTCACGATTTCCGCAAGAGCTGTATCTCAAGAACTATTGCACGGATTTTCATCAAACTTCAGATTTAGTTAGTCGTTGACATGAATTGACGTATAAATTAGTGCTGTTTAATTTTTGGTGTAAATCTCTCAACAGGTGGCGCTGCTATGCTGTATTTTTCGCGATTTCCGCAATAGCTTTATCTCAAGAACTAATGCTTGGATTTTCAACAAACTTCAGATTCAGGTATACCTTGATATCGTTTAGTGCTGCTCACTTTTGGTGTAATTTGCTCAACAAGTGGCTCTGCTATGCTACATTTTTTCAGAATTTCTGCTATAGCTCTATCTAAAGAACTAATGCACGAATTTTCATCCAACTTCAAATTCAGATATACTTTGATATGAATTGGTGCTAAATCGTTGTTATTTCTTGTACTATTTAAAGGATTTAATTGACGTGATTTATATAGAAGAAAATTTTGTGATGGCCACAACATACTAGTTTAAGATATAGACGAAACAAAAACTGCTCCGGAATCTTTGTATCTAGGTCAAACACATAAGAAAAAAATATTTTCCATTTTCAATTTTTTAGCACCCCATTTCAAATTTTAAATTATTTTTTTTTTTAAATGGCCGCCATTTTGAAACAAGATGGCGGATGGAGCTGGCCAGCGAACTCGGTCGAGACATTGGTATGTACTATGTGCATACCGAGTTACATCCAAATCGGTTCAAAAATACGAGAGTTACTGTGTGACAAAGATCAGATATATATGTATATGGATATATATATATATATATATATATATCAACATTTGAACGGAGGGTGGTTTCGGAATCTGGGGGGTCATGATTGATGAATAAACCAAAATTTTTTTAAATCGCTTTCCTCCAAACGGCTGCAATAGGTAGCTTTTTATAATGAAAGCTACCTAATAATCCGGAAAATATGTTCAGCTAGCATTGATGACATCGACTTTTTGAGAACCCTTCAAGGGGTTAAGGGGCGGCGGTATATATTATATACCACCTACGATTAATCAGGATTCACACGAGAAGAATTTTAGGAAATTTTAGTTTTCTGACTTTTGTGGAGAAAAGTCATAAAATTGTTTCTCCTTATTTTGAAATAATTTTTTTCTAAATTTCCGGTGGGAATTAAGCATTACACAAACGCAATCGCTTGCCCTTCTAGGGGTTAATCTTCATTTGGTACCTCACGAAATCAGACCAGAGGCCCTTAGTATTGAGACGGTAATGTTATGGGTGTGTTTTGCTTACATTGATGCTAGATAATGGCAAACGTATATGATTTATTGGTGCCATGGCAATAAATGGAAAAATGCTCTCATGTACAAATTAGGCGACAAGGTAGTGAAGTTTTTACAGTAATTTAGAAGAAGATAATCGTAGTATTTACATTCATGCGTACAGTGTGTTTTGCCTTATGCAATTCTGTCTATGCTTCAATTTTTAGAAATGTGCAACAAATTTGGGAACCTATGTTGTGCAATAATAAATTTTAGTTTGGTCTGTGCAAGTAGTGATGTTTGCCTGATGCATTTTATTTTACTTAGATTCTTTTATAGCTGTAAAATACTTCTGTTCTTCTGTGCTTTCAAATTGATGCCGTCAAGTTTTGACGGGTTGCATCTAGTATAAAAGTATAATATATACTGAAAACATATATATAAAGAATAAAATATACCTAAAAAAATATATTTAAAAAATTGGGCCATGATTTTTCTGAAAATCGGTTAATAAAGAGAAAACGTTTTAAGATATCATATTTAAAAATTGCTAAAAGAATTCTCTCTTAAATTCATGAAACATTCTAACGTAAAAGTATTCTATAATAATGTATAACAAGCATCACAATCTCTCTTTGTATAAACGGATAGTGGTTTTCTATCACATCATGTAAAGTTATATGTCCACTGAAGTACTTTGCAAAAAGGAAATGCAACACATAAAAGATACTACAGCAAGTATTGGTTGAAGAAAGAGTTTTATGCTTATCAGACAAAAATAAGCGATACAATAAAGTTAAATGACATTTATTCGTATTATGCCTTTGAGATCCATCAACGGAAAATGTTTCTATCAAGATAAAAAAAAAAAGAAAAAAAATCGATAATCACTGTTTTTAGACAACTTTATGATACAATGCAGCCGGGCAAGCGTTTAAGGAACAGTGTATTTTCAGAGTATTGCAGATTCTATTTCATCCCAATGAAAAATAATGAATATGTAAAATATAAATTTTCTGTTAAGCAGACAAAAATAAGCGATAAAATAAATATAAATAACATTTACTCATCTTATGTCTTTGAATTCCAACAACGGAAAACGTTTTTATTAAGATAAAAAAAAGTTTGTTCCATAATCACGATTTTTCGTCAATTGTATGATACAATTCAGTCAGCCAAGTGTGTTAGGAACGGCATATTTTCAGAGTATTGCAGATTCTATTTCATCCCAATGAAAAATAATGAATTTCATGCCAATGAAAAGTAATGTTTATGTAAAATAAAAATTTAGGTAAATAAAATAAAATGTTTTATCGTTTTTTTAATTTAATGTCATGTATTGTATTCCCCATTTTTCAAGTTAAAAAACATAAAGTAAAAAAGTTATGATTTAGGGAAAAATAATGTGGTTAGGTATTTCGTAGAATAAACTAGATAAATCACTTTGATAAATGTGTGCCTTACGTCAAATTGACATTTAATTCATTTAACTTATCCATACACTAAATGGACAAAATCGCGTAAACGTAAAATAGTAGACAGCAAACTTTAAACTGTGTCTTGTGTCGGGGAATTAACATTATTTTTTGAAATTTTGTACACTTTTATGTATCAAATTAAAGAAATGCATTCTAGAACCAGCAATTAAGCACTTTCTAACGAAGTAAATGTGAAAATAGCAACATTTTGTAAATGTTAATAGTGAATGCACTTAAAAACTAGTCGTTGGGGACCACCATAATACTTACCCATCATGGATATGTATAATATAAAATATGAAAATAAAATATGCGTGTAAACTATTAATAAAATGCATTGCAATTCCAAAATAAAATTAGTAGTATATTTAAATATTTCTAACAAAACAGAACCCTGATTGTATTACAATTGGAGTCTATGGGAATTTGGCGAAATACCGAAAATACGCCAATTCTGCAATATATCGCAAAATTGGCGATACACTTGGCGGCATTTAGCGATAGTTTGACGATAGTTTTTTGGCCGACGGGATAACCGAGTAGTACCGAATTGCGTAAAAGAAATATCCTTATAACACCAAAAATGATAATCATATTAACTAACAATTATTATAATAAAACTTTGTAAAAAATCACCATAAAATAAAACAATACACAGGACGCGTTTCGAGCTAAAAACATAACAGATCGTCATCAGCTACAACAAACACGCGTTCGCAAGCGAACAAGGTCAAAAAATTTTCGACCAGGTCATTTCGACGAATGACCAGGTCGAATGACCAGAACCTGGTCATTCGACCAGGTTCAAGGTCATTTTTGACCTTGTTCGCTTTCGAACACGTGTTTGTTGTAGCTGATGACGAGCTGTTATGTTTTTAGCTCGAAACGCGTCCTGTGTATTGTTTTATTTTATGGTGATTTTTTACAAAGTTTTATTATTTTAATTACTTCAAATCTCCAGTTTTCGGTGCTGTTTCGCTATATTAACTAACAGTTTACTGCGTCGGATTTAGCGTCTTATTTCTAATTAAAAGACATCTTTGAATTAAAATTGAATGAAATAGAGGGTCATGAAAAATCGAAGAGTGTGAAAAATAGGAATACAAATATCTCAGTAACTAATTATCCGATCGACTTCCTCCTTTATGCAAAATTTATGTTTTTTTTATTGCCTTTTATATTCGTTACTTAAAATAAACAATTTCGGAAAATTTTATATACCTTCAATCAGAACGAATACTTCGAGAGTCCGTAAAAAATAGTTCCGGATACTCGAGGTTACTGATATTTAATAGGCGTCTTCCCATTATTACATACTAAGTACACACCAAATTTCAAGTCTCTATCTCAATGTGTTCGGGAGGTAGAGCGTTTACAGACACAGACAGACGGACGGCAATTTTTTTTTCTAAAAATATGTTTTTCGGAATGTCCAGGGTCTGAACTGTGTAAATACGTCAAAAAAAGTTTTCGATTTTTAAAACGATTACAAGACTTACTCTATACTACGTATGATGGGTAAATAAAATATAAAAACAAATTGTATAATATTTTTCTTAAAAATCGGATTATAACCGGGAACTCTTTAGAGCTCTCACTATCAGGTAAATAACATTAATTGTATTGTTTCTAACATTTCATGAAATAGTTTAACGTAAGAACTTTGCATTGTCAAGAATAAAATGCAGTAGAATCTCTCTTTTCATAAAGGAAAAGTGTTTTCGATCACATCATGTAAAATTATCTCTTCAGTACCTTCTGAAAAGGACATGCAACACATAAAAGTTTTATATCAGGTAATAATGCAAGAAAATGTTTTTTGTTCTCCAAAAAAAAAAAAAAAAATAGTAATCAATTTGGATATTGATAAAACGCATTTTTTATTCGTATGCCTTTGAATCCTAAACTAAATATGTTTCTAATAGTTAAAAAAATGCTTTTCCGATAATCACCGTTTTGGGAGTATACTGTGATACATTTAAGCTGGCTAAGTGTTTAATGAACTGCATATTTGTAGTTTATTACATTATATATTTGCAAACGAAAAAATAACAAATATATAGCATATAAATGTCATAAAAGGTATTTTCTTTTTTGTTAACTTAAAAATTATTAATTTTACTTTCTTCTGTCTTCAATAGAAGAAAGTATTGTAATCGAAATTTTTTTCGACTTCCGGTTTTCGACGGATTTACACGTTTTAGGGGTCAGGGATCACAAAAAGCCTGTTTATACAAAATGTCTGTCTGTCTGTCCGCGTGTCCGTAAGCCCGTGTGTCAACATTGTACCATCAAAAATTGTATGAAGTTATGCATAGAACTGAACCAAATTTTTTTTTTAAGTTTTTGGCCATGGCAAGCAGGTCCTCCATTAATTTGGAAAAAATCCGCCGGTGGGGAGTGCTGTAATTACGATTTTTGTGCATTTTGAATATTGTACCATCGAAAAGTGTATGAAGTTATGCATAGAATTGAACCAAATATTTTGTACATGTTTTTGACTATGGCAAGAAGGTCCTCCGTGAATTTGTAAAAATTCGGCTGTAATAGCAATTTTTACAATTTTCAATATTGTACCATAGAAAAGTGTATGAAGTTATGCTTAATTCTAATACAAATACTAATAAAACTAATAAAACTAATTATAATGAAATATTGACAGGGGATGGAAGAAAGTTTTGGGATTGGCACACCCAACTGGTTGCATTTCTATTCTTCTAGTTAAAATAAAGTTAAATGTAATAGTTAAAGAAAGATCTGAATTACGTGTTTGTAAAATAAATTGCAGAAATCACTTTGATAATCGTAATCGTTACGTTGGACTGAACTTTAAATCGTTTAACTGATTCATATGCTACATGGATAACATCAAGTAATGACAAAGGAATTAATATAAGGAATTTAAAAGTGTAGTTAAAAAAAAAAAAAAACATTGTTTCGAATTCGTACATATTTCTAATATGTATTTTCTCATGAATTCTAGGATTATATAAAAAAGATATTTTTAAATATAAAATGTGTTTCAAATAATTATACAAAATTAATTTTTAAGAACTAATGTGGTCTTCTTTTTCTTAACTAACTTAAAATAATGACAGAAACATAATTAGACTTTGAGTAAAAGCAATTTATCCTAAAGTTTTGCGGTTGTTCAAAACGCAGTGAGAGTTCAGAGACAGTTTAATATACACTTTCAAACCAATCTGTCTACGTGAATTACATTCGCATCGTACAAGTCGGAAATTATTACATAGTCCAACGACACCCGAATAGAAAAATATTAGTTCATATTTTATTAAAATGATGGAGAAATAGCCTACAATTTTATCACTAATAACAATTTTATCTTTTTTGCATAAAAATTGTCAAATATACATTAATTAAAAAATATATTTTTTCCATTCGAATTTTTTTTTTCTTGAAAAATCACACCAACATGAATCCTACCAAAAAAGTCAAAACCTAAGTGAAAACAGAAAATTTTAAGTCAACTAAGCCCGCAACGAAATAAAATAGCGTCAATTCGACCCAAACCGAATTGGACGTATGGTAAGGGTTCCTGTAAAATCGGATTACCCTACCCATAGCAGGATTTTAGATTACGACAGCTGTTGAAAATGGTTAAACGCAACGTTAGGGCCGAAAAAGAAGAGAGACTAGTTGGTCTATGTTTGCCAGTTCTTTGATTTACGTGTTCAGATCAGAGCTGCCATGTGATTTTTTTTTTCACGTTTATTTTAAAATATGTGAATTATTGCAGTTTCATTTCAAAATTCGAATAGTAAAATAAGAGCAGTAAATTAAACTTCTAGAACATTTCTTTAATTATACATTTTTTACGAATGACTTATTTTAACTACTCTTTGAAAAGAATTTTGTTTTATTATATTTGAATTTACACAATGCATCAATTACATGTAAAAGCAATTTGTTTTGTGTTCTACACTATCAGAATTAATATAGAGATTTTTTAAAAATTATAAAATACTAAGTTACGCATCACTTCTAAAGTGAAACATAATAATGGAATTGCGTAAGATCTCTTTTAAAGAAATTAAAATGTTTTGTAAATATTGTTTTGTAAATATTGTTTTTTTTTCTTTGCTGAATATTTTGTGATGACTAAGTTTTACTGAAATGCTGCTTTCACTGGTTCGTATTGGTGGATATTACGAAATATATACTGTGATAACATTCCATATTTGTTTCATCGCATTTTGGTACTTTTACTACAATTATCATTATTATTATTATTATTATTATATTATTAATATTATTATTATTATTATTATTATTATTATTATTATTATTATTATATTTATTATTATTATTATCATTATTGTATTATTATTATTTATTATTATTATTATTATTATTATTATTTTTTTGTTATGGGACATATGTTGAAAGAAGTTATCAAAAATTTGTCGCAAGATAAAAAATGCTTTGTACATATAGTAGATTAGTGCTATTTTACATGAAAATATTAGTAATAAGCAAGCAATTACACTTTTCAAATTAATAGATAATTAGAATGTTTATTATATTCTCTGTAAATTAATTTTATATCATTCAGTTTAAAATATTTCAAATGAATGTAGGCAGAATTCAATAGCTCATCTACTTGAGTAGTACACACGATTTACATATGAGTCTCTGCTTTTTGTCACCCGATAATGGGAAATTATCTCATTCATATTTTTTTTTCCTATTCTTCTATTGACATTTTAATTATTTTAATATAATTTTGGATGCACATTTACTACATGTCTGATAGATTCTCGTTTGAAGATAGTTTAAATATGGAAAATGAAACAAATTTTAAAACATTTTAATATATGCCAAATAAATAATTTTTTTTTTATTTTTGTGTAAAATCTTCACAATACTGTCTAGTTTATGAATCGGATGTACCAAAAATGACCGATGATTTTAAAATTGAATAACTTGCAAACGGTGAGAGATATTTAAATAATAAATTTAAATAATTAAATACTTATGTATGATGTCAGGAATTTTTTTACTGTGATTCTTTATTTTAGTTCGAACTTCAAACAATAGATGGCGCTGACAGCAATAGGTGCTCAGTCAAGCCCCGATTTTCGGTACTTCGGGATTCAGTTAATACATTTTCATCTACTTTTTTCAAATGAAAGAAGTGAGAGACCGAAAAATCGAGCCTGCATTGTTATTGCTTTCAGCACCATCTATCAATGATATTTGTAACTGAAACGCAGAATCGCAGCATACAAACTCCTGAAATTTTACATAACACTCCTGCAAGAATTTGTTTAATATCTGTCACCGTGTTGAATGGAACCCGAAGTACCAAAAATCTGGTCTTGACTGAGGACTTATTGGTCTCAGCAAAATCTATTGTTTGAAATTCCAACTAAAATAATAAAAAAAAGAAAAAAAACACTTATGAGATCGTACATAACACTCCTGCAAGAATTTTTTTTATATCTGTCACCGTTTGCAAGTTATTGAATTTTAAAATCATCGGTCATTTTTGGGACACCCAGTATAATGGAAGACGATAGTATTCCAGTGACGCAGACTTAAGCCTAAAATCGTATCGTATCGTATCGTAGAATTCGTAGATGGCGGAACTCATATATACAACTAACTCGGCTTCAAAGAAAACGCTAAAAGCAGCCTTTCAATAAGTCAGCGAATATAGCTCTTATTATTCTGATTTTTTTAGAACAGTCTTATAACTGCAGTCTAATGTTCTGAAAATTTTTACATTTCTACGTGCAGCATATTTTGAGATCTAAATACCCATTTTTAAAGTAAATGATATGTTACAAATTCCTAATGTCCATTATTTGAAAATGGCCCGGGCGATTTTCTTTAAATTGATATATAATAGGAATCTGTTTTATGTGAAGGGAATATGATAACATTTGTTTCCGGGAAAACTTTAATTTTCTTTTTAATTCACATTTTTTCCCCTCCAAAAATGATCTTATCAAAATTAATATATAATATGAATCTATTTTAGATGAACCGAATAAGACCATGTTTGTTTCCAGGAAGACTCTTATTCGTTTTATGATAAGCATGAAAAATCGGACTATATTTTTCCACCAATTATGGGAATTTCACTGAAGCTGCGCCTACTGTATGTATGCATGCGCTTAATATTTCTTCTATTCAACGTTTAGTGAAAAGTTTACGAACCTTTTGTAGCTCAGTCGGTTAAGTGCGGGGCTCGCAATACGTAGGTTGTGAGGTCTGTCCTCTTTGAAGCAGTAAGCACTTTTTTTTATCAAAGTAAATTTGATTTTGTGTTTCTATAAAAATGGATTTGTTTATTTTGATTTTTTTTCTTTAAGAGTTTCACATATCACTATTTCGTGACAAAGTTTCAGACAATAAAAATAATTTAAAATCTGTCTAAGGCGGACTTTGTGTAAGTCGGAAATCTGCCTACCGCGGAAACACTTTCAAGTCCCGGCGAATCCATTGAATATAACACTAATACATGCTCCATAAACCAAAATCTGCCTAACGCGGAAACGGAAAGGTTTTTATGGTCCGCCGAAAGCAAATTTTTACATAAGACGGAAAAAAGAATATTTTAAAACCGAAAAGCATTCGGTAAATGGAACTTTAAAACTGATAGATAGATCAAATGCATATAATAAATAAATACATATAAAATACAAATATAAATAACAGCACATTTTCACGCATTGATTTGTTTAGAGTAAGATAATTTTAATTTTGAAATTTTTCAGATTTAATGATAAGGAAAAGAAAATACGCAGTTTGTATTCGTTCAATCTACAACAGTTTCATTTTATTTACAATTTTTAACACAAATAAATTTCTGTTTTTCTACGGTACATAAATTTAAATTATGCGTTTTTATTTTTTCAATTACCCTTATAATAAAAAAAGAAAAAAAAACAGGCCGTAATTCTTCCATTACCTTTATAATAATAATAATAATAAATACATGTTGTTATTCTAACTGTAAATGGAAGACTACGAGATTTTTTTTAAAAAAAGTCATACATACAAAATTTAAAAAAGTAAATTTTTAAAATTTTTTAACTTTTGTACTGTTGCATAAATTGACATGCTAATAAATTGCAGTTTTATACTTTTATCTTTGGAGGAGGGAGAGGGGCTCAAACAAATGTTTATTAAACCATCTCTTTAAATCAAAAGAGCATAAAATGCAAAATTTGTCATGTAAATTTATTTTTTTAAATATATTTAAATTATTTTTTTGCTTCACAAAAGAAAAAAAAAAAAAAAAAAAAAAAAAAAAAAACCTTGCAAACTTCCCATGTATTCACAGAAAAAAATAAACTAAGTAAAACCTAAAATTAAATAATTCTTTTGGCTAAATAAATTATTAAACCATTCCCTAGCATTAAAATAATTACAAGGTACAAAATATAATTAAAATCTGTTTCTGAAATAATTTAAGTTGCTAGTATCAATAATTAAATAATATCTGCATGGTATAGCCATCTATTGGCTAAATTCAGCATTAACAATAAATGAGAAATGTATTCACAGAAAAAAATTAAGTGAAATAAAACCTCAAATTAAATAATTCAGTTGGCAAACTAAATTATTAAACCGTTGCCTAGCATTAAAAATGTCAAGGTGCAAAATAAAATTAAAATCTGTTTTTGAAGTAATTTAAGTTGCTTGTCACATGATTAGTTAAATACATCAATAATTAAATGCTTCTCAGCATGGTATCGCCATCTATAGGCTAAATTCAGCATTAACAATAAATGGGGAGATATCACAATAAAACTTACTTTTCAATAAGGGGAGCAATAATAATTCACATTTTATACAGATGTATTCAGTAAATTAAATATCCTACCACCACAATACAACTAAAAATTGAATATATAGTAAGAAAAAAAAACATGTTTAACTGCTTTTCAAGTTCAGTTGTTAATGCACTTTTGAAACCATGCATAATTATGATTTATAATAAACCTATAAAGATGAAATTCAATGAAAACTCAAATTAGGTGATAATATGCAGTGATTCAAAATCTTAATATTTCAGAACAGGACCTAATTTACAATTTAAAAAATGCAGTTAGAGTTTTGAAAGAAGTACCTAACAATTCAACAATATTTAAAATTTTTTTTTAAAACTCTATGTGTGTTAAATACATTTATATCTCATCTTTTTTTATATAATTCCTGTCTGTAATGCAGCAGCAAAATGATGCTTTCTATATTTTGTAGATATTCATTTTTGAATGTAATTTCGAATTTTTGTCATTATGAATGTAATTCATTTTAAATGTAATCATATTTTATTACTGATTTAAAGTACAAAATGGGGGGGGGGGGATTTTTCACATTTAGTAGATAGAGATATATTATTCACATTTTATCTCACATTGAAAATCTAAATCCCACATCCTTCAAAATTTTCATTCAGTCACCTTTTGTCCTTCCTCCCATTTCTCCTTAGCTTTGCATATCTACGTTATGATACTGAAAATTGAAAATATTACTTTACATTAAAGTAGCAATAAATGTTATGTCACATGTTAGTGTTATGTCACATGTTGATAGATTAAAAACTTACTTGGTGGAAAATTATTTCTTAAAAAAATAAAAAAATCAGTAATTTTCCAAATAAATTTTATTTGAAAGTTTTTTTTTTTCTTTTTTTTTGCTTACAATTTTATTGTATTTTAAATAAAAAGGTTTAAAGAGTAATATTTCTTTATATTTTTCTTAAGAAAGTAAACTTTGTACATAGTAAGTTTTAACAAAGCTTTCTATATCTGTGAAACAAACCATAACCCCCTACATTTTGTATATTACAGTAGAGCGCCGATTATCCGAACACGTCGGGACCGACCCTAGCTCGGATAAGCAAAAGTTCGGATAAAGAGACAGACAATTTAAGTGATGTTCCTAAGTATATTAAAACCTTCACACATTATCCAGGTTTAGGACTGGCAGCACCAGTTAATGGTGCTGTCAGTGGTAGTTTAAAAATTATTTATTTTATCTTTTTATTTTATTTTTTTTTCTTTACTTTTTTATCATTTAAAATTTTCTTTTACTCTTTTTATCACTTTCCAGAGATTATAATTTAAGCAAAACTGCTTCCGATTGTTGCTTGCTTCAAATAATACATTCTTTCAATGCTGCGATACCTCAAATTCTTCTTAAATACATTAGTTTAATAGTATCAACGTTCATCTGCCGTTCGAGCCATTTCATAGCTGTTTACAAACATTCAAAGGCTTCGTTATGTGAAGGACCTGGGACATTTTCAGACCATTCGTTTTCATTTTCTTCAATTTCACCCCCTTTTCCCAAGCCTTTTATTGTCTTTTTACTGCTCCCAACGATAGACTAATCCGGGATTCGATTTCGGAAGCTAAATCCGAAAGTAAAAATATGAGAGAAATAGGGTGTTTGGATAGTTAAAAGTTCGGTTTAAAAATATTTTTGAGAGAAATCGGCTGTTCGGATAATTGGAAGTTCGGTTAATTGGAGTTCGGATAATCGGCGCTCTACTGTACTTCCATATCTTACTAAAAAGTTCTTAAAAAAATCAAATAGCACAGCACTCTTTGCAATTGAAGTATGAGGTATGCTTTTTTGAAGGGGGGGGGGGGGAGTTAGGCAATTAAAGGTGAATGGAAATCACGATTATGAGTTCCTATCATTAGTCTTAATTTTTTTTTATATTTTTATTATTAAATTAAAAAAAGTAATGATATCAATTAAAAAAACCCTTAACCTGTTAAAAGTTTGTGACTTTATCTTATTGCTATAAGAATTTTAAATATGGAACTTAAAAATAATGATATCAAATTTTAAGTGACGCTATATTATTTATTTCATCATTTTATTTTTGTTTTATTTATAATTGCATGCGTAAGAATTATGTTAATTTTAAAAGGATGTAAAAAAATCTATTATTTAATGCGTTATCATAGTTCATAAATTCAAACTATGAGTTTTAAAAGATATGATATCAAAATTTAAGTGACGCCTTGATGTAGCCTTAAACAATTTGTTTTAAAATTCAATTTTAATTGTTTTCGATTTGGCTAAATATATTTACACATCTAACCAAAACTTTTAATTTTCCAATACACTGTTAATAATACCACTTTCACTGAACCTGCACAATGCACTGTAATGTATTTATACGAATAAATTGATTTATCTTTTGTGCCACGCTATCCAAAATTAAAAGTAAAATTTATGTAAGTGCTTTCTTTGCGTCATTGTATCCAAACTAAGCGAAATATATGCAAATGGATATTATGAAGTAAAGAAATCATTTACATAAATTTTACTTTTGATTTTGGATAGCGTGGCAAAAAAGATAAATCAATTAAAATTGAATTTTAAAACAAATTGTTTAATGCTACATCAATGCGTCACTTAAATTTTGATATCATATCTTTTAAAAATCATAGTTTGGATTTATGAAAAATGTGAATGATAACGCATCAATGAATAAATTTTTATACATCCTTTTAAATTTAACATAACTCTTACGCATGAAATTATAAAAAAACTAAAATAAAATGATGAAATAAATAATATAGCGTCACGTAAAATTTAATATAATTATTTTTAAGTTCCATATTTAAAATTCTTATAGCAATAAGATAAAGTGCTGTGTCACAAACTTTTAACCCGTTAAAGGGTTTTTAATTGATATGATTTACATTATTTTTCACACATTCATATATATTAAAACTACGATGGTGTTAAGAACGCCTCATATAGATAATAAATTAAGTTGTTGTAATTTAAATACTTAAAAATTATCTATTATCCACCTATGAGAGATCTATTAGTAGAATAAAACGCAAACTGAATTTTTGTCACTTTTCTTGCGGGTGAGCGATATAATGCCTACTACATAAAAGTATTGTGCATAGGCCTGTATGTTTGGCGACCTAATATGTATTTACGGATGTATTTAACGTGTATTTAACGTGTATGTTATGTATTTAACGTGTATGTGTTATGTATTTAACGTGATGCCTCTTACAATAAAATAATACATAATTAATAAGGCATAATGGTATTTTTATACTTTAATATTTATTTACATATACATACTGATTATTACTATTATAAAATATGAAAAATAAATTGTAAAAACTGTGAATTTTTCATATGAAATAGAGATTTGTCACAGCTTTATACTTTTAAAAAACAATAATAATTATATATTTATGAATAATATATAATTATTATTGTAATAATTATTATTATAATTATAATATCAAAAATAATATTTGTACCGTTTCTTAATAAGCAAATGGATTTTTGAAAATCTTGAAGCTCTTGAAATTCACCTTCAGCAATAAAAAATATGAACATTTGCTATGAGTATTAATTGTTTTAATTATTTGTATATGAGACTATCCAGAAACACTTGAAGTTTAAACAATGCACGTTAAATGAATATTTTAGTTAAGTTATTTTTTGGTTATTATTAAGTTATTATTTCGAAGCTTAGAGATTTTAATTATAAAGTTTCATTGTGATATATTATTTTCGTCTTGTTTAAATAATAATAGAAAAAAATTGCTCTCATAAAAAGAATGTCGATAAATTAATATCATCAAAAGCATAATATGTCTCTTTTCTGAAATTATTTAAATGATTACAAGTTAATTAAATTCCTTTTGATCTTAAATCCAATTAATGCAAAAATAAACATAAATCCCCATGTTTGCATTGTCAAACATCATTTAACGTATAAGAAACAGAAGATGGCAGAGGGATTCTATTGATAATAGGCGAAGTTTAAAATAGTTTAATCAATGATTACGCATCTAATTAAATCTATATTTCGATGCCTACTTTAAAAATTTCGTTCAATCAATTGACTACTGTCCACACGATAAATGTTTTTGTTAAATGTAATAAAAATTTATGTAAGAAAATACTTCTTTCTAATAAAAGTTCATTTTATAAATGTAAGAAGATACAGTTATAGATTTAAAAAAAAAAAAAATATTTTTTCTGTAATGACTAAAAATATTTTCATTATATTTTAACACTAAAATGACCGGAAATTTTACTCAAGTTTTATAGAAATATTTCACATCGGAATTTTTAGTTAAATCTGTTTAACATATTTATTTAACTTTTTTTTTCTTCTTTGTGTCTTTTCCACTTATTTAACAAAGACTTTTCTGATTCGAACCGAAATAATATACATGTGGTAGGGGTCACAATGACCCCTCATGGTCTTTTTAGTGTTATTAGTGTTAATTTCAAATGTAGCCGTTTAATAACCTCTTTTATAGAATCTTTATCCCATGTTGAAAACATTCTTGCTATCTATTGTCAAGTAAATAATGCACGGTGCAAACATAATTATTCTTTTAATCAGATAAAAATTAAATTTGAGTAGTAAAACTTCAAATAATGTACACGATCGGTGACTTCATAAAGTTTCGCCTATCATACGCCTCTACGATGTGTTCTTCAGCTCCAAACGAGAAGAATTATAAACAAAAGGAATTTCAAATGATTTTTTTTTATTATTATTATTATAATTTCTTAAGAAAGAAACTTATGAAATTTCATCCAAACGCCATGTTGTAACATTTAAAGAAGTGAAGGTTTTTATTTAGTACATATTATAATGTATAGCTTATGCACATGGCAATGCCTTATATACCTTTACATAAATATATAATAAAAAAAAACAGACTATGCCTGTCCATTTTCTTACACTCGCACGCTGTGAGGAAAATATTTACCGATATTTAACAAAAGTCTTGGGTAGTGAGCCAAAGAACATCCCAAAGACATTTAAAAAACTGAAATTACATATATTTTTATATAAGCATAAAAGCAACGTTAAAAACGCCACAATATTCAAACTTTGAGCAAACTAGTTTCGGTAGCCTTTAAGGTACCGTCCTCAGAGCAGAGAATGACGGAAACGTGCTCAAATATATAGAGGAAAAGCGGATTCAACTGAGAAGTTCATTAACCTATGGGGAAACAGGGATTAATCGAATTAAATAAATAAAAAATTTAATTTTCATACAAACCGCTGGAATAAATTAATACATCCGTCGCATCAGTAACCTCTCCATTTGAATGTTGTACAAGCACGAAATCGGCGTAAACTTCGTTATATAGATAATATTGTTCGTAATATGGAGATTAATTTGCATGTTAGTGGTGTCCAAAGCCAAGGTTCAGCAGAAAATTTCGTTAAGTAGAAAACTTAGTTAAATAGGGATTTCGTTAAAGGGAAGTTCGATTGTATATTAAAAATGAACCTAAAGTTATCCGTCCACGGACCACCCAAGAAGGTTCAATCATAGAAAATGAAACGCAATGAAAACATAGCCAGATAAAGCAATGTTAAGACATAGTCCAGGCAATAGAGACCGGATAGGGACTCTACCTAGCAAAATTAATGGTAGTACTGGAAATCGGCTTTCTAGATGTTTTTTTGGGTCGCTGAATCCGAATTTGTAACTTCCCACCAAAATTTCCCCCGGCAAACCCCCAAAATTTTGGTAAAACGCCCCCCAAACAGGTTTTTATTAAAAAATTCCATTTTTTATTGTTTTAGGGGAAAAGTATCTAAAAATTCAGAAAGTAGACAACATTTGCAACAAATTAGATATATGACATTATGACTTAGGATGAAGGGAAAGGGTGGATCTACCTCGGAACATGCGCCGCAGTGCTGCGTGGAATAAGTTGCGCAATTCCACTTAACCACTCACACATTTACATTAGCCCTCCCATCTTCCCTCCGAACTTTCTCTATAAGGTTTACTTTAAATTTTTTGGGTCGCTGAATCCAAATTTTTAACTTACCCCCAAAATCCCCCCCCGAAAACCCCCTAAATAGTTGTTATTAACTTAAATTTCTTATTGATTTAGGGGAAAAGCATTACAAAATTCAGAAACTAGACAAAATTTGCAACAAATAGGATGTATGACATTATGACGTAGGATAAACGGGGAGAGAGGGGGCTGCATCGGAACATTCTCTGCGCGCTTTTATCAAAAACCAAATTGTTTCAAAAAAATCAATTTTTTGGTTGGTTTCCAGGTGAAATTTTGGTGGGAAGTTGCAAATTCGGATTTAGCGACCCAAAAAACATAAAGTGAGTTGAAATCCAGAACTAGTATTAATTTTGCCTGATAAAATCCTCTATTGCCTGGACTTCATAATTTAGTGCACACAGCGCCGCAGTGCATGTTCAGAGGCAGCCCTAACCCTCCCCATTCATCCTAATTCATAATGTCATATATCCTATTTGTTGCAAATTTTGTCTAGTTTCTGAATTTCGTAATGCTTTTTCACTAAAACACTAAGAAATTTAAGTTAAAAACAACTATTTGAGGGGGGTTTCGGGGGGGGGGAATTTTGGGGGGAAAGTTAAAAATTCGGATTCAGCGACCCAAAAAACTTAAAGTAAACCTTATAGAGAAAGTTCGCAAGGGAGATGGGAGGGCGAATGTAAACGTGTGAGTGGTTAAGTGGAATTGCGCAACTTCGTTTACGCAGCACCGCGCACATGTTCCGAGGCAGATCCCCCCTTCCCCTTCATCTTAAGTCATAATGTCATATATCTAATTTGTTGGAAATTTTGTCTATTTTCTGAATTTTTAGATACTTTTTCTCTAAAACAAAAAAAAATTGATTTTTTTAATAAAAACCTTTTTTTTGTGGGGGGGGGGGCTTTTTACCAAAATTTGGAGAGGTTGCAGGGGGAAAGTTTGGTGGGAAGTTACAAATTCGGATTCAGCGACCCAAAAAACATCTAGAAAGCCGATTTCTAGTACTACCATTAATTTTGCTAGGTAAAATTCCCTATTGCCTGGACTGACAATAGATTCAATAATGTGGGTGGAAAATGTTTATAATTTGCGTGTGGAACATTCTAGGGCCAATAAAACCAGCTTTTCCTCCAGAGAAATATGTGAAAATAGGAACTTTTTTAAATGTTACTACTGAATACACTTTAATAAATATACAAACAAAATGTATAACATTTCTCATGAAAATCGGTGAATAAATGGAAACTTTTTAAAAAACTCTCGAGGAAATTCAGTTAAATTAAAAGTATCATTTCTTAAACTTAAAAAAATATTTTTAACGTGAGAATATGTTATACACAAAGATAACATGCATTAAACTGCATAAAGTTTTTTTAATATCACATTATGTAAAAGCAACTATTCACAAAAGTACTTTGCAAAAAAAAAATGCTTGAACATAAAATATACTAAAGTAGGTAATGATTCAACAAAAATATTTATGTTAGGCAGGCAAAAATGAACGAGCCAATATTGATAAAGAACATTTACTATTCTTATGCCTTTGAGATTCATCAACGGAAAAGTGTTTGTATCAAGATAAAAAGAATTTTTGTTAGATAGTCACTGTTTTTAGACCATACTATGATACAATTCAGCCGGCTAAGTGTTTAAGAAATGGGATATTTTTAGTGAGTTTGAATATAATTCATGCAAATGAAGAAATACATATGTATAAGATAAAAGTATCATAAAAAGTTTTTGTTTTGTTATATCAAATTTTATTTTCGCAAGTCTCTATTTTAAAGTAAAAATAAAGTTAAAAATAATACGTAAAAGCAGAAAATATCTGATTTCTTGTTCTGTAAAATAAATTGGAGGAAGCACTTTGATAAACGTGAGCCTTAAGTCGAACTCATCTTTAATTCGATTAAGTAATCCATCAGCTAAATGGGCAGCATCACGTACAAATAAAGTAAAAGATAACAAACTTTAAAACGTAGTTTTTTGGGGAAAACATTTCGAATTTCTGTATTCTTTTATGTCTGAATATAAGGATAAACAATTATAGGAATATATAAAAGGAATATATAAAAGGAATATATAAAAACTAATATAACTACAGTGTGTTTTAAGAATATATACAAATTTCATTCGCTAATAAAAGGAGCGGTCTACTTTTCTTTACATAAAATGAAATATTAGCTAAAATATGACTACGTTTTACGTAAAAGAAATTTATTCGAAATTTTACTGGAAGTAAAAAAAAATATGCAGTACAGAGACAGGAGAGAGGTTAAAAATATTTATCTTAGCGGCTTACAATCGCTACAAATAGCCATAAGATTCAGGTAGTGACTGAGTTTCGATTAACTCTTTCACCTCCAGGACGTAAATTCAGTAATCAACACCTATGATTGTCACCTCGTACATCTTTCATTACACAGTAATGGTCGCATATTTGAACCGGATTGGTCTGTGATATGCAGCTGATATAATAGGGTATTGGTCGAAGGTGAGTTTTATGATACAGACATTTTACACAGCATAGGCTGGTATATAGACCTTCATCGGCGAAATTAAGCCTGGAGGGAACGGGGTTAAGAACCGAAACAAGAACTTAAAAAAGTAGCCAACAATTTGATACATTTGTGAGAAATTAGATCGTAATTTTATCTCTAACATCAATTGTGCCTCTTTTGTATAAAAATGAACACATATTCATATATAAATAAATATATTTTTATTCTGTTAAGATACATTTGCATTATATTAAAGTGATGTAAAATTACTGTTAATAAATGAATTCAAATATATTGAAAGTAAAAATGAAACAGATCGAAATTCGAGGGTTGTTTAATAAATAATAAATCATATGTTTTTTATAACAACACAGTCTACATTTCGATGGTGCTTTTCAAAATAGCTCTAATTCCATGCAATGCACTCGCTGCACATTTTTTCACACTTCAAAGACATGCTAGTAACCACTCATTTTAAATAGGTCCCTAAAAATCTCCTCCGCCGCCTTCACTGATACTTTTGGTGATGAAATATACTTTCCACGAAGGTGTTTTTTCACAGTAGGGAATTCATCTGATCTTCTTGTAACATCACCTTCAATTTTGAGCAAACTTCCATGCGAAAGTCCTGTTGTTCGTGTATGAGGAGTCTCGTAACTTACAGCGCACAAACACTTGCCATCTTCAATTTTCTATTATCAAAGTGCGAGTTGCACGCAATTATAACTGCAATATTTTAAACAGTTCTCATATTTAACGGTCTTCTCTGACAACAATAGCGGCGGTATTGATGTTGACTTATGTAAGCACATTTACACGAACTCCGTGTCCATCACCCTTTGAAGATGATTGTTTTTTCTTCCTTAAACATCTCAAACCATGTTCTAACTGTGCTACAAGGAAGAAAAGACTATCCACAAGTCTCCTATAACATACTCTTCGATTGACGATTTCTTCAGGTGAAAGCATAATTCCCAGTAGGAAAAGCATACTGCTCATGGCTTGATGCCGTCATCGTTCCCGTAGGTGATACTGAAAGTATCTGAACTTTTATGGTTGCTGCGTACTTAATACTGGAAAAAACAAAACAAGTAATATAAAAATTTTGTTTTTAACGTCAATTCCTACTTAGGTCATAAAAGAAAAATTTAACATAATCCCTTAAGCTAATATTAGTTTTTGTTGCATTAAAATATCTCAATTTGTTGATTTTCTGTAAGCAAGTAGGTTTACAATGGAAGTCTATGGGAATTTGGCGAAATATTAGAGATATCGCCAAGTTGGCGACTCATTTTGGCCGCCAAATTTGGCAGTATATCGCCAAGTTGGCGACAAACTTGGCGGTATTTGGCGACGGAACAGGGTCCCCCCTATGGTAATTCCTTATTGAAAATACTTTCATTGTTCTTCAATAAGCAATGGCCGCCATTTTGTTTCCCATGCATAACTAAAATTAATTAATTAAACTTTAATTAATGAATTAATATTTGAAAATACTGTATTAACATCAATTGCCATCCAGTACAAGTTTTAAAAAATTTATTTCAACTTGATAGGATGAATAATGAGTATTTTATTAACGATTGAAAATTTGAACAAGACATATAAATATATAAATAAATATATATGTAAATAAATATAGGAAGAGTGTGAACTAATAGTAAGAATTGAAAAATACGAGGGTGTATCAATAAGTTTTTGCCCTCACATAGAAATAATTGAGTGAAAATTATGAAATTGCTACATTTTATGAGTCCATTTCTATATAGTCAGTGTGCATAGTAACACATTTGTGAAACCAGTATTTCAAAGAGAGGGGCGATGATGTAAGGGCGATAGTAGACACAAAGGGGGACATTTATCTAAATTTTGCCAACCGCCACATGTGACATATTGTTGGAAAGACCTGTGACCACTTATTCATGCTATGCACCTTTCGAGCTCCTCCCCCCAAATTTGCCCTCCGGAGACACATTTCTAAATTTTGCGGTCATCATTCATGCTACACGGAGGGCAAATTTGGGGGGAGGAGCTCGGCAGATGCATAGCATGAATAAGTAGCCACAGGCTTTTCCAACAATATGTCACATGTTGGGGTCTGCAAAATTTAGAAAAAAGACCCTCTTTGGGTCTACTATCGCGCCTTCTGGAATATATCCTCCCCCTCTGTTTGAAATACCGTTTGCAGAAATGTGCTACTGTGCACGTTGACTATATATCAAAGGACTAATACAATGCAGTAATTTCATTAATTTCCCGCTATTATTTCTATTGAGGGCAAAAAATTATTGATACATCCTCGTACAACGTGGTCATTACACTAACAATGGCAATTAAGCTAACAATGAAACATAAAAGTAAATTTGTGCGCAATAAATTATGCTAATAAAAAATTATGACATTATTTATTGTACAGTATGATAGACTTTGTTAGAATTAGCATATATGTAGATTTATGTTTGTATGTTAACATAAATATGATGCAATATCAACGGTTGTACTCTTGAAATAGATATTTAAAATGCCCACTTCAATTTTAATTTCGATGTAACTAGTATATATGTTATTGCGCATTTATATCCATAATAAAAAAAAGAAATTGAAATTTACCAAACTGCATATAAATTGTGCTGTAATTTTGCCTGTGACGTGTTCGGATTACTCCATGTTTCTTGTTAAAATCTTCCCTAATGTCTAAATGAGAAAACAATTATGTTTATTCAAGTAATAAAAAGAAGATAAAAAAGAAGACTATGATATTTCAATTTATTCTGGCGCATTTTAATTTCAAGATTTATATTTAATTAAAAGATTTCTTTGAAGAAAATTTACACTTCTGCCATAAAATGTGATAAAACTTTCATTAACAAACAATGATTTTCAATCAGATAAACATCCATTTAATTGCATACTCTAACTCAATTTTTATAAGATACTGAAAAGTACAAAAAAAAATCTTTTTCCTTTAAAAGAAATATTTGATCTCATAAATTTAACATAATATGTATAAAACATTTTAAAAAGATAAAATACTATATTAAATGCATTTGGTATAATAAATAATATACCTGAAATGGTATAAAAAGATGATTCCGTTTAAAAATACGTTTTCACATTTGTGAGCATAATTGTATTTTATAATATTTAAGAACAGTTTACCTTTTCAACAATTTTTTTAATGGATATTCTTCAAATGTTGAAATCACTGCATTTCAATGTTGAATTAACAGTGCATTTTGAAAAAAAAATGCATATGTAATAAAAGTTTTTAGAAAGTTCAAAAGAATTTGAATATTTTTTAAATCCCTACTACTTTTTTAAATATTGATATTTTTGCCCAATTTTTTGTAAGTATTTTGAAACGTGTGTTACACAAGACAGCGCATGGATTTTTCATACACCTAATATTACAATTAATATAATTTTTTTACTGATATATATAGTATAAAACAATAAAATCTAACACATCTTCATACACTTAAAAAAAAAAAAAGCTAATTCCTTGCACATATTTATCGCATATTTAACAAAGAACATGTATATAAAAGTTTTAGTCTCTTTCTAAGATACAAGAAAAGCATTGGCATTTTTAAAACAGGGAAGTGGAGAAAATATGAACATGGAGAAAAAGCCATTTAAAGTTTTAATTTGTGCGTGTAATTGCGCTGGGTTTATTAACAAAATGTACAATATTTCGCGATATAATTGCTGTATGGGTAAAAATGAGGCGTCAAAATATTCACAATTAAACATGCTTTCGTTAAATATTCTGTCCCTTTAACTGTCATAAAAAATATAACAGAAAGGAAAAAATAAATATACTTTTCTAACGCAAACAAAAACAAAAACTATGCACAAAAATAGCGACCATTAAATAAACATACCATGTAAAAAGAAATCGGCAGAAAAAGTTTGGCACGAAAATTAAAAAAAAAAAAAAAAATACAAAACAGAAAAGAAGATAAATATTTTTTATTATGAAGAATATTTTTGCGGACAAAATTTTCACTTTACGCTAAAAGCCATTAAACACATTAAAACGTGTCGCATTATTCTGGGTCATTTGCTGCGACCTATTTAAGTGCTTCAGCTGAATTTATTATCTTATTTAAAGTTTTTCGGAGAAGTAGATTTGTGTAATTCGATAATGATTTTATTAAAAAATGGCGAATAATAAATTTTATGCTTCAATATTCGAAAAGTTACTTAATTGTGCCTTTGTGTTTTTCAGTTATTAGGTAGCTTTCTTTACAAAAAAGCTACCTATTGCAGCCGTTCGGAGGAAAGCGATTTCAGAAAATTTTGGTATATTTTCATCGATCATGACCCCCAGACCCCGAAACCACACTCCGTTCAATATATATATATATATATATATCTGACCTATGTCACACTGTAACTCCCGTAATTATGAACCGATTTCGATGTAATTCGGTGTGTACATAGTACATACCAATGTCTCGACCGAGTTCGTTGGCCAGTTTCATCCGCCGTTTTGTTTCAAAATGGCGGCCATTTAAAAATTTTAAAAAATTTTAAAACTTGAAATGTGGTACCAAAATATTAAAAATGGAAAAATATTTTTTTCTTATGTATTTGACCTTTATAAAAAGATTTCGGAGCAGTTTTTGTTTCGTCTATATCTTAAAAAATGGCTGAGTTATAGCATTTTGAATTTCTAGCGTGGCTGACATTTTCAAACGTCCTGAAATTTGTCACGCGATAAAAGGCGTATTTATGAACCGATTTGGATGTAATTCAGTGTGTACATAGTACATACCAATCTCTCGACCGAGTTCGTTGGCCAGCTTCATCCGCCGTTTTGTTTCAAAATGGCGGCCATTTAAAATTTTTAAAAAATTTTTAAACTTGAAATGTGGTACCAAAAAATTAAAAATGGAAAAATATTTTTTTCTTATGTATTTGACCTTTATACAAAGATTCCGGAGCAGTTTTTGTTTCGTCTATATCTTAAAAAATGGCTGAGTTATAGCATTTTGAATTTCTAGCCTGACATTTTGAAACGTCCTGAAATTTGTCACGCGATAAAAGGCGTATTTATGAACCGATTTGGATGTAATTCAGTGTGTACATAGTACATACCAATCTCTCGACCGAGTTCGTTGGCCAGCTTCATCCGCCATTTTGTTTCAAAATGGCGGCCATTTAATTTTTTTTATTTAAAATTTGAAATGTGGTACCAAAAAATTTAAAATGGAAAAATATTTTTTCTTATGTATTTGACCTTTATACAAAGATTTCGGAGCAGTTTTTGTTTAGTCTATATCTTAAAAAATGGCTGAGTTATAGCATTTTGAATTTCTAGCGTGGCTGACATTTTGAAACGTCCTGAATTTTGTCACGCGATAAAAGGCGTATTTATGAACCGACTTGGATGTACCTTGGTGTGTACATAGTACATACAAATATCTCGACCGAGTTCGTTGGCCGGCTTCATCCGCCATCTTGTTTCAAAACGGCGGCCATTTAAAAAAATAAAAAAATAAAAAAATTTAAATGAGATACCAAAAAATTGGACAGTGAAAAAGATTTTTTTTTTATGTGTTTGACCTTAATACAAACAGTTTTTCTTTCGTCTATATCTAAAAAAAATGGCTGAGTAATAGCATTTTGAATTTCTCTTGTGGCTGACATTTTAAAACGACCTGATTTTGTCACGCGATAACAGGCGTAATTATGAACCTATTTGGATGTAACTTGGTCTGTACATAGTACATACCAATGTCTCGACCGAGTTCGTTGGCCAGCTTCATTCGCCATCTTGTTTCAAAAGGGTTGCCATTAAAAGAAATTAAATTTAAAATTCAAAATGAAGTATTAAACAATTGGAAAATGAAAAAGATTTTTTTATGTGTTTGGCCTTGATACAAAGATTCCGGAGCAGTTTTTGTTTCTGAAAATTTGTTCTTTTGTTTATATCTTAAAAAATGGTTGATTTATAGCACTTTCAATTTCTAGCATGGCTAACATTTTGAAACGATCTTGTATTTGTCACGCGATAACACACATATTCGCCTATTTCGATGTAAGAAGGCATGTGTATAGTATACATCAACACCTCGACCAAGTTCGCTGGCCAGATTCATCAGCCATCTTGTTTCAAAATGGCGACCATTAAATTAAAAAATATATATTTATTTAAAGTGAGGGGCAAAAAAATCAGAAATTGAAAAAGGTTTCTTTCTTAAGTATTTGACCTTGATATAAGGATTCAGGAGCATTTTTTGTTTGTCTTTACCTTAAAAAATGGCTCAGATATAGCAGTTTCAATTTCTATTGTGGGTGACATTTTGAAAAATCTGATTTTTTGCATGCGACAGCACTCCTATATATTAACCGATTCCGATGTGAGTGAGCATGTGCACACCAATTACTAATGTCTCGACCAAGTTCACTGCTTAGCCTCATCCATTATGTTGTCTTAAAATGACAGGCACTTTAAGAAATTGCCGAATTTGGCAGCCAAATATATGTTACTTTAAAGAAAAGCAGCTTGGATAAAGCTGACTAATTTCGCGAAATTCTCATTCATTATATTGATAAAAATTAGTATTGAATCTCCTATATTCGGTTTCCACTAAATTGAGCTTCGTGTGTTTGAATGATATAATTTGGCTTTTTTTTAAATAAGGATTATGAAAGCTACCTCTTCCTCCCGGCACTGGCCGGAAGTACTTTTTTAGTGTTGTTTCAAATAGCTATATTTTACAATAGGTTAAAAAAACGTAATATGTCTAACCCAGAGACACTTAGAAAGTAGATGCACGTGAATGCAACTTATTTCAATCGTTTAATTCTTCATTTTTAAAAAATTATATATGTGGGAAAGCCTTTTAGGCCTAGCAGGAACGATTGGTTATCGTAACTCTCATCACCCAGGCTCTCTAGAAATCGGCTGAATAGAGAAGGCGTGGCTTGGAGCCAGCCGCAGAAGAGAAGCGAAGCGAGCTGTTTGAGAACTGAAAGGAAGTGAAAAACGAACAGAACATTCGATGGGGTGTTTTCCATGGGAGAAGAAGGACGGTAGACGAAAAGTAATGAAGCTACTGTGCGTTGGTTTAAGAAGGCCACAAATATAAAGATTGACATGATGTTTTAATCCGTGTATATAGTTTGTATATAGTTTTAAGTTGTAAATATAATTTACTTTAAAAGTTACCAGTGTCAGGACCCTAGTTTTGATTTGTAAATATAATTTACTTTAAAAGTTACCGGTGTCAAGGTCAAGTTTGTGTTAGTGGCATTCAATATAGTGTTGTCCTATTCTAGCTCAGAAATTAAAGAATTGCGCCTACAAAATGAAAATTTAACTGCCGAAGTTAAAGAAATTGAAAGAAAATATAAAATATTACAATTAGATGTAATCGAATGAAAAGAAGCATTTTTGTCAGAAAAAAACGAAGTCGAAAATTGCAATAACATCATTAGGAGATAAATTAGATCAAGAAGTAGTAGAAAGACAAACCATTAGTAAATTGTATAGAAAATTAGAGGGATATTTTCAAGATATAAAATCCCAATTAGATGAAAAAAGTAAACGTTCAGAACAATACCGATTACGATTAATAAAAATAAATAACTATTGAAAACATCTTGAACAACAGTTAGAAGAATCAGGAGATGAGTATTCCAAAATAAAAAGGTCCAAAAGAAGAATCCAGATAAAATTGAATAATTCTCAGGAAGATTTCGAAAATTTACGACAAGAAATGACTAAGTTTAGGAAGCAAATTAAGATGAATAACAGTGCTAAGAACATTAAAAATGATCCAGATTTCCCTAATTTCAAAGATAAAGAAAATATGATGTATTCTTCCATAAATTAAAATAACCAGAAATTTGATTTAATAAATGAAGAAAATTTGAGAAAAGAAATTCTTAAGGAAATGTCTACCGAGAAGTTGAAGAGAAATATTTCTAAGAAAATTAAGAATATCCCTAAGTCGTCAGATGAAATCGAAATAAACGATTATGAAGTTAAGAAACATAAGCAGAAGTTTACTAAAGAGAAACCTGATTATAGAAGATCCTTTTTAGAAGAAAATACAAGTAAATTTGACTTAAATTCCGAAGATGACACTTTGACCGATGTTGACGAATATGGTATCGTTCCTTATAAATTAGTTGATTCTGAAGATTATGCTGAATTCCGAAGAAGCAAAAAGTCCTTATATGATAGTGACTATGAAATGTGATGAAAGAAGACGAAAGGACATAGTTAAAAAAAAAAAAAAAAAAAAAAAAAAGACGTAAAAGAAGAAAAGACGTTGAAAAATAAGTAAGACGAAAAAGACTTAAAGAAAAAAAAGGATAAAGAAGAAATAATTTTTATGATGTTTTATGACGTGAGAAGCGTTTTATGACGAATCTGTTTCTTCAAGGCAAACTTTTAGAATTTTTAACCCTTAGATGTCCAAAGAACTTTATTATGCCAAACTTTGCTTTTCAGAAGCTGATGTGCTTAACTTTTTGACGCTTCACAATCAACTGATGATTTTTTTAAAGAACTTTGGGTGTTGCTTTTCTTTTTATCTTTTCAGGTGCTCCTGTTGCTCCTACCAGCCGATGTACATTGTCACTGAGGGCAGTCGACCGGTCAGCCTGGCCGATCTGTGGGAAAGCCTTTTTAGTTTCCCAAGTGCCTTCAATAGCTTCCAGAGCAAGCTGCGTGCCTACAGCGCCTAGCAGGAACGATTGGTTATCGTAACTCTCATCATCCAGGCTCTCTAGAAATCGGCTGAATAGAGAAGGCGTGGCTTGGAGCCAGCCACAGAAGAGAAGCGAAGCGAGCTGTTTGAGAACTGAAAGGAAGTGAAAAACGAACAGAACATTCGATGGGGGTGTTTTCCGTGGGAGAAGAAGGACGGTAGACGAAAAGTAATGATGCTGCTGTGCGTTGGTTTAAGACGGCCACAAATGTAACGCTTGACATGGTATTTTAATCCGTGTATAAGGTTTGTATATAGTTTTAATTTGCAAATATAATTTAATTTAAAAGTTACCGGTGTCAGGATCAAGTTTGTGTTAGTCTCATTCAATATGATATTTCAAGCAATGAGTTTCTACATATATTATAATGTTCATTAAAAGTACTACAACTTAAACAGGAATAAAATTACAAATAAACACACTGAGTTAGCCTAATGCGTTTTGATTAATTGTCTAAGTAAAAAAAGAATTCTATTTTCCAATTGCGGTGTGAATATAATCCTTATTGCTTTCCACCTCTCGATGGTTTCCTCGTCAGAGTGCCTTTGAATGCATTTTACATGAAAGCGATGACGCACAACGACAATCCGGTCCGATTTATCAAAGTCATGCCGATTAAAGGAAAAGCGCTAAAAGATTCAAATACAACCAAATATTAAAAAAAACTTTCAATGTAGTCTGCAGAAAGATAATTTTTCTATATTTATTTATGTATAAGCCAATTCAAAAGACTTAAGACCGATTTTTCATTTTCTGACACGACAAATATATATTGCACAGTACACGATTGTTTTTATATGGTGTCGCTAAATTCCTTTATATCATTATAATAACAAAATATCGAATCAGTAGGTGGAAATGTGCATTATGGAAATTAATACCTTTTGTTTGAACAGAAGTTAGATAGCGACAATCCCATACGTTTGTCAGGATTTTTTATGTCTTTTAATTATTGCTAAGAATTATTCTGTAAAAAAAATTTACATTTTAAAGTGGTGATAAATTTTTTTCTATTGTACCATAAAGTTGTTTGCCTTCAAGTTTTCAAGAATTCCATATAAGAATACTTTCATTTAAATTAATTAGAAAAATTGAAAATTATTATAAATGACATGAAGGGATTGGTCTCCATATTATTGTACTGATGTTTACTTGTTGTCCGACAGTTGACATATTTCAAAGAGTGGTTTACTGGATTAAAGAGTATTTGTGGAAATGCCCTTTTTTTAAAATGATATATAATTTAAATACCGCTGTTGCCAATATGTCTTTTTTTTTACATAATAATCTGAGACGGATTTGTTTTTATATAATACCGTTATACAAGCATTTCCATTGCAATTATTCCATACAAGCGTTTCTATTTTTTATTTCTAATTAATTTGAAATGGATCACCAGCTTTTCAATATTAAAAAAATTAAAAGAGAAAGATTTTAAAACTTGCTACTAGATAGAATTTAAGAAAAATTATATAACATAAAAGAACATAACTTTGAAAGAAAATATATATGGCATTTTCTGGAAGTCGGTAAATAAAAGGAAACCTTTTAAATGTCACATTTATATTCAGTTAAATTAAAAGTATATTTTTTCTTAAAATTCATAGAAGATTTTAACGTAAAAACATTTTTATCCCTCTATTATAACATGCTTAATAATTTCTCTTTTCGAAATGAATAGTGTTTTTCTATCACATCATGTAAAAGTTTTTGCTAGCCAAATTGCTTTCTAAAAAAGAAAATAATGCTGTACATAAAATATACTACAGAAGGTAATGATTCAAGAAAACTGTTTCTATTGGGCAGAGAAAAATAAACGATCCAATAAAGACAAAGAAAATGATCTAATCTTATGTCTTTGAGATCCATCAACAGAAAAGTGGTTTTATCGGTATAAAAAATGTTAGTTCTGTTGTCGTACCACTGTGTTTAGACCACAACGGAATACAATTTAGGCGGCGGAAAACAGGCGTTTAAAGAACGTGATTATTTCATTATATCCCAGAAAATTATCAATTCAAATGAAAAGTAATAAATTTGTTAAAGCGCTTTTGATCTTTATGTCAACTTTCGTATTTTCTATATGAGAAAATAAATTTAACGTTAATAACAGAAAGAGTACAAGATCTAATTACGCCTTTTGTAAAATAAATTGGAGAAACTACATAGTTAAACGTCTCCTTTACGTCAAACCTATCTATAATTCGTTTAAATGATCCATAAGGTAAATTAGATTCCATCACGTAACGATAAAAAAGCAGATAACACTTTAAAATGTAGTTTTTTGGTAGAAAATATTGTTATGAATTTTTATACTCTTTTATGCATCATATTAAACAATTCTAGGATTAAAAAAAAAATACATTTATAAAGTTTTTTTTAAAAATGTATCAACAAATTATGCGCTAATAAGTGCCTTGTTCTTCTTTTCCAACTGATTTAAAATAGCGCCTAAAACAATACAAATTTTTGTGCAAAAGCGTTTTTTTCCAAATTGTTATTGCAAATTTTGAATGTTGCTAATGTGTCAGATACAATTTTTGAAAGATTCTAAAACACGTCCATCTGCGCAACTTACAATCTCTATAATTACAGAAAAATAGTTTAACATGTTAAAAACAACGTTAAGCCATCATGAAATCCGTAAATGAAGAGAAGCACTTTCGCGATTCCTTTTTTTCTTTTCGTTACCTGATCCAGAACGGCCATCAATTTGAATACAAATCATAAATTTATAAAACGTGTATTACTGTGGCTCCATTTCAGTAGCGCTCAATTATTTATCAATATATCGATCAAATATTGATATTTGTGAAATATCACAATAATGATACACATTCTCAGATTCTGCGGATCATCCCAATAAACAATCGTGCAGTCGTAAAAAACAACAGAGACTTTACGTTATTGCTTTATTTGATAAATACAGGGCATACAGAGTTCCTTAACAAAATCCAGAAGTCATAAATCGCATAGCACTGTATACTGTCCACTGCATCCATACAAACAACAAAAATGTTGTTTTATGTGCGCTGCGATTTAGAACACCGAGAACAGCGCTGGATATGAATGGTAGCAAGCTGATAGCAATGGTTCCTTCAATCTCTTCTTTCGTGCGATCCAGATTCCTATAGGCTGTCAAACTACATGTTATTTGTGTTATATTTTATACAATGAAAGTGCAATAATGAGAGAACAATTTTCTGTAATAGCCTATATTCACCATTATGCCTAGCGTCCCTGTGATATCGTTTGATATCACATATATTATTCTTTAAAGGTAATTAATATGATCCCTAGATAGTTAAAATTTAATATTAACTACCAATATAAAAATCGCCTTTCTATTTCTTTTTGTATATCTAAGTTTTAAATTAATCTACTTCCCTTTTCACATTACTTTAACGTTCCCAGAAAACTCTCTCTGCTCTTTTATCTAAGTAAATAAAATAACAAAAAGAACATTATTCACAGCCATTTCATTTCGAAAGATTCATTCTTTTCGCGTTGCATCTGCCTAGAAAATTTCTCTCTGTCAGATTTTTAATTCGATCCTTTACTAAGAGATAGTCAAAACTTTGGTTAAACCAGCTGTTAGATAATAACATCCAGATGTACTTTTAAACTCATGTCGCCTTTCATTTTACCGCACTCATTCCAATGCTATTGACAGCTTTCGGATTCTTTCTTACTTTCTCACGTACTAGCGTTTAGCTAATTATCGCCTATTAGGCTTTTCATCTAAATTGAGACTGTCCCATGTATTCCAATGAAACGGTCATCCCTTGGCAAGATCTGTGTCTTACCCAATACCTATATATCGCCAAAACTTTACGAATGAAAATGTGAACTTGATAACTCTTTGCCTGTACTTGATCATGTAAAGATCAGGATTTTATCTCGTGTGTCAGCGGGGTCACTCCCGAGACACCTATGTGTCTTTTCGATTCTTCATTAAACCTCTATTTACGCTACAAGTATGTATTTTAATCTTCTGGACCTGTGTCGTTATTTGCTACACGCAATTGTACTCCAGCATGGAAATACTCAACTTTATTTAATTAAGTCAAAAGACATTTCCATCTACTTTTTTATATCCGAAGTTCTTTTATAAAAGATGAGCAACCCCGCAACGAGAAACATCTCTGTTACAGTCCCATTTTCGGGACGTTTCAAATTTTAGTGAATTTGTATAATTTTCCTCTTCTTTATAACATGAAAATTGCATGAAATCATTATTTATAAATGTCTTTATCTGTAACTGAAAGATGACAGCATAAGGTGGATATTTATTTGCTTAAATTAATGCTTTTTTCGGTGTTTATAGATTTTTAATTTTTCCAGATGGCAAAATGTAAAAAGTAAGTTTATTTGTATTTTTTTCTATGAAGGATGCAAAATCGCAAGTTATAATCTTAGCTTGTAGACGTTTTTGAAATACGTATTTTTTAAATTGCGAAATTAAATGTTCAAGCCTATTTTTTATGCCTTTTTTTAATTTCCAAAATATACGGTTCTAGGCACAAATAGGGATATATTTTTGTTAGAAATTTAGGAGACAGTTATTTATGTAATCTCCTTTCGAAGATATTTATGAAATAAATTGTTTTTAAGTCTGCAATACGATTATTCTTATTTTATTAATAATAATAGTTATAACGTTATTAGTCTCTGCAAAGAAATAAATATATATATTTTTTAATTCATAAAAATACTAATTATAGTACATAATATACAATTTAAAAACATTTTAAATATAAATGTAGGTAAAATATATAATTATACATATTACTCTACTAGAAATACTCATATTTAGTTCTTTTACATTTTATCAAATAAATACAAAAAATAAAAATAAATAAATAAATAAAAAATAAGCTTAATTTTTTTTAGTATTTTTCCAGTTCATTTTGCAACATTTTAAAATGATTTTACCAAAAAATTTGAGAAAACAAAAATTCAGGCACAAATGGGTTAAAAAAATTGTTTTCAAGGATCTACAATTAAATAATAAAAAATCTTATATTTATTCAAATAATAAAGAAAAAATAAAAGGTAAGGTTAAGATATTTCAAATTAACCTGTCTTTTTTTTTTTTTTTTTTTTTTTTTTTTTTTTTTTTTTTTCCAAGATTTACATTGAATTTCAAGATTTCTTTAAGACGAAATACTGTAATGGATAGTTATAAAGCATTTATGAAAAAAAAAAAAAGATTGGGTTCATATTTGATAAATATCCATTTAAATTTATGCTCTAGCATATTATTTCTTTAAAAATACCCGAAAATAAAATAAACATATTTTAATAAAAAACATTAATCTCATAAATTAAACTTAAAACTTATCTAAAATTAAAAGAGTTGAAACATTTTAAATACATTTTAAAATGGAAATATGTAGCTGAAATGTTCTGAAAAGTTAACTTTCCGTTTTAAAGCATGTTATCAATTATTAAAGAGTAGTTCTTTTTCACACTATTACAGTCCATAAAAAATATTATAGTATGTAATGCATATATTTTTTACAAAAAAAAAAAAAAAAAAAAAAAAAAAGGTAAAAAGAGAATTACAATTTAGAAAAAGTATAAAGCCTTTTTTACCAAACAATTTTCTTTTCGTCTTATTTTTTCTATTTTTTGGGACTTATTGGTTAACTTTGCACTAAAAGCCATTAAAGACATGAAAACGAAATACAATATTATGGGTCATTTGCTGCATCCATTTATACGCTTTAATTCAATATATTGTCTTACTTAAGTGGATTTGGAAAAATAGATTAAAATAATTTAGATGTGGATATATGAATAAATAGCAGATAATTAATTTTATGTTTTAGAATTTCTAAATATTCTTTAATCCATTTTTATGTTTTTGGGTTATTTTCTATCGTTCTATGAAAAATCTATTTTACAATCGATTAAAAAAGTAATACTTTTACGGAAGTGACATTTCACAAATAGGTGCAGGTATATGTATCTAATATGAATTATTTAAGTCTTCGCCTTTTTCTAACTACAGATGATTAATACTGTTTAGAAATGCTGCAATTCCAAGTAATCTTTGAAAATTCATCGTAATGAGTTTTGAATAATTTTGTAAGTTTAAAAATGTCTGTTTTCCATAGAAGCTACACTATATGTTACACTATATGTGTTAGGGGGATATGATTAGTCCTGATTTGAAAATTTTTGATCTACTCTATGTATTACAAAATCTTTACAATTTTTATCCTCTTACATCACATATTATGCACATTCTATGGAAAAAATATCTACCCTATCTATTATTTTTTTTTAAATCCTACAATAAAAATATTACTAGTGCCAACCAATTAGCAGCAATGTCTGTCAGATAATACAATACTTAAAATACTCTCAGATGTTCGGCTACAAATTACAATTGTTACAAACTTTAAAACTTTCACCTCTACGTGTAATTTAGATGTCAATCTCGGCATTTCTGACCAATTTTAGCACGACTTCGATCAAGTTGTTTTGAAAACATACAGCTTTAAAGTTTGGAGCTCTTAATGTTAAATTCTTTTTTATCACTGCAGTACAAATTGCAATACTTGTAGTTTGTTAAGCAAAATGCAAAAAAAAAACCTTAGCGGGATAAGCTGAAATTTTGTATTCGGATAGAAGAAGCTTTTGTAAATAAATTTCTGTAAAAAAAGTTATATGTTACAACTCATATTTTTAAAATTATTCATTTCATATTATAGATAATATGAAAAAAATGATTGAAATTATAGCGTTCCAATATAGGATAAACTTATAACCATGAAATTAATATGAAATACAGTAGTTACCATTTAATATAAACTATATTAACATGTATCTTAGGAATTTGCATCGTGAAGTAAAATGAATATTTTGTTTTCACTAAATGATTTTTAAGAAGAGTGAAAAAAAAAATGCGCTATTTAAGTAAAAATACCAGAATGCGTCATAAAGCAGCCTTTCTTATGATGCGTCTGAAATTTTATTTTCAATTCAATATTCTAGTTTAAATTCAATTTCTTCATTTTATATTACCACATTAACATTTTTCGTATAGGAAGGTGCAACTGCTTTTGCAAGATTAATGTCGATTTATTGACAGAATATTCTTATGTCCACTTAAACTTTTACATAAAAAATAAAAAAACTGGAATCTCAGAAATTTATTATAGCTTTGGTAAGTTTAAATAAATATATGTTCTTACTAATCCGTGTTGCAGCGTTGAATTTTTGCAACCAAATGTAACATCGTATACTTTAATATATATGATAGAAACTATTGAAATAAAACTGCCAGCCAGTTGGCTAACTAGAGGTGGGGAAGGGAGTTGCCATGGAAACATTGGATTTCTGACTACAAAGTAAAATTAACGTCATCCGTTTACGGAAGTTAACATCCATAATGGATATAACATTCATTATGCAACTGGCTCCATGATGCGGGCACGGAATACCTCTCCCCCAAATAATGCGTTCGATGACTGGCAGTTTGTGGTCTGTACCACCTAAAATTGTATATAGACCAAACTCAAGTTAGCTAAAACTGTATGCAAATTACGACGAAGCCTCCAGTACTTTATTGTGTTTAAAGAAATTATGCTTTTACAAGTTATCATTTTAAACCTTACCCGGAAGCGTGCCGTCTGTAAGACGGTTGCGTCTACATATCTACCCTTTACACAAAAATGAACGCGTCCCCAATCTTATCACACAATCTAATCCTTACGCTTCTGCTACTCTGCCTCCCCCACCCATTTCTAATCCCTGCGAATTCTTAGTTATTGAAAAAAAAATGATTTTATTTTCAACGCAGTCTGTGAGACGGCATGTTTCCGTTTATGTAATTTTTTGCTTTGGGGTATTGATATCGAGGAGCCGTCAAAGTGGGTATGCTACAGTGATAAGAAAGACTGAAGAAACTGCTTTGAGATTGTTTGATGAAGTAGTAAGGGACATAAGCGATATTGTAAGTACTTCAGATGATGAATATATAAATTCTGAACACGAAGGTGGCTCAACATTGTCAAAAATGCATAATAATGCAGATATTTAGAACATGCTGCAATATTTACTATTAAATGTTTTGTTAATTTTCCTGCGTAATATTTTTTTCTAATTCATATCCTATCGAAATATATAAAAATATTAGCATTTATTTAATTATTATGAGGAATTTTTTATATTTTGAACAATAATGTGTAATTTCAAAACATTTTCTTTCTCCGACATTCAAAACTTATTTTTATGCTGTCATATTAAGGGGTCAGGTAACCTTTGAAGCGTCCAAAAATCGATTTTTTTTTAATGTTTTATAATTAAATATGATTCTTTGGGAACATTTAAAAGCAAACCCCATACAAAAATTCGCGTTAGAAGAGAAGTTGTGTCTAAAACACATTGAGCTTTTGCTATATGATCAACGGGTTTTTCAATTTTTAAAGCCAATTTTCTCAAAACAGCGATTTTGATCATTGCGCGGACGATTTCTGAAAAACGGTTGCCTAGAATTTCGCGAAATTTTTGGTAGATGTATTAAACGTACAGAAGCACAAAATGACCTATTATCATGTTTCTCAAGTAAGAAGTTTAGAATTCACGGCGACTTTTGTATAAAAAAAAATCTCAATATTTCGAATTACTGTAAAAAAAAAAAAAAAATTCTCGGGATCTACAAGTTTTATTTTTTTCATTGTAGGTCATTTTGAAAACACTTTATATCTGTACTCATTAAAAAAATCTTGGCTTGTTTCAGCCAATCAAATGGGAAAAATCATGCGCGCAATGCATGCAAGAATAATTCTTTCGTAAAAATTATATTATCTTTAAAAATAAATTTAAAAAACACTATATATGTGCACATCTTTTCTAACAACTTTGATTGATAAAATAAATTGTTCCTAACATGTGTTTTCAATTTTATAATTAAAAGTTAATTAGTTAAAGAATGACTGCAATTCTTACAGAGGTCACTTTTCCATGTACTTTATTGGTTCAAAGGTTACCTGACCCCTTAAAAAATTCGTCCTGTTAATGATTTACTATTAAATATTAAGTGTTTAAGTTCACTATTTGGTAAATTACACAATAACTACACCATCACCGTCAACATCTACGTTGATTTTGAAAATTAGACGTAACAACAGTATTTATTATATTCCTCTGACGAAGACCATGTTTTTATGGTTGAAAGTACTAAGGTATTAAAGTAGTTTAGCATCTTTTTGAATATTCTCATCTTTTAAGTAGATTTTGAACATAGTGTAAATTTAAGTTTAATAAATTAAATATATGAACATTATTTAAATTTTACTAGTTGCCACGTTTTAAAAAGTATATAGGAACAAATTGTTTAATCTTTTGATTGGAATTTGACTAATTAAAAAAATCCTTTTAAACCCGTCACGTTTAAATTAAGTTCGCTTAAAAGTATTATTTCTTAAAATAAATAAAATGTTTTAATGTAAGCATTTTTTATGGTAAAGTGCAACATTCTTAGCATCTCTTATTGCACAAAAGGACAGTTTTTTTCCATAAATTATTATCGACATAAATCTCTGCCAATTGTAATGTCCGTATTATACTTATATTTGTCCTATATCATATATTCAGGCATTACTATCATACTAGCTATCACAGTAGAGATATTTTTATATTATCTGTTATTACAGTTATATAGAAAAAAATGAAAAATTTTTCATTTTAAAATTCTTTATCTTGTTTGTATATTTTTACATTAAAATCAATTTCTATGACATATTTCGTTATTTTTCAAAAAAAAACTCTGACATATTTCGTTATACCCTGTTGGAATATATGTTTTTTTTTTAATATGAAAATTATCTTTGGGTTTTTACGAAAAATAACGAAAGATACGAACAATACGAAAATAACGAAATTATAGAAATTGATTTTATATAAAAACATACAAACAAGATAAAGAATGACTAAATGAAAAAATAATATGTCATTTTTTTATATAACTGTAATAACAGATCATGGAAAAATGTCTATACTGTGATAGCTACTATGGTAATAATGCCTGAAGATATGGTATAGGATAAATATAACGGAAAGTGTTATTCTATCACATTATGTAAAATTATCTGTTCACTAAAGTACAATGTAAAAAGAAAATGCAGTCTGTGAAAAATACTATAGCATGTAACGATTCCAGGAAACTGTTTTGTGTTAGGAAGAATAAATAAACGTTACAATATAAATGAAAAACATTTACTTTTTTTTTTTTTTTTTTTTGCCTTTGATATCCATTAACGGTGTTTCTATTGGGATACGAACTGTTTCTTCTATTACCAATGATTTTAGATGATCATAATGTGACGCAATTCAGCTAGCCAAGTGTTTAAAGTACAATGTAAAAAGAAAATACAGCCTGTAAAAAATACTATAGCATGTAACGATTCCAGGAAGCTGTTTCGTGTTAGGAAGAACAAATAAACGTTACAATATAAATGAAAAACATTTACTGTTTTTTTTGTCTTTGATATCCATCAACGGTGTTTCTGTTGGGATACAAAATGCTTCTTCTATTACCAATGATTTTAAATGATCATAATGTGATGCAATTCAGCTAGCCAAGTGTTTAAAAGACGGGATAATTTTGGTGTTTTACAGTAGATATTTCACTCAAATGAGAAACAACAAGCATATAAGATACTAATATTTTAAAACGCTTCTATTTAGAAACGATATCTATTCTATATTTTACAGTTTAAAAAACAGTTGAATGTAACAAAAAGTACGGAAAATATACGATTACTCGTTTTATAAAAGAAATTGAAGAAACCACATTGATGAACACGTGACTTAAGTCAAACTGATCTTTAATTCGTTTAAGCGATCTCTCCTCCAAATGGATAGCGTCACGTAAAGATTAAGTAGGAGATAACCAACTATAAAATGAAGTTTTTATTCTTTTTATAAAGACATTGCTTTGAATTTATGTACTCTTTTATGTTCAACAAAGACAATTCTTGAAATATAATTTTAAAATATTATATCTACAGGGTGTTTAAAAAATCCAAACACACTTTATTCGCTATTAACTGGTGTGTTCTACTTTTAATAATAATATTTGTTTTATTTGTAATAATATTGCTTGTTGTTTTTGATAAGCTTAATTGTTATTTTAGATAATAGTATTTGCTATTTTTGATAATAGTATTTGCTATTTTTTATTATATTACTTGCTCTTATCTTAAAGTGTATATGTGTAGACTTTTTACAACCGGATATTTTAATAAAACAAGCAGTCTCGAAAAACCTCGATCTCGGTACACTTGTGGATATACAGTTTACTTGTGGTTCATGGGTGGACTCGAGAATGGTATACGAATCAATGCAGTGCAGCTTTAGCCTTGCATTCGGAAATCAGACGGTCAATTGTTAAGGAATGCAGATGTTTTTAGGGAAAAAATGCTTTATTAATTCCGAAATTGACACTATGTGAAAATTACGTACATGTAGTGGAATGCTTTATGGGTTGTTCAGAATCAAAATAAATACATACATTAATTTTTTATGTAATCTTTAAAAAATATATCAAAAACAATAAATAATTTCAACACTTGATTTTGAGAATTACTTTTTTTTAAAGTTATTCGTAAAATCAGACATAATATTTAAACAAATTATTCTAAATGAACATTTTTAACTTTTTTTTCCTTTGAATTTTACAAAGAGTTTAATTATTTAGTTCCATTGTGATGTAATCTAACAGTTTTGAGTTAATAAAAATGAGAACAAGTACATTCATGAAAAGAAAGACGGTAAAATAATATTTTCAAAAGAATGATATGTTTCTTTTTAGTAATATCTTTTTAGAAAATCGTAAAAACTTAATTAGGTTTATTTTAATCTTACAATTCTATGTATGCTAGAACAAACATTAATCCCCTTGTCTTCCTTATCAAAAAATGTTTAACACAACAGAAATAAAAGTTTGAAGACCAATTTTATTGATAATAGGAAAACTGAAAACTGTTTAAATAGGGATTACGCATCTAATTAAATTTATTTTTAGCGTTCTGCTTTAAAAGTTTCATTTAATCATTTGATTTTTGACTACAAGATAAATGTATCTGTTTAAATTACAAAAAATGTACTGTTATATTTACATCAATTTATTTAAAGTGTAGTTTATGTATATAAAGAGAATTTTGAAGAGATACAGTTATATTAATGTTCAAAGTAATTGTTACGTAATTTTAAATTATTTTCAGTACAATTTAATATTAAATGTAACTCTTTATAACTTTAGTTACATTGTTAGTTTTTGCAAAGATGATTTATTACTCTTTTAAGAGTCTCGGGACTTTTAAAATTGGAAAAAATGAAAACAAAAGAGCATTTTCAATATTTAATATCTTAAAATGTATATGATTTTAATCACAATTTTTATTGGGATGAAAGATATAAGTATGTTCTTTCGTTTAATGTATTTAAAAAATTACAAGGTTTTGAATTAGCATTTATAGGGGGCTCCAAACTGTCAGACATTTGACGAGCAGAAAATTGACAGAACAGATTACACGCAGTATTACAAAATAAATTTTGCAATTAGAATAAAACTTTTGACGCTTACTTATTCTTCAAATTGTAATACTTACCCTGAAGCTAAATACATTTGTATTTGAAGCCTTTTTATCTTATTAATGAGATATAAGTATGTTCTTTCATTTCATGTATTTAAAATTTGCAAGATGCAGAATTATAATTTAAAGGAGGCTCCAGACTGTCACACATTTGACGGGCAGAAAACTGGTATAGCAGCTTACACGCAGGATTACAAATTAAATTTTGCATTTACAATGAACATTTTAGTACTTACTGCTACTTAAGATTGCAATAATTACCATGAACCTAACTAAATTTATATTTAAAGCATTTTTATCTTTATAATACAAAGTTGTATTTAGCTAATGCGAAATTTTGAAAATTTCAACAGTATAATCACCTAAAATAATATTTTTTCAATAATAAAAAAGAAATTTCAGGTTCAGATTATACAGACTAACGTGAAACATATGTTTTGAAAATTTCATGAAAGCATATTCGGAAGTTTTTGAGATATCATGCGTGTTATGCTCAAAAAGTCATTTGGAAAAAATGACGTCAAAATTTCGTAAACGCCACTTCAGTTATAGAGCAGGTATCATTCTAAAAGTCTTTACTTCTGTTCTAATAGGAATTTTAAGGAAACAATTATATCAAAATGTTCAGAAAAGGTAGAAGTTTAACATCTAAAATATTTAAAATTTCGAAAATTTTGAGACTTTAAGAGTCTTAACTAAATAATGGTTATTATAAGTTCCTTGAAGTTACCCCCATCTGATTGCGCGGTGAGTTATAAAACTCTGAATATCAAAATATGAATACGATTTAAGTAAAATAATTGCTTTTATCATTTCTTAAGTAACCCGTTAAGCACCGCTATATATATTAACAGATTCCTTTTATGATTTTTTTTTTTTTTTTTTTTTTTGAACAGGATGTCATTAAAGTACTTCTGAATTTAAAAAAAAAAGATTATATATGAAAAACGGTATGTTCCCGAAATGGGAGCAATGGCGCTTAATGGGGGTATTTTTTTTTATAGAAAAATATACTTTTGCCTCCGTCTTTTTATAACAGTTATTTTTCAATTCTTTAGAAAAAAAGGACTATATCATTCTGAAACAGACATTTTATGAGAAATTCAGATAAATTACATCTACAATTACAATAAATATCTACATTTATAATTAAAAAATAATAATTTTACCTTTTCGTAGGCATTTTCATTATATATCTCTTTATTTTTCATCATTGCATTATCTTTTTTCTCTATTTTACATGAAAGACAACAGAACAATTTTTCTGCAGCATTACATTGCACTATTTACCGTAAACTGGAGTATTTTTTGACGTACTTTATACCTCGATTTTTTCCCAGCATTTTCAAGAAAATGATTCACGCCATGAAAATGCACGTCATTTGGTTGGGCAGTTGGGCCCGAAAAGGGCAGTTCTTCTATATTATGTTCTACTTTCTTCAATGATGAACAATTTCACGGCAAAATTCTATCTGAGTAAGTTTTCCTTTACATTCCTTATGGGCTCGCCAAGCTGCTACAACCCCCATATTTAGTGTGTTGATGAAAAATGGTCACCACCATTTCTTCTCTCTTGTTTGTGCGTGATAAATACTCAAAAACCGAACGAGCAAATCGACACTTCCCATGTTTTTGTTATAAGACGTTATAACATGGAGCTGTGGTATATCAATTGTCTTCTTATCCGCCATCCTCCTTCTTTTTGTCGAACCTATTGGTTCTATATGTTCAAAATTTCAAGCCAGACAAACAGCCTGATCGTCTTTCCATTTCATAATTCTAACTGATTCCGCAGTAATTGAGTCAAATGTTCCTGTATGTTTTTTCTTGAAAGTTTTGGAATGTGTGAAAGGACAATTTTGCAGCCTGTTTTCTCTGTTACATCTTCTTCATCTGTTACTATTCCGGAATCAGGCGGAAAACAAACGATTTCCGGATCATGTGAATAATTATCTGAATCTAATTGTTCAAAATAATCCAAAGCTTGTGACACAGTTGAAAATTTTACAGGTATATTTTCCTTAAAATCGGAATATATGGTATGGAAAAATAGAAAACCCTGTTAAAAATATATCTTTTAGCAAAAAGAAGGTATCTAATAAAGTAAGAAACAGATTTTAAGAGTAACATTTCCGAGAAAAGTTTGTTAATAATAAAAAAACGCATTTCCAAAGTTTCTATACAGACTGTTTTCGCGCGCATAATAAAAGCACCGTAATGAGTATTCCAAGTTCGGGGCGTACCGTCTGGTCTTGAAAACTAACGAAAGCGCCATTGCTCCCGTTATGGGAGCTGCTCGTTCTTTCAGGAATTGTGATCAATCTATTATACTTATTAACTACGGATGTAAGTAGTATTAAAAAATTGACAGTTATAAACATATTTTAAATAAAAAATATAATTTTTATTAGTAAGTTCTTTTTTTATTATTTCTTGCGAAAACAGTCCAAAAGCTTAATTTTGCCTTTTTAAACATTAAAAAAAATGTAAAATACAAATGAAACTTTACAAAAGATTTACAGAAGTCATCTCATATATTCAAAATACAAATAACATGAACTTTTTGACAATATATAAAATACTCATTTTAGAAAAAAATCCTAAAGTAATGTTCCCAAAATGGGAGCAATGGCGCTTAATGGGGGTAAACATTTTCTTACGAAAATTCAGAAAACGCTAAGTTGTAACATTCAGATAAGTAAAATAATTTATTTATTGGATATTATAATGTAAAGCTTTTCACATTTGAATGTTCAATGTGCCTTCACACAAATTATATATTAATATTAATAAAACAAATAGTTTGTCGGTCTGTTTCTTTATGCTCTCAAACTGTGATAAAAAACGTCACAGCTAAGAAGCAAAACATTGTAGTACTACAGCAATGTGACAAAGAACACTTTGGAATTTAAAGCATACATTTAGGTTTTCTAAGTATTAATTGTGAAAATATCTTTTATTGAATTTCTGCGATGCGCGTTTCCTTTTCCACATTGGATCAAGTGATGCTATCTTTTTCCAATCTCTATACAATGTAACAGTCATATGTTTTTAAGGACGTTTTTTATGAGGGTCCAGTAAAACAATCTTTTGTGTATTTGAATGTAATCATGTACCGAATAAATCAATTTTGTTCATATATTTCGACTTAAGTTGAATATAGATTGCAAAGTAATATTTATGAACTTCCAGGTTCGTACCTTATAACAGGCAGAGCCCATGGAAAAAAATATTATTCTACGTTTTTTATTGTAATCGCATATCTAACGAACCGATTTACTGAATTATTTTGTAGAAGTTCAATGACGATTATGTGGATTTCAATGCAATGATCATATATTTCCAAATCCTTTCCTAAAGCAAACCATCAAAAGCATCAAAAGCAAGCGCTAGTGGCTAAATTCGCTGATAAATTCAACATCAGTGCAATATAACTTTCATCTGAAAAGTCCGGGCAAAAACATTCTTTTACGTTTCTGATTGCAATCGCATACCTAACAAACCAATTTTGCAAACATATTCGATAGCAACGGCAATGTAAATTTCATGTATTTTCAAAGCCGTACAACAATCTTTAACGTTTCTGATTGCAGTCGCATACCTAACAAACCAATTTTGCATAGACATTCGATATTGACGACAATGTAAATTGCATGTAGTTTCAAAGCAGCACCTCATCAGTGCAAAGTCCTATTTCTCCTCAGATAGAAATATTTAACTTAACATATAAAGCAATTTGTTCAGAAGCGCAAAAAAGTAGTAAATAAAATATAATACTTTTATATTTTCATAGATTTTAACGTGAATTAACGTGAGTGTGCATTATGGCACATAATGCGTCTGACAGATAGCATGCATTAACCAATTAAGACTGCATTTGTTTTTCTATTTCGAGGTATATTCCCACTATTATATACATCCCGTTTTTTGTAAAAAATACTTCATTAGATATGTACTATAATATGTACTTTATAAATTCAATAATAAATCTTCTTATTTAATTAAAATCTTCTTCCCGTCTTCGATACTAAAAATATATAAATTCTTTTGTTTATTTTTTAAAGCTTACATTTTTATATTCGGTGTATAACTCGCACATGTAAAATTTGAAAAAAATTCTTCTTTCAAAATTCGGCGTTCTACGCTTGAATATTCGGTAGTATCACATTTAATAAGTTTAGTTTTAAATGCTCCAATTAATTTACGGAAATCACTTTTATTCTTCTCTTTATATCTCCCTTCGGTATTTTTAATTTTATGTATAAATTCTTAAACTGTATCTCGAATTAAAGATAAAGTATTTGCATTTGCTTATCGATAAACGATAATATATGTATAATTATACTTGAACATTTTAAAATACCACTTAAAAGGTTTGATAAAAAAATCACACACAAAATTAACTTGTATTAAAAAAAGAAATCACCTTAATTTAAACAATAAACACTTATTCACTTTTATCATCTAAAATCAATATCAATTAATAAATTTATTGTTTTCCATAAATGTAGGTTAATTTTTTGTATGAAAACTGTAATTGTGCCGCTATACCGAATATTATATGTGCCCACTCTAATAGTTTCCTTATTATGCTTTTCCTCCTAAACTGTTCTGCACAAGGATAGTTGTCATGACCATGATGTTACTTGTAAAGGAAAATATAATCTGACATAAATCGTGTCCTTACCGAGCAATTTTGCATTACAAGTACCGTAAATAGATATGAAAATCTTTAAATGTAAATGAGAAATAATTTCGATAGAAAAAAAAATGCTTTACACGTGAAAATGACTTTTGCGGTTATTTAACTAAGGATAATTTTAAAAAGTCGAAAATTTTACGTCAAACGTGTCAAATCAGGATCATTCGGATTCTAACTATTTTTATAAATATTCAGATCTTGCTGCAATAGCTGTTGCACCCTTATGCAAAAATGTATGAATACAAAATTTATTACAATTATATATATTAATTCACAGTAATAAAGAAATAGATGACTCAGTCTCAAACAGGACGTAATCACCATGGCAAACCATAACCATTACCTATCATGGGATATAACTGAATTAATTACGTTTGATAGGATTTAATAGAAAGAAGAAAACTTTTATTATTATCTTTTTAAGCTTTAATCCGATTTTCATAAAATTTGAGATGACGCGACAAAATTCTGCAACGATTATATATATCACATTTCCAACCATTTGTTTGAGTAGTTCTTGCGTTGTAATGTGCAGACAGACCGACAGACCAGACGACGACTATAGTTAAAAAAAAAGCAATTTAACAAATTACAACGACCATTTGGAAAATGAATTTTTCAAAGACTAAAATTTAAACATTAAAAATCGCACGGAGTTGATCATACATTACGTACGCCATGGATTACATTTTTCTGTACTGTACATTTTTAAACTTCTGCGGAGCTGGTCATACATTACGTGAGCCATGGATTAAACATTAATATTACTGGACCAATTTTAAATGAAATTTCATTCTTAAACTTCTAAACATCCCACAATATTACATTTTACACCGTCGTATAGAGAAAAAAATGTACTTTTAAATGCAATTTGTATGAAAGCATGTATCTGAATTTTTTTCTGAGATATATTTTTTTTTTTTTTTGTCAACAGAAGTATCCATCTCTGTTGAAAGTAAAGAAAAATACAGATTACTGTATAGACGAATCAGAAAACGAATAAAATGTGGATTCAACCAATAAAACTCGTCAGATATGTTTCTGATTTCCTACCCTGACAGAGAACAATAAATGTTTTTCCAAATGGTTAATAAATAATCATTTTTTAACGTCTGATATACGATTTAAAAATAAAAAATATATTACAATTCATCAGATATACAAGTAAAAATATCATAAATACGTTTAATACAATTAAAAAGCAAACGGTTCGAGCTAAATTTTAGCCTCTCATCAGTGCAATAAATAACATTCAAATGACAGAAAACTATATATCATGTTTACAGTTAAAAATTACAAGCAGTTAAAATTAATTAAAGTATAAAAATTTCAAAACAATGCTGAGTATTCAGGAGGAAGTGCACATGATTCATTTATTGGCGACGTTTGCTTACGAGTGAACACACCTTCCAGAAACACTCTACTTTTAATATTATTGCAACCGGATCTGATAGCTTTCATATTTGCGAAATCTGGTATATGGTTGGTATCTAAAGAATGCTGTACAATTTTAGACTGTAGGCTTCCAGATTTGCAGGCACGTTTATGTTGGGCAAGGTGAACGGCGCCAAGTACGACCCGTTTCGCCAATATACACCGAGTCGCAATCTTTACATGGGATACTGTAAATTGAACCGATTCTTAGTAAGGGGGGAATTTTAGGTTTAGATTTACAAAGTAAATTTTTCAAAACATTTTGAGGCTTGAATGGTGTACTGATGTTATGAGACTTCAAAAGGCTGGAAAAATTTCAAAAAGATATTTGTTGTATGGTAGAGATATGTAAATAGCGGGAGCCTTACAAATTACAGAGGATGACATGCGATACTCAGAAAAAATCCTTTTTAACCATCTTAAAGGATAGCCATTTTGAATTAAGTCACTAAAATATACTACGACTATAATATATATACTAATATACTAAAATATAAGACGACTATAGTTGCTAGGTATTTAAATAATTACGAACGCACCTAAAAATATTGGAAATAATTAAAATTTTATTATCATTTCATAAACATTGAAAATATTGTAAATAATGTATTGGCAGTATAAAATATCATCACCCCTGTACATCAGCATTTTCTTGTTTGCATATCTCCATCAAATAATGCAAATATAATGATGACAAAACATATAGAAATAATGAATACGTTCTTATAATTTTGTAAAGAATTCAAAATTTATGTGTATATTCTTTCAAAATTAGTGTCTCTTACTCACGAAACATATAACTTAAAGAAATAGAGCATACCACGTATTCTACAGTGTTATCAATAATAATATAATTAATGTAAAATGTCTACTTACATAGTATATGAATACGTTACTTTCTGTTAAACCATCGCACAAAATTATTATTTGAAAAAAATACGATTTCACTGAAACACACTAAGAATAGCATATAGTTTTGCTGCTTTTTTTTTTTTTTTTTTTTTTTTGAAAACCTATCTATATATTCGAATATTTTCTTTAAACTTTGATCATGCATTATATTTAATTTTTATATCGAAATATTTCATTATACGACTTAGAAACAATTTTCTGTATAATTTTAAGCACTACATTTTCACTTTTAATTTAAGCTACTTAAATTTAACAGTACAGTACAGCCCCGATTATCCTCGGAATTCGGTGGCAAGGGCACCGCGGATAACACGAAAAAGACTGAAAATGGGATGCAAACACGAAAAAAAAAGAAACTTCAAGATAAAAACTATGTTTTAGTTTACAAAACACGTAATAAAACGTTTAAAATACCAGAAACCATTCCTTTACGTCTAAATCACTAAAATAAAGAACAGTAAGCAGGAAACAATGTCATACATACTGTACAAAAAGAGTTGAGTTATACCTTTTTTTAAAAAAAATGAGTCACTTGTTTTTGCTTCTTGCTTTGGAAATAGCTTTTCCTTATTCTAAATTGTAAACTATTTTTTTTATTTTAGTATGGAATAACTTTGATCTTGAAAATGAAGTTATTCTTGATATGCTCTTCGGGAATTTATCATAACTAGGGGATCGTACCCGGGCTTCCCGGGTTACAGAATATAGGTGAAAACCATTTTTTTTAATTGAAAAATGATATTTTTTTACATGAAATATATTTTTTAGATTGCTCACTAAAAATAAAAAAGCATTTTTCATATGGAAAATGTGAATTATACAATCAAATAAACTTTTGAAATTTATCAAAAGCGATTTTTTCGTATTAGCCGCATGCTAAGAGTTATTAGCCCAAGATTTTGCTGCTTACGGCATCCTTTTATTTTCCGATCATTTCAGAGCTTTAAGCGCGTAGTTCAATTACATGGCTGTTAAATTTGTGTTTTATTTATATTATTTTATTTATTTAATCATAGAGGAAGTTTTACTTTTGTTTACGGAATATTAGTCGTAAGAAAATGATGAACTCTGTATGCTGTTTTAAGAGCAAACAGATTAATCTTTCTTAATCGAGCTCCACGCGATAGCGATAATTTAAAAATTAACCTTTCTTACATGCAATCACCCTTTTTAAAAAATTGGTATTTTAATTTGATCATTTTAAAACCATTTTAACTCAAAACGTGAAGTCACGATTGTCAACAAAATCTTTGCATGTGAACAGTCGCACTCTTAACTCGAGATTCTAATCTCAGTACCGGAGAGTAAAAAGTGCCGTAATTTATGTTTTTTTTGACGCATTTGCGTTAAAAAGTTTAGTTTTATCTAAGAAAATCATCGTTTTCTTTTAAATATGACGTCATTTTCACTTACTTAAGCATTTCACCTAGTGTCTGAAACTTAGTACACATACAGAAGAAAAAAAAAATATGGAAACTTTATGAGATAAATGCGTGTTTTCAAAAGCAGTACGCAATTTTCCGTTCAACGTATTATGTCCCTAATGGGATTTTGCGCCATTAAAACAATTTTTATCAACAATTTTGAATTTTTATCAGATCATAACATGAATAAAGACAAATAAAGCTCATTATTTCTCTCTTCTCTGCAATAGTAAAAGCTATCTCATTACCATCATTTTGAAGAAATTTCATAAAATACTTTTAAAATGGGATGAAAATGACGCACTTCTGCAAGGCATATTTCAGTTTTAAGAATTAAAATACATGCCTTTTTTTATATAAAATGACGTCAATTGCATCCGCAGAAGTCATTCCTTTATATATATTTTTTTAATTCGGAAAACGTAACTACACACGGATTAATAAAATTGCATTTTTTCAGATTTTTGATACGAATTAAGCAAATGCGGAGAAAGTAAGTCACACAAATATTCTTTAAAACTCATTTTTGTAAAGAGAAAGTGTTGTATCGTTTGTAAAGTAAGTTTTCAATAAACTAAAAATCATTTAATTGGTAAATAAAAACGAAATAAAGCCAAAACCCATCGGGTTTTGTAACAGAAGATATTCTTGACATAGCACGTATTTTAATTTCAATTTTTTTTTCAGTTTTTATGAGAAAATGGCAACAAAAAGATATAGCAATCTACTATTTTCCCTTTTTTCCCCCTTTACTTTCAACATAAACGGAGTACTTCAGTTGCCACGGATACAAAAAAAGTAATAAAAAAAATTAATATCTCAAAATTAAATTGAGATACAGCTTTAAAACAAATTTCATTTAAAAGAGCATTTTCTTCCTTATACCACGGTATAAAAATTTAAAATGTGCGATGTTTAGAAGTTTTAAAAAATCCAGTAGAGAAAATTGGAAAACCAAAATTTTATATCCAATTTCAAAATGTTGCCATTCGCAAAATGACGTATGCGTTACGCACAGATATGTTTGTCCTTTATAATATAGATAGTCTTATTAATTGTTAAATATTTTAATTGCTGTGTTTACGTTTGGTTAATAAAATCAAGAAAAGACATCAAGATTTTATATCTGATATTTCAAACATGACAACCGAATCTAGATAAATTCTTCTATTACTTTCGAATACATGAATCTTTCTGTTTATATTTATTAGTAGGGCTTATCGTATTTTCCTTGCCGTTGGCTTGAATTAATAAAATTCGCTTCGCGGATAAACCGCACCGCGGACCATCCGCTCGCGGATAATCGGGGCTTTACTGTATATAGATTTTTAATATTCTTAAAGGTACCATTAATCAATTATCATTTAAGGTGGTCCGGGACACAAAAATCTTCAAATTTTCAAAAAAATATTTATTGAATTAAAAATGTCTGTGTATTTTTTTTGCTTAAATGACGTTTAAAAAAAGTTTCTATCTTAATTGGAACAGGAAATATTAATCTTTTCGTTTCGGTTTGTTTACAAAATCTAGTTTTTAAGCAATGTTTGTTATGGAAACGACTTCATGTGAAAATGCGTTTTTCTTCATGATATGTTTTTTCACAATTTCTCGGTTTTAAAATGTTATAAGTTAAGAACCGTTAAAGGTAAATGGTCCAAACTTGGAACATGTCTTTTTCGATCGGTTTACTTAAATTTTGATTCAGCAAATTTGAAAAAAAAAAAAAACAATTTACTTTTGAAAACAGGTTTTTTTTTAGTAACATTAAAAAAAAATATATATTTGAAATATTTTTAACTTTTATGTAAATTAATATTTTTTTAAAAATACTGAATCAAAATTAAAACTTGTACATTTTTGTTTATTTAAATGGAAAAAAAAATGAAATTCTGCAAATAATATTTCGAGTTTTAACGATTTTAAATTACCACGCTTTTTTTTTTTTTTTTTTTTACAAATTTTAAATTAATTAAAAAAAAATTAGGAGAAGTTCAATCATGTGATTATATTTACAAATGATATGGTTGACCATCACAAAAAAATCAAAATTTTAACTCAATAAATAAAACTTATTTTTAAATGTGTCCCCGAGACCGTCTTAATCCCTCCCCATAAAGCAAGAATTGAGAGAGAAATACTACTAACTCGACAGTCACAACAAGAAAAAATTATATTTGTAAATAATATATTTTATTATTATTATTATTATTATTATTATTATTATTATTATTATTATTATTCAATAAATGAAAACCATGATTATTAACGCTGCATAAATATCCTTTTAGTTAAAATTAGATTGAAATTTGTTTTTTTCATTCATTAAGTAAATTATGTACTATATAAATTGCTCACAAATATTTCTAAATAAGAATGTGAAAGAGTTAGGAAAATTCCCACCATTTTTAAAACATTAATTATCTAAGATATTAAAATTAAACAATACTCTAAGAGAGGAATATCCCTGCAGATCCATTAAACCCACAAACAATTAAAATTTGAAATTCAGTAATTAGAAATAGTTTGAATATTTCTATAAAAGTCTCACCAATAGTTACCTTTCCGGAAATTAGTGTTTAAATACAGCCAAAGGTTCATCAGTGAAACCACTGGAACTTAAAAATGTATTCAATTATAGAATAAATAGCATAGGAAGAATAAATGATAGAAATATATTTGAATTTTTGTATAGAAATGAATTATTCAGGTTGTCCCAGGAGGTTAGAAAAGTGTTTATTGTTTTTTATTTATTAGTGATACGTATGCAGTGTAAATTGCAAAACTGTTCAAAATAACATAATATTAATTAGATGTCAATTAGATGTAACCCAAATATGCCAATGCGTGGCAGCACTATCCACTTATAATGTGTTAGTTTAGAATTTATGAGACAATAGTTGCACAAGATGAGGAGAAACGTTCAAAAGTTGTTGACGAAGAACGAAGTGGTCGTCCTGTTGAGATTGCGATAAAAGGAACAGTGTGGAATGTTCAGGAAGTGGTTGAGGCTGACAGGTGAACAACAATAGCAACTGCAATAGGGTATTTACATTGTTTATTCTGCAGCCAACTAATGCAGATGTTGAATGTGATGTACATGAAGAGTTCAAAGACTTTTATGCAGCAGGTATCGGAAAACTGATAAAGAAATGGGGCAAATATATCAATGTAAATGGCGATTATGTATATAAATAAACACGTTTTTTGAGCTTGGTTTTCTTGGGTTTAAATTTTTTATTGGCTTTTGTAACCTACATACCGGTTTTTTTTTTCGTATCTATCTATCTATGATATCTATATATTATATTTACCATTGTAATAGTTTATTCGTATATAATTTATATAAACTTTTGAATGCAAAATTCAAATTCTTATGGTTGGTTGGTTGGTTGCATGAGATTTTATCGCGAAAAATTCCTTAAGGGACATGATGCGCCAAAACAAAATTCTTATAAAAGTTAAGAAAATGTCAAATGAAAAAGATGTTACTTAATATGAATGTGATAAAATAATTATTTTTACTCTTGATGGCTTTTTGAAAAAAAAAGGGGACTTAGTTGTACGATATTTTCAGATAGTGTGATAGGAATATTTTAAAATCTAGATGCAAATGTATCGTCAGGTATTATAATGTTTATTTCCAATCTCACTAAAAGTAAGAATTATTATCACCAAAGCAGCTACCCTAGATACGTGATAATTGCTGAAAATTTAATGATACTATGTCATTATTGATATTTGTAATTGATTACATTATTTAATACAACGAACTCTGAACTACAGTTTTACATAATAATTCATATTTGTTAAATCGGTGTTCTTTTTGAATTTTCAATTGTTATATTTATCAAAGTATTTTCTTCTCCAGAGCTGTAGTTTTAGTATTTTATGTCTTCTAGATATAAATTTAAAGATGCCTTAATTAAATCTTAATCTTTAATCAATCATTATTCGAAGTGTAAAAATTTTCCTTAAATAATCTTTTAAACCACCAACAGGGAACTTTTCTAAATCGAGTAATTAGAAACATTTTCATTGTTCAGATAAACGTTTACCAATTAATTACATTTAGAAATGTGATTTCCCTAAGGTGTTTAAAACTCCAAGCTTTAAAATAAGGAATATTTTATTAGTTTCCTTCGACATCCAGTAATTTATTTGCAGATAGGTAAAAGTTTGAAAGTTTTGCACAAAGAAAATATTTATTAATTAAATTAGTGATAAATTTATGTATTCTGATTTATAATAAGTATATACTGGAGATTACAATTAATAAAATTTATTACTATGTTAAATAAAAAAAATATATATATATATTCGAATTTAGGCCATTCTAGCTATTTACTAAAGTTTTTAAAAAATCAGTTTGCAATTTTATGTGCTAAAATTATGCCACATATTTCATAAATTAATGCATTAATGATTATAAATTACTTCATTTTAACACTTTATACACTGAATTGTATTCTTCTAAAGAATTTTTCGTGAATTGATTAAACTATATTAGAACATTTACATAATCATTTAATAAATTTTAGAAGAATTTTAGAAGGATTGAAGGATTTAGAAGGATTAATTAAATTTGAATTTATAGGGATTTGGCAGTATTTATAACCCAATTCAAATATTTTATTTTAACAATTTTTCTTAGTATTTTGTATAATTAGGAAATGCACAAATATAATGTTTTTAAAATAGAAATATAGAAATATTTCCGAATTGAAAAATCCCCACCCCAACGCCAAGAAAGCCTTAAAGCAAAGGCAAAAGAAATGATCATTTAAAAATTATTTTTGTTTTGTGTAACCAATAATGCTTTTGGAACAAAATAAAGTAATACATGTATAACTCATACTATACTGTATTACTACTAATCGATGTATTAAGCGAATTTTATAACAAGTTATTTTAATGGTACTTATAAGTACAATAAAGGGTTAAAGTCTCCGTTTTGAAACACATGTACATAAATATAATAGGAATTACAACTGCAGCATTTATCAGGCTAAGGGAAGAATTTCAAAATGTAGTCGACATTGACGAAATTTGCTTCATAATTGTACTTTATACAAATATTATTCACGTTTATTTAAAAGATATCATAGAAACTCGACAGTGTTTCTCGCCAAGCAAAAGAAACAACAGTGCAATGAACCGTAAATGAAGGGAATTTCCGCCAATTGATGCCAAACGATTTTGCAAGATTTTTTTAGTACTCTGTCTAGTTTATATTTTCCGGACTGATCAAAACGGGATTTTGACACATCTATAGCTCGAGTACTATTTATAATAAAAACAAAATTCTTGATTCTATGGGATGGAGCGTGCCACGTGACTCACAAAACGAAAGTAAAGTGAAATCCGGCGAATAGGTTTTTAGTAAATGCGATTTTAAAAGTGCTGTTTTTTGCACTTTTTAAATTCTTGTTCCGACCAAATCTGTTGACAGGGCTACAGCAATGTGTAATTATCGGATTTTTACGCGCTTTACGACATTTGAACTGTTTTTGAGTAGTTCAAACCTTTGAAAGTTTCATGTAAAAATATTAATTAATTTTTGATTTATACCAGTTTAAAGTAATTTATTCGTATATTTCAGCGTGGCGTACGTAATAATATCTGTACTTATATTTCCATGTGAGCCGCGTGGCGTACGTAATGTGTAAGGTCATTGTGCCTAAATGCGACACGATTCCCCATAGTTTTGTCGCATTTAGGGTATACAATGAAACCTCTCTGTGCGACCACCTCCATTAAGCGACTTCCTCCCTTAACGACCATTTTTTCATGGAACGAAATTTATTCCCATAGACTCAATACTAATTTTACCTCCCTCCAGAGACCATCCCAGTAGAACTCCCTCCATGAGCGACCCACTTCTTTGAAGAAAATAAAACAAATTCCGTTTTTTCCTGGTCGCTTGAAGAATGTTTTATTAGTAAAATAATTCCGGAGAGCGCAATATTCATCAAACTTCTAAACTAAGTTTAGATTTTTTTTTTTATTCCGATATCTTTTAAGTGTTTAAACACCTTTGTGGCTTTTTAGGTAATGAATTTAACTCTGATGACAAATTAAGAATAACGGTCAATAAACGCCCCCGCCGTATTCTGTCAGGAGACTCTCAAAGGAATAGATAAATTAATGAAATCTTCATTATTTGTTACCTTTTTTCAACAGTTAAAATCTAGATTTAAATATGACCTCCATTAAGAGAACGTGGTCTCTTTAGGGAGATTTTACTGTATTTGGCATTTTATTATATAAATATATGTTTTATTAAGCAGCAAATTACTGAATACTGTAGGTATAGCTCAAAACTAACTTGCTTTGTATAAATTTAATAATTATCTGTAGTATAAAACCACAATATACGATTGTCGGTCGCATTTAGGTAATTTTTGTTGCATTTACGGCAGTTAAAACCTGAATGAGATGTCCATAGCCCTAAATGTAATAATGCATTTTACACATGAGAATTCGTCTGAAAAAGTTCATTTAACCCTTAACAGCTGTTGCAGAAAATTGTCATATAACAATTGTGAGCAGTCTGCGAAACCATTCGATCGAAAGATGAATAAAAGTCGGGATTAATCATAAAATACTGATTTTGCACTAAACTGTTTGTAGAGTAATATTTCTAATAAAATCTTGCTTTTCAAACAGCTCAAACAGTTGTACTTGGACTCCAAATGGAACAAAATTTTACTGTATCGATAGTTAAACTGGAAATTACAAGTTAAACTGTGAAAATAAAAAAAAAGAAGCACTCACAGCAGTTGAGGGTTAATTACAATTATTTTTTGGAATTACTTAACCCTTAACTGCTGTGACAGGAATTGTCGCATAACTACTGCGTGTGTTCTCCGAGACCGTTTGATTAAAAGATGAATGAAAGGCTCTATTAACTCACAGGTACTGTTTCTGTACTAAACTAGTACAGGTCTATTATAATTAAACTTCAAATATTCAGAATGTCTAGCAATAGTTCTAGAGCTCATAATGAAAGAACATTTCACCAGTATTCATAGCTTAACTGGAAATTATAAGTTTAACTGCGAAAATTGAAAAATGTAGGGGTCTGTGAGATCGCTAACAGCAGTTAAGGGTTAATATAGAGTTGAAATACATAAAATTGAAAGATATCTTATTATTGAACTACTAAATAAATTTTATTTAATAGCAATTTAAATAATAAAACTTTAACTGAGATGCACAATTTTACACTGCTAATATGCAAAAGCTTCGTGTTCTTATTTGAATGTTGCGTATAATGCTTTGTTCCTAATATAAATAAGTATCATCCCTCCTTCCCACAGAGCTATGTCTATAACTACAATTAAATAATTGTCGCGAAAAACTTCGTTTAAAATTCGCGGAATTCGCGCGTGAATATTAACCCATAATTTCTACACTAGTACGATTTGGGTTTCCGTAACTTCAACTCCGCATAATTTTGTTCACGATCTAGTGATAATGAAATATAACAACATGATTCATGTACGAAATTTAATAAGAAATCGAAATGAGATATTGGATTTTATCAAAAGTCTTATTTTATTAATAAAAAATACGAATTAATTAAAGCCTGTTTTAAATAGCACCGACATTTCGGTCGGTGCGAATTCGCATTAGTGTGGAGTTTACGGGTTAAAAGGATACTTACAAGATATTTATAATATTGTTAACCAGAATATTTATTACGTATAACTTTATTTATTATAAAATGTCACATGATAAATACATCAGCCTTATAAATAGATAAAAACGTACAATATTTCTAATAATTCTGATTAAGCCAAAGAGAAGCAATGTTCCTGGTATTATGTCGCTCCCCCCCCCCCACACACACACATTCCTCATCAGTTTTCTTGCACTTTAAAAAAATTGAACATTTTCTGTATCTAAAAACACGTATATGGAAACAAATACTCATTTAGATAATTAGTTTTATTTATTTTTTATCGTTTTCTAATTTGAAGGTAGAAAATGTCAATTGTAATAAGTAAAAAGTGAAAACAGAATTAAGATATCAGATTTTTAAAAAAAGTGCTGACAAAAATTATGGTCTCGTAAACCAGCGCATAACTCGATTGGATCATGTTTTAATCAGATACAGCATTTAAACTACCGAATCGTATAATGTTGGTAAAATTAACTTACTTAACCGCATTAAAATAAACATTATTTAAGAGTTTCCAATTTACACAAGATTTTCCTGAATTTCCATCATATAAAATTATTACAAATTCCAAAATCATGTATCTATATTTTGTTACTGGAACATATACCGCGTTTCATATGCCTTTTTTTAAATTAAAATTTTTAAATCAGCGTATTTTTCTATTTCGATCATCTTAAAATACATATTTAAGTGCCTGGTTAAAGAAAAACATTAATGGAGGATTATTCTGACTCAACACAGTTTAATTGACCCGTTTGGGACCATGGGTGCATATATGCACCCTCAAAAAGTGATTAAAATGATTGAGTTTGAAACCAGTAAAAAAGGAAAGTAAAATTTACATTATTTAATTACGACATTTTCGTGATTTATAAAGTTAAGTCAAATAATTAACAAAAAGTTGTACCAAACGAATAAAATTCGTGTAAAAGATGCCGGTCCTCAACGGGTTATAAATAATATTTGCTTTAAACATCATTTTAATACAATATATGAAAAAAACCATATAAACTTACCTAGTTAATCTCCTAAATGTGTCTACGCATTTACAGCAATATCTATGTCGCTATTAAGTACTTGCATAAAACAGTCTCCAAAATGCGTAGACTATTTTAAATTGTAATCTGAAAACTGATCGTCTTTTCTTAAGTTTAACTAGTCATATAATCGAAACCGACAACGCGGTTCTTGATGTTCATAAGGTTATTTGAGCTTCAAAGTTAAAAAAGAAAATATGTGAGCCAATTTCGGGAATTTTTGTCACATTTGCGAAACACGGGAGTGCAATAAAATGAACGATGTCTATTTGATCAAAGATTTTTTGTTTTAAGTTTTAAATGCAGAAAAATGTTTCGGGTTCTGTTCATTAAGATCGGATGCCTCATTACACAGCATTTATTTATAATTCTTGAATTAAGATTTTAAGTAAAAGAACATTATCGCATTTAGATGTCATCACATTTAGGCGTCCTTATATCTATCTTAACCTTATATCTAACATTGCAGTAAACATTTAAAACGGGTTAGAACTCGCGCGATTACTTGTTGAACATAAAAAAGGCAAATATTCGTCAAAAACATAAAAAAATCGATTTATTTTATTATTATTTTTTTTTTAGTCCCAATCGTTCATGAGCTCACAAGCAACCCGTGTGCCAAATTTCGTAGCCCTGCGCCCTGTGGTTTCCGAGTTTGTGAGGTTACATTTATAGATACGCGTAAGGATTCTAATAGAATAGATGTTATTGCATTCGACCCAGTTAAGCTCCGTATTGTAAGGCGGCATTGAGGCATTTACGGTTCGTTTACATGGTCACATAGAAGATCTTGATTACACTACAACAGATGGATATTTACTGAGTGGCATGTATTTTAATGAATTTGTACTATTCCATTCTCTAAAAAATTTTATCATGTTACTTGAAAGTTGAATATGAATTCAATTTGTTTATCTAAAAGCTCAACAATCCAGGTTTCTACTTTATGAAAGATGTTTCTATTATCCACTTTATTAAAAATGCTTCTAGATTTTAGCACACACCCTTTTAAAATTCCAATACTATGGGTATTTTTGCACACAAAATTTAGATAACAATTAAATGAAATTTTATTTTGCACGAAATCGGAATGATTTTGGACGAAAGTTCTGCGCACAACAATCATCGCGGAATGTCCGGCTGATATTTGAGGAGAAACTAGATTATGAAAGTGGCCAGTGAACCTCCATTATGGAAAGATTCTAGGTTAACACCGACTACGGAGGAACCACAGAACGTGCTCAGAAAGATAATGTAAGCACTTTAGTGAATCACAGAGTACTTATAGTCATGAAAACAATTCGACAGAAGTTTAGGATTACTGTCTATCATATTGAAATAAGCGGGTAAATGTTCTCTTCTGTATTGTTTTTATACTAAAACGCACATATACTCAAATATTTTTTTCAACATTCCAAACTTTGCAATTTATTCAATTTAAACAAAGGTAATACAGTCAGTCTGGTTTTTTGTTACACAATTTTTTTTTTTTTTTTTTTTTTTTTTACAATCCTTTTATATCAAATGAAATTTTGGCAGTTTTATTGAAATTTTTCGTTTTACTTTTCCTTTAACCCTTTCAGGGGCAAGGCATTTTTTATTTAAAAATGTTAAAGTAATTAATTCGCACCGCAATTATCAAACAAATTTATTTGAAAATAATCAACAGCTTTTTTCCAAGAATATTATGAAATCGAAACTGTACTAAAAATTTATTGGTGCCGTTTGGCAATTTAGGCATTAAAATTAACCGTTTGCAAACTGCAAACGGCCCTTCAAAGGGTTAAAAAGATTAATAAGAGGATGTATTAAACTAATCGACTCTTATATTGGACTTGGTAATTAAAGAATGCTATCAATATGCCAATAGGTTTTAGTTAATTTTTAATCAGAATATAGAGCTACTTAAAAATTTACAAATATGACAGAAATTAGAGAAAGTCATTTCATAACGATGAAATATCGAATTCTGAACTTTTATTGAAATGAATGTAATTTATCGGATGAATTATCCGAAATATATGAGAAAATACATGGAAAGCATACGACTTAGTATGTCCTGTTAGTCACGTTAAAAAAAAATAGGAATTTAGAAAGTACATGCATTGGAAATTGAGAAAATCCAACATGTGTTAGAGCTTATGAAAATATTTAAAAAGAAAAAAGTAAAAGTTTAATCAAATAATCTGAGTTTCTGCCGCGCTTATCGGAGGGACGTTGGATTTCCTGAAATAAAAAAACTGATTTTATTTAAAAATTACTTCAAGATCGCCCGGTGATAAAACAAATGATCATTATTCAGTCTGTTTTTAAGTCTATATATTTTGCGTAAAATAATGTGAATTTAGAGAACATAAAGGCAGATATTGAAAAGTTATTAGGATAAATTCCTTGCTGAGTTAATTAATGAATCACCATATAGCTTATTGAACAACAGCAAAAAATATTTCCGGTTACTTCGACAGATTTTATCATATCTAAAAAATAAATGATTTCTTCGGAAATTTGTAAGGATCGATAAAATGGTTTTGAATTATTTAAAAAAAAGTCCAACATTATGTCTTACTAGATATGCATATTACACTTTTGAAAAGTTTATAGCATCACTATTAAATTATTTTTTTGCTTCTATCATCTTTCGTTTATCTTTCTTTTTGAAATTAAAATGGAATATGTATAATGCAAATGAAATACCTTACAAAAAGAAGTGATATCTAATGAAAAACAACTCGTTGTAAATGATACCGCCAAGCCACAAACCTAAAACGTCAGTCATAAAAAGAAGTGATATCACATAAAAAGATGCGATATAGAAGTGCATACTACGAGTGCCGTGTAAAAATCTATCACTACTCATAATGTTTCCAAAGGACTCGGAGTGAGGTACAGTATGTGAAAACTGCTTGGCCACCTGAAGGCGTATATTTAATATATGCAGTACCTATATCAATTTCGAAAAATTGTGGAAGTCGAAAAAATTAATTTTAAATTCTTATTTTATCACTCTTATAAATATTTGTAGGTTATGACAGAATTATTCCTTAAACGTAAAATGTCGTGTTTCCAACATAAGGAATATTATATAATACCATTGTAACAGAAGCCTTACTAGAACAGATTTTACCCCCTGCCATGTGCAATTCCGTTTACGTAGGCTTTACTGCAATATATCTTAGTTTAGTTAACGTCTATTATTAGGTGTATTGTTAGTAATATTCATATGACCATTATTTTATATTATTATTTCACAAACTCAAAATCTTTATTACTTGTTTACTTAGAAAATCCTCTGCGTAAAAGTGGTAAATTAAATCAACAAATCGATCCCATGATGTTAAATAAGAATGGGCATATAAACACCACAAGCTTCAACTTTTCATAAATTAATGGGATCAGTAATTCATGAACAAAATTGTTAAAGAAATAGTCATATGTAAGTGCGGAAGAACAAACATTATACAAGTCTGCAGGTCGCCAAGCACTTTTCACTTACTGCACCTCACTCCGAGTCCTTTGGAAACATTATGAGTAGTGATAGATTTTTACACGGCACTCGTAGTATGCACTTCTATATCGCTTCTTTTTATGTGATATCACTTCTTTTTATGACTGACGTTTTAGGTTTGTTTCTTGGCGGTATCATTTACAACGAGCTGTTTTTGATTAGATATTATCTTGCGAAGGTTGCTTATCATGTAATTAATGATTAACAGTTCATGGTAAAAAGTTTATTAATGCCTAATTTTTGTACTTTCAGAATTATACGAAAATAAATGTTCAGTTTTCGTTTAATGTATATTTTATTTTTGGGAGATAAAATGAGTTGTATAAAGATAACATATATCAATATATAAAATGAAATTTGAAAACAGTACTAATAATGGTATTAAGATACTTTAAGCATACTGTAATTTTCATTTACGAGGGTGGTTCAATAATTATTGTCCTGAGTATGTATAAAATATTTGTACTGATACGGTTAATGTGGGATATTGAAGCCTAATGTCTAAGATGCCTATATGATCAATTTCAAAACCGTAGCTGCATTATTAACATATTTTTTTTTTGTAGTTTTAGGTGTGATAGGTAGGAACTAGCTTAAAAGGGGGGTGGGTTAGGGGAGGAAAAGCCGGTTTGGAGCTTATGGGGCCAGACCTGAAGCACTTATGTGATAGATTTGTGACAGTTGGTGAGACGTGGCTACTGTCCTTTGGATACTGGACCGTAGTGATGTAGTCACATCTCATCGACTGACACAAATCTAGTCCCATAAGCTCCAAACCAGCCTTACCCCCTCTCCCAACTTCCCCTTTCAAGCTTGGTGCAAACTCTTACACCTGAAACGAAAAAAATATTTTAATATGGCATCTACGGTTCTGAAATTGAGCATATATACCTCTAAGGCTTCGATATTACACATCAACCATCGCAATACAAAATTTTTATATAATATACACTCGAGACAATAATTATTTAACCACCCTCGTACATTCCAGTACTGTAAGGTGTTGTATAATGCACTATAATGTTTGTGTAATTATGCGTGACTAGTTTCAAAAGAGATTCGAATAGCCGTTTGCAAAAAATAGTAATTAAAAAAAAAAATTATAATTTATATATTTTAAATTATATTTTCATAACAAATATGTTAATACAAAGTAATTAGTTCATGTGATATACAGAAAAATGTTTTCTGTGGCTGTTAAGTTAGTTTGTTATGGTTTAATTAAACAAATCAAGTACAATCTTTGTAAAATATTTTGATCGCTCACGATTACTAGCACTGAAATCTCATGAAAGCCATAAAATTCTGTTTCAAATTAAGTGATATAATTGTTCGTTCATTTTCCCACCTCAACCTCTATAATAACGTACTTTACTATCTAAACTACCTAAAAAGTGACATTACATTAAAATTTCATTAGAAGTATATTTTATTTCATATTCAATCTTTACTTTTGAATATTAAGCTATTAAGGGGACAAGGGACCTGAAAACACATTTCTTTATTTTTTTTTTTAATTCCATTAACAAAGTAGATAAAAATAAGGAATTTTCTTTTATTTTAAGCGTTATGAAAAAAAATTCAAAATGCCCATGTGCTTTTCATATCAATTAAAGTCCCTAATATTTTTAATGCAAAATTGTTTTACGTATACAAATAAAACTGTGCATAGTTTTTTAATCTAAATATAATTGGAAAAGTTAAATGTAGTTAAGTGTAGAAATATGAAGCAAAATACTGAAATTTTCATACAATTTATAAAATATATTGTTTTTCTTACCGTTATATTCAAATATATAAAATTGTAAGCCCATTTTTTTTTGTGTATATGTAAAACAAACTTGCATAAAAAAATATTTAGGATTTTAATTGATATGGAGTGCACATGCGGCAAATTGGAAAGTTCTTTATAACGCTTAAATTATTCAAGAAAATTCTTTATTTTACTGCAAGCATTTTTTTTTTAATTTATTGTGTGATAATATATGCAATTATGTATATAGTGTGACACTGAATAGCATTTAAAGTGAAATAAAAAAGAATGAGTTTTAGGTCCCTTGTCCCCTTAAAGTATAAAGAGTATTTAGTAGAAATAACCTTTTTGTTCACAAAAACGCATTTTTCTGATAAAGTTAGAACAAATGCATATCATATGTAGGAGTTTTACTTAACGTCTTAACTTACGTTATACATATGCTTTGGATTTTATAAGTTTTCGCCTTTTCCCGAGTTTTCACGTCACATTTTAGAATCTTAAAACCAAAATTTCTGTGCGCTCATAATCGTGTTAATTCCTTTTTCAATTAATGATAAAATTAAGAAAAGATCTAAAATAGTTTTATTAGTTCAGATAATGATATGTTCACAAAAGAAATGGATAAAATGAAAAAAAAATGGATAAAAAATTGCACAAATAAAAACAAAATAAATGGGTATCGTACATTAATATAGTCCACTATATGATGGCAAAAGATGGTTTAATTTCTATACATGGTTTCTAAATCTAAGAAGCATTTTTAACTTTGGCCGAATTTAATATTAAGTAGAGCATAAAATAATTCTTCGAAATAAAATATGTTTACTTCCGCATGTTTATCATAACTTTATGGATAAAACTAATAGTTTTCATATTTTATATGCAACACTTTTTAACACTTTCCAACAAAGTTGAAAAGTGTTTATAATTTGATTTGTATGTCCGTCTGACTACGTTCTAACTCACGTAAATATACTCGGATTCTCATGCAATTGAAATTTTTTAATGAAGCTTGCTATGGCATGTTCGGTCTTCTTTAAGAAGTATGTATTATTAATAGTTTATTTAAAGGGACATTCAGCAGAATTCAATTACATTATGGCTTATGGGGAAGAATTGTTTACAGTGTATCTTAATGTCATTACTCTATTTCAAATGTATCGAAACTGGTATAAATCACTCAATTTCACTATAAAATCATAATCATTACACAAAATAGGGCATTAATTACATTTTCTTTCATTTACAGGGACACACAAAAGAAATCAGTTACAGTACTGTCTTTGAATAATAAAATCTGAAGTGCGTTTTCGATTTCGGTAAGCGCTTTTAAATTTAACTAATTTTCTTATGTTACTTGTTGTATATAAATTATATACCTCATATACAGGGCTGCACAAAAGAATTCACGTACCATTCTCTTTGTTAGCGGAAATTGGTGAAGGGGAATTTTCAACTGAGGTATGTATTACCTAACTTAACTTAATTTTTGCTCGAATGCAGTTAATAGATACAAATCTTTACATCATATACAGGGTTGCTCAAAGAAATCGGTTAATTTTCCGATTTTAGATGAGAACAGATGAAAGTAGGTTTTCAAATGTGTTAAACGTTACCATATTGTTGAATTAGACATAATAATTTTAGTTATGAAGCGCTGCAGTTTTATTATATTATTCTGAATGTGTTGGAGTTTCTTTCGAATTATCTTCATTAATGTTTTTAATATTGTTACTTGAGAAGGTGAAAAGGTCACACCAGTTTACATTACGATGACCGCGGCTGTAACATAACAAGAATTTGTGGACTGGATAGATAATTTAAATCAGTATTTATTATAATTCAGTGGATTTAAATTTAGGAATATAAAATCATAAATAATTCTATAATATTTGAATTGTTTTGGCAATAATTTATGCGGACAATATTTATTATGTGCTAAATTTGACTTTTTATTTCTGTTGTTTTGTATAAGACTTTTAAACTTTTTTTTAGATGTTTAAAAGAAAATTTCATTGCCACCTTCTATTCCACTCATCTTGATTAAAAGAGTGTACGGAAAAAATAATATAAAAACTGTAGCCCCATTTTCAAATAAAAAAACAATTTTATATGTAAAGAAATTTTGTAATTTTCACCTTTTCACTTTTAGTTTAGAGATTAAAATTTTTCATTTATTTCGAAAATGTTGCGCCCATTTTATTTGTCATCCAATTTAAATTTGATTTTCTTGCTTTATAGGTTAAGAAAATAATTTGAAGCTCAGAAAGACATTTAAATAATAAGATTTAAAAAATATTCTTTAAATAAAACATCTGTTAAATGCACTTTAAAATTATTTATTTACAATAAACACCAGTAGCTTTCGAAATAATTAGTACTGCAAGGCAAATTTCAAAATTGAAAAAAAATATTTTCATTTTGATTATTAGGATTTATAAAAGAAAATAACTTAATTGAAAACTAAAATTTTATTACTGAGGTAAGAATTCGTAAAATACATAAGATTTTCCGTAGCACAAAAATATAAATATTAAATTATTAAAACTTTAGAATTTTAAGAAAAAGGCATATTAATTAAGTTTCATAATTATTAAATTAATATAATTGAATTTTTTGAGGGAATGTTTATATTCTTTAAAATATTAATATTCTTGTATATATTTGTTTTTCTAGCATTCGTCTTACCCACAGCATGATTTATTTTTATTTGTTCAATCAGAGAATTTATTAAAACTTTAAAGTTAAATAATTATTCGAGTGAGGATATCTACAACATTTCTACATAACTCCAGGTGTTATCAATGCAGAAGGGAAAATTTTGTTCCCTGGTAAACATAAATAAAATTTGCATTATGCATGTAAAATTTTGCACAACTTGCTTGGATTACATAATGATCTAAGGTTTGCTGAGATTTATTTTAAGCTATTTTAACAAGGGCTTTTCCCTTTTTATTTTATTTTAAATAATCAGATATATTAAGACATACATTAAAAAACTTATTACATTAAATATACGAAATATTTGTGTAGTCTAATATTTTAATGTAACTTATTAATTGTGGCCAACAACTACGATAAAATTCGGCACTTGCATTGATGAGAAACAGATACTTGAAGTTATCTGAACAAAATGCGTAGTTATTAAAATGAGAATGATGGTCTTCCATCTATACATAGCATGTATGTTGATGTGCATTGTAATTGAGAATGTAACTTAATAAATGCGGACTATATAGCTGGGAAATAGATGCTTGAAATTACCTCAGCAAAATGTGTTGTTATACTTTTGGGAGAAAATGGTGTACCATACCATAGCAAAATGCGTTGTTATTAATTTGGGAGAAAATGGTGTACCATACCATAGCAAAATGTGTTGTTATTAATTTGGGAGAAAATGGTGTTCCATATTACCCGTAGATTGTAAGTAAATGTACAAGATTCTAGCTGAAGTATACATATTTAAATATAACCAAACTTTTGGAAAAACTCATTAATATAATTATAATGTAAAAAATGGAATCATTTTTTATCTTTTCGCGAGATGTTTTGTTGATTTTTGAAGACGCAATTATATAATATTGCTTTCATAATTTCCATATTCATAACTGTTTATTCATCTAAATTAGCAATAGAGTTTGCTTTTTTTTAAGTGACACACATAAAAGAGATTTTACTATAAATATAGTTTTTTATAAATTATTTCAAAAATACGTAATTAAATTTAAATTTGTATTAGAATGTGTGTATTACAAAGCACAATTTCAGAAATCTACCTTCATCGAAGACAAGATACGTAAGGTCGTAAGCCTCGAACTGTATGTAAAAAATGAAAAAAAAAATTATCGAAATACGATAGGAAAGGGGAGTGGTAGTCTCAAACAATATCGTATTTTGAAAATTATATATATATATATATTACATACAGTTCGAGACTTACGTTCTTACGACGTATCTTGTCTTCGATCAATGTAGATTTGTGGAATTGTGCTTTATAATGAAAGCTATACAAATTTAAATTAAATTAAAATATTAAAATTTCATATGAAATTATGTACTTCTTAATACGGAGAAATATTTAGATATTGACAGCATTTATGGGACTATAAAAGTATGCAAAGCGACTAAATAATGAAAAAGATGTTACAAGTTAAGAATATATATTTTATTTAAAACGTCTTAGTATTTTCAATCCTTTTCCAAGCTCATCATCAGAGAATATTTTAATAACTCATTAGTTAACTCATTAGATTTATTAAAATATTCGCTGATGATGAGCTTATAAAAGGCTTGAAAGTACTACGATATTATAAATAAAATGTATATTTTTAACAGGTAAAATCTTTTTCTTTATTTTAGTCGTCTTTTAAGTAAGACAGTGAATTTTTAAAAGTTCATGTCATATATTTTATATTAGTCATACATTTTATGTTTAGAATTGTCTACGTATTTTTCCTATTATTTCACCGAACTTCGGAAATTAGACACAGAAATATGAAATTGGACAACCACTCCGACGAAAATACGCACGCATTCACAGTGTTCTTCTTTAAACCTGTGTTTTCTACAAAAAGAATATTTCAAAACTATATTTTAAGCAAATTCATGATTTTCATTTAAACTGATCCACCTAATATTTTGACAAATCTTTTGCTCGTTTAAGAAATACTGTGAATTGTCTCTGATTAAAGTTTCATTTTTAATATATCTATAAAAAACATTATTATAAATTTCACTTTTAATACCTGAATTAAAGAAAACATATATTCGTATAGCCATTTCCGCAGTTCATGAGGCATCCTTCAAAAATATTTATTAAATGTGTTGCGATTATTTTGCTCAATGAAAATCAAAAACAGTACTCAGACAGAACATATCTATACAACCATATAAGACAGCGAACTTAAATACATCTGAGAAAAATCATTCTTTTAATCACATTTTAATAATTTTAACTCAATCATTTTTAATTGGATAAAAATATCTAGGATTCCAGCTGCCAGAGTATCGGTAGCTTATGTCAAAAGTGTCTGAATAGAATTCTTACCTCGACACTTTTTCTTCAAATGAAAAATTATGTTTCACGCGATTTATTTCCCAATGAAATATAATTGGCTTACAATTAATAAGGTTTAACTATATATCCAGCATTTCCTGAAGTTCCATTATGAGTTCCATTTTGAAGTTCCAAGTGTGATTTACTGTGTTGAGTACACTGTAAAAAAAGACATTTTTACAGTACTGTTCATCTCGCGCTCAAACTCGATCACAGTCGAATGTGCTATAGCTTTCTTTGTTTTATGACTATATAAACATGAAAAATAACAGTAGTTGTGTAAAATTAACAGCACAAACTGCTGGCAAATCTACAGTGATTTTTTTTTTTTTTTTTTTTTTTTTTTTTTTTTTTTTTTTTTTTTACAGTGTGGATTCAGATATCACACCAGATTTCATAATGAACCAGGTACTCTGGGTGAAATGCGGCTGCCCGATTTGTCCACGATAGCTCAGCTGGTAGAAGATTGCAGGTTTAAACCAAAGATCTCTGGTTCTTATCCAGGCATGGACAATTTTCACGCGGTTGGAAAATTACAATTAGTATCATTCTTTTACTATTATGAACAATGCCCGTCATCTTCATGCAACTTCTGAATTAGTCATTTTTGTATCGATGTGTTTTTAACGAATATAACTAACTTGTATATTAAAACTATCTTTACTTAAATGTAAATTTTTGTAATTTATAAATGGATTGAATCCAATTAACAATCATATATCAAAAAAGATTAAAAAATCTAAAAAATGTGAAGGTTTTATGTGAAATTTTCAATTGTTTATCTGTTTTTAATTTTTTTCTGTGATATAAAAATATGTAAAAAAAAAAGCATTTTTTTTTCTTTTTTATTGAGACTTCAAAGACTATTGCGAAAAAAAAAACTTTGAATAGAAATATATGTAAAAAAAAAAAAAATATTATAAACGAACAATTTATCTTTTATCTCCAAGGATTTCATTACAAAGAACTTTTAAAATCAAACACCGTTTTGAGCTTATGGAAGGGAAGGTATGTTATCTGTTTATAGATTTCTTTTCAGTATTTCACTTTTTATTTATATTAGCATTGAATTGTTGAAGACAATAGATTTGACTTAAATGTTTAACTATTTTTTTTTTTAAATAAATTGAATGAAATATGATTTTTAATGTTATATATTAGGAATTAAAACGATGATTTTAAGTTTCTCAATGCTTTTCATTAAAATGCATAATGCCATCAAATATTAATAATTTCTGGTCATCTCAAGTCGTTTCGTGCATTACTACACATAATACAAACAGCAAAACATATTTCCTATTCATTTTAATTATATCTTAGAATATTTACAATGTTTATTGAAATTCCAAAATTTAATAAGAATAATTTAATAATATAGAAATGTCATTGAAGTGTTAAATATGTATATACGATTGTTATTCACTTATTTATTCAAAATTACAACGGTTTAGATAATCATATTATGTATACAAATTATTAAAGGAAGAAATTGCCAACATTAGTTTCATTTACTTTATTTGAAAAATAAGTGTTTATTTTTAATGTCATTTTTAATTTTTTTCATAGATAATTAACAGATAATTAAAAATCTAAATAAAAAAAATCAAAATAGAAATAAAATAATGTAAACGTAAGTGTCAAATTAATGATAAAAAGTTTATGCATCACTTCAATTTAAAAATGAAATAAAATCGCAAAACATTTCTCAGATATTATAAACTCCCACGTCTTCGGCTCAAGTATTTAATCTTTTCTAAATTATATAAAATGCTTTTTACTTTGAAATGGCTTTCTTTTTTAATTCAGTAGAGATTTACGCAGAGAAATCTGTTCGTTGCTTTCTTGACTAAGAATAATTTTCTCGAAAGAAGATTAAAAATAGAAATGTTTTCTTAATAGATTATTTCAAAAACTTTAATATTCTTAAATGCGTTTGAAATTGTTTTTTCAGTAACTTTTATCTGAAGTTTTATATTAAACATTGTAATTTATTAAGAAAACGTATTATATATATTTATTCGCAGTATTTAAAAATTACCAACTATCATCTTTAATCATTAGAATATTTTTCGGACATTGAGAAAATTACATTTTTATAAAAAAAAAAAAAAAAAAAAAAAAAAAAAAAACTTTAGAATTTTTTAATTTTTTCAAATGTTAAAATACTTTTTTTTTGCTGTGAAATCTTAAATTCAATATTGCTTTCTATAGCCGTTTGTATTACTAAATACTATCACCTTAAATTAAATTAAATACTTTTAAGCTCGTTTTTTGTAAGCTCGAACGGGATATTTCACGGACAAGGGAAGGGCAAGTTGCGTCTTCCGTCATCTCTTCAGATCAAAACACGTCTAGAATCAGTGTTCAGACTATATCTGGACTCATCAGTAAACAAAACTTGAGCCCATTCTTCTTGCCTTCATTGAACTTGATTTGGGCAACAGTTTAAACGAGCCCCTTGGGAATCTGAAGTGAGTGGGGCACAAACTTTTGGTTTTCTCGCATACAGTTCATCCTTGTTAAGCCTTCGTGCAGCAGTAGAAAGGCTAATTCGAGTTTTGGGGGTATCCTGAAGGTCTGAAACCAAATCTCTGGTAGTCGCTTCGAGGTTTCCTCGAGCCACAATGGCAAAAAAAAAAACGGTCTTCCGATGCACTTTTTTCTCTTGGTCTCCATTGACCAGGCTATCTTTCAGAGGATCCGGTGCTTAAAAAGCGGCTCGAAGCTCTTCATATGACACTTTGAGAGATATTCAAATCTTGGGCGACCTCCAATTTATTTTGGACCTTCCTCAAGTCTACCAATTATTCGCCACTTTTGACCTTAACTTAAGTGATGCCTTTGAGTCATAACTAATGATTACTGATCACATTCAGACACCACAGCCACTTTAAACAACATTACAGACCAAAATTCCAACATACGTCCATTGCGCACCACATTGTCAATCATTTAATTTCCATATTTCCGACGTTAACTTATTCGCGGAAGTGCAATTTTGAGTTCAATAGTATTTAATTAACGTAAATAATTGCAGCATTGGGCATTGGTTGCAACATTAACTTAGTGTGCGTATTTTTTCTTCATTACCCTTTAATTTTGATGACCAGTGCATATATACCTATTTTGGTATCGCGTTTATTATGTTTCTTACACATACACATAAGTCATAGATAGGCCCACGTGGGTGAGTGGTTAAGGCATGGCATCGCTAATCGCTTGAGAGCGTAGTTGGGCTGTTCGTGTGTTTCCCGTATGCTCCGATGCATACTCTTTGTGGAGCTCCCGGCTTTAATTCAATGGTGTTTTAAATTTCCTTGTGGCTATCACGTCCTTGTATATAAGCGGATACTTGATATCAAGCACACAAGTTTCATGTATGTGTTCAATAAATAAATAAATAAACACTCAAATCATGATTACAATATTTTCCTTACACTATGTGCTTGCAAATATAAAAAACGAAATTTATATCACTAACTTTAGCTGCTGTTTTTTATAAAGCAAACTTGTACGTTTGTACATATATACATTTAAAAAAAAAAAAAAAAGGTTCCTTTGTGTAACAGATCACCGAAAACGAACTCTCATGGGTAAACTAATATGTTTTTTCATAGTACTCGTTCATAATGGATTTTTCCAATTTGATATGTTGTTGAATGAAAAAGAGGCAAGAGGATTAACTTGTCTTCTTTAAAGAGTCTCTCTGTTAAAATGTAAAAATATTCTGTGTTCTTTAAAAATTGTCTTTGTCTTTGTTCACTTTAATTTCTTTTTACCTAATGTTTTCCATGCAACACGTCCTACGAACATTAAATACTTCTTGAATTAGGAATAATCTGCAATGTTTCAAAAAATGGCGCAAAAAATTCTATGACTTTTAACTGCAACAAAAAATGAAAATCGTTTGACATATAAAGTAAATTTATGAAGTGCATTTTTGAAGGCTTCTAGTAGTATTTCAGAAACCATATAAATCGCAAAATTAAGGTAAAAAATGGATAAATAGTCTTTGTCTTGTTATTTTTACATTTTCCAGCTTAAGAGAAAAAAATATTTAAGAATTATCTTTGTTTGTCTCTCTGCATGACCGTCTGTCTTTAGGAAATATACCTCGATTTCTAAATTATTATTATATGTTATTAGAATTTACAATAACATTTTCCCTATTGAAAACGAAGTATTTAGGGATTTTAGTTCCTAGACACTGACACTCAAATTAATTTCATTCAATTATGGTTAAATGGAAAAATCGCTTACAGTATATTTTAAAGATTTTAGACTATTGCAAACACATAGACATTGATATGAATATATTATATACACTAAGGTGTTTTTTCTGTAGAACATAACAATATATTTATGATTTATTTACAGTGTTCCACAAAAAAATTAATTCCATAATGATCAACGTGGATGAAATATTGTATTTCAGAAAAAAAACTGCTATGTTCCACATAGTACATCAAGAGTTAACATTATAATATTTTTCTATGGGCTTTAATACATTAGATACAAATAATACATCTGAATATGACTAATGTTCTTAATAAAAAAAAATAATAACCACATGAAAACATAAATAATTAAAATAATACATAAAACCACACTTTAAAAACCAATACAATACTTAACACTCGGAAGAGCAATTCTAATGCACCCTAATTACTCTAATTATCTTCTTTGATATTTTAATTTGTTAAAAAAAACACACACACACACACACACACATATATATATATATATATATATATATATATATATATATATATATATATATATATATATATGCATATATGCATATATATATATATAGAAGTTGGTTGGTTGATTTTGTGACGGTCGATTATCTACACTACGGATATAGGCCCGAATATATATATATATATATATAGAGAGAGAGAGAGAGCAGAAATTTACCTGAAAATTTGTGCATAAAACTTGTAAAGAATAATATATCTTTAAGATGAAGTTTCAAAACAAATAGTTGTTACTGAACACAGTAGAGGAAAACATGCACAACAGAGGGTGATAGTCACCAATAAATTTTAACAGAATTCTCCGCTTATTAAATAAATATAGTCTGTCATTAAATAGTATTAATTACATGAATCGAGGTGAGAATTTTATTTTTTTAAAATACTGAATTTTTTTTTCTTCCCTGTAAAGAAATTATGTAACCTTAATCCATGAAATTGTAACAGTATGCTGACCCCAATTTTATGGAGTAATTTAACATATATTGGTTTAATTTACACTGATATTACTGGTGTATTATTACACATTAACGTAACGTAACACCAGTTATATCTGTTAAATGACACAGTACACTGGAAGCAGCAAGGCTGCCACTAATTTTATGGAGTAACGTTGCATATTTTATTTTACACCGTTTAATATATGCTGTTTAAAGACAAACGATAAAAGATTTTTTATTTAAGATAAGATCTCTCTCATAAATTCATATTCATACATACTTCCCATAAACACAGTTCCGCATAAAGAACTATCCCCAAAATGACATATGATAAATTTACCTTTTTCATCAGATAGATGCAGATTTCGACATATGATAGCTAGCAATCCATTAAACGCATCTGAATCCCAACTCTATTTCATTTGTAGAACTTAGCTTAAATTTAAAACAAGTAACTCTTGTGTAATATTCTATTTTATTGCAGATTTTAAAAATATCCATTATGTTGAAATACGAAACAAAATTAAACTCCAATTTTATGCAGTAATTTAACATATATTGGTGTAATTTACACTGATATTACTGGTGTATTATTACACATTAATGTAATGTAACACCAGTTATATCTGTTAAATGACACAGTACACTGGAAGCAGCAAGGCTGCCACTAATTTTATGGAGTAACGTTGCATATTTTATTTTACAGCGTTTAATATATGCTGTTTAAAGACAAACGATAAATGATTTTCTATTTAAGATAAGATCTCTCTCGTAAATTCATATCCATACATACTTCCCATAAACACAGTTCCGCATAAAGAACTATCCCCAAAATGACATATGATAAATTTACCTTTTTCATCAGATAGATGCAGATTTCGACATATGATAGCTAGCAATCCATTAAACGCATCTGAATCCCAACTCTATTTCATTTGTAGAACTTAGCTTAAATTTAAAACAAGTAACTCTTGTGTAATATTCTATTTTATTGCAGATTTTAAAAATATCCATTATGTTGAAATACGAAACAAAATTAAACTCCAATTTTATGCAGTAATTTAACATATATTGGTGTAATTTACACTGATATTACTGGTGTATTATTACACATTAATGTAATGTAACACCAGTTATATCTGTTAAATGACACAGTACACTGGAAGCAGCAAGGCTGCCACTAATTTTATGGAGTAACGTTGCATATTTTATTTTACAGCGTTTAATATATGCTGTTTAAAGACAAACGATAAATGATTTTCTATTTAAGATAAGATCTCTCTCGTAAATTCATATCCATACATACTTCCCATAAACACAGTTCCGCATAAAGAACTATCCCCAAAATGACATATGATAAATTTACCTTTTTCATCAGATAGATGCAGATTTCGACATATGATAGCTTGCAATCCATTAAACGCATCTGAATCCCAACTCTATTTCATTTGTAGAACTTAGCTTAAATTTAAAACAAGTAACTCTTGTGTAATATTCTATTTTATTGCAGATTTTAAAAATATCCATTATGTTGAAATACGAAACAAAATTAAACTCCAATTTTATGCAGTAATTTAACATATATTGGTGTAATTTACACTGATATTACTGGTGTATTATTACACATTAATGTAATGTAACACCAGTTATATCTGTTAAATGACACAGTACACTGGAAGCAGCAAGGCTGCCACTAATTTTATGGAGTAACGTTGCATATTTTATTTTACAGCGTTTAATATATGCTGTTTAAAGACAAACGATAAACGATTTTCTATTTAAGATAAGATCTCTCTCGTAAATTCATATCCATACATACTTCCCATAAACACAGTTCCGCATAAAGAACTATCCCCAAAATGACATATGATAAATTTACCTTTTTCATCAGATAGATGCAGATTTCGACATATGATAGCTAGCAATCCATTAAACGCATCTGAATCCCAACTCTATTTCATTTGTAGAACTTAGCTTAAATTTAAAACAAGTAACTCTTGTGTAATATTCTATTTTATTGCAGATTTTAAAAATATCCATTATGTTGAAATACGAAACAAAATTAAACTCCAATTTTATGCAGTAATTTAACATATATTGGTGTAATTTACACTGATATTACTGGTGTATTATTACACATCAATGTAATGTAACACCAGTTATATCTGTTAAATGACACAGTACACTGGAAGCAGCAAGGCTGCCACTAATTTTATGGAGTAACGTTGCATATTTTATTTTACAGCGTTTAATATATGCTGTTTAAAGACAAACGATAAATGATTTTCTATTTAAGATAAGATCTCTCTCGTAAATTCATATCCATACATACTTCCCATAAACACAGTTCCGCATAAAGAACTATCCCCAAAATGACATATGATAAATTTACCTTTTTCATCAGATAGATGCAGATTTCGACATATGATAGCTAGCAATCCATTAAACGCATCTGAATCCCAACTCTATTTCATTTGTAGAACTTAGCTTAAATTTAAAACAAGTAACTCTTGTGTAATATTCTATTTTATTGCAGATTTTAAAAATATCCATTATGTTGAAATACGAAACAAAATTAAACTCCAATTTTATGCAGTAATTTAACATATATTGGTGTAATTTACACTGATATTACTGGTGTATTATTACACATTAATGTAATGTAACACCAGTTATATCTGTTAAATGACACAGTACACTGGAAGCAGCAAGGCTGCCACTAATTTTATGGAGTAACGTTGCATATTTTATTTTACAGCGTTTAATATATGCTGTTTAAAGACAAACGATAAATGATTTTCTATTTAAGATAAGATCTCTCTCGTAAATTCATATCCATACATACTTCCCATAAACACAGTTCCGCATAAAGAACTATCCCCAAAATGACATATGATAAATTTACCTTTTTCATCAGATAGATGCAGATTTCGACATATGATAGCTAGCAATCCATTAAACGCATCTGAATCCCAACTCTATTTCATTTGTAGAACTTAGCTTAAATTTAAAACAAGTAACTCTTGTGTAATATTCTATTTTATTGCAGATTTTAAAAATATCCATTATGTTGAAATACGAAACAAAATTAAACTCCAATTTTATGCAGTAATTTAACATATATTGGTGTAATTTACACTGATATTACTGGTGTATTATTACACATTAATGTAATGTAACACCAGTTATATCTGTTAAATGACACAGTACACTGGAAGCAGCAAGGCTGCCACTAATTTTATGGAGTAACGTTGCATATTTTATTTTACAGCGTTTAATATATGCTGTTTAAAGACAAACGATAAATGATTTTCTATTTAAGATAAGATCTCTCTCGTAAATTCATATCCATACATACTTCCCATAAACACAGTTCCGCATAAAGAACTATCCCCAAAATGACATATGATAAATTTACCTTTTTCATCAGATAGATGCAGATTTCGACATATGATAGCTAGCAATCCATTAAACGCATCTGAATCCCAACTCTATTTCATTTGTAGAACTTAGCTTAAATTTAAAACAAGTAACTCTTGTGTAATATTCTATTTTATTGCAGATTTTAAAAATATCCATTATGTTGAAATACGAAACAAAATTAAACTCCAATTTTATGCAGTAATTTAACATATATTGGTGTAATTTACACTGATATTACTGGTGTATTATTACACATTAATGTAATGTAACACCAGTTATATCTGTTAAATGACACAGTACACTGGAAGCAGCAAGGCTGCCACTAATTTTATGGAGTAACGTTGCATATTTTATTTTACAGCGTTTAATATATGCTGTTTAAAGACAAACGATAAATGATTTTCTATTTAAGATAAGATCTCTCTCGTAAATTCATATCCATACATACTTCCCATAAACACAGTTCCGCATAAAGAACTATCCCCAAAATGACATATGATAAATTTACCTTTTTCATCAGATAGATGCAGATTTCGACATATGATAGCTAGCAATCCATTAAACGCATCTGAATCCCAACTCTATTTCATTTGTAGAACTTAGCTTAAATTTAAAACAAGTAACTCTTGTGTAATATTCTATTTTATTGCAGATTTTAAAAATATCCATTATGTTGAAATACGAAACAAAATTAAACTCCAATTTTATGCAGTAATTTAACATATATTGGTGTAATTTACACTGATATTACTGGTGTATTATTACACATTAATGTAATGTAACACCAGTTATATCTGTTAAATGACACAGTACACTGGAAGCAGCAAGGCTGCCACTAATTTTATGGAGTAACGTTGCATATTTTATTTTACAGCGTTTAATATATGCTGTTTAAAGACAAACGATAAATGATTTTCTATTTAAGATAAGATCTCTCTCATAAATTCATATCCATACATACTTCCCATAAACACAGTTCCGCATAAAGAACTATCCCCAAAATGACATATGATAAATTTACCTTTTTCATCAGATAGATGCAGATTTCGACATATGATAGCTAGCAATCCATTAAACGCATCTGAATCCCAACTCTAATTCATTTGTAGAACTTAGCTTAAATTTAAAACAAGTAACTCTTGTGTAATATTCTATTTTATTGCAGATTTTAAAAATATCCATTATGTTGAAATACGAAACAAAATTAAACTCCAATTTTATGCAGTAATTTAACATATATTGGTGTAATTTACACTGATATTACTGGTGTATTATTACACATTAATGTAATGTAACACCAGTTATATCTGTTAAATGACACAGTACACTGGAAGCAGCAAGGCTGCCACTAATTTTATGGAGTAACGTTGCATATTTTATTTTACAGCGTTTAATATATGCTGTTTAAAGACAAACGATAAATGATTTTCTATTTAAGATAAGATCTCTCTCGTAAATTCATATCCATACATACTTCCCATAAACACAGTTCCGCATAAAGAACTATCCCCAAAATGACATATGATAAATTTACCTTTTTCATCAGATAGATGCAGATTTCGACATATGATAGCTTGCAATCCATTAAACGCATCTGAATCCCAACTCTATTTCATTTGTAGAACTTAGCTTAAATTTAAAACAAGTAACTCTTGTGTAATATTCTATTTTATTGCAGATTTTAAAAATATCCATTATGTTGAAATACGAAACAAAATTAAACTCCAATTTTATGCAGTAATTTAACATATATTGGTGTAATTTACACTGATATTACTGGTGTATTATTACACATTAATGTAATGTAACACCAGTTATATCTGTTAAATGACACAGTACACTGGAAGCAGCAAGGCTGCCACTAATTTTATGGAGTAACGTTGCATATTTTATTTTACAGCGTTTAATATATGCTGTTTAAAGACAAACGATAAATGATTTTCTATTTAAGATAAGATCTCTCTCGTAAATTCATATCCATACATACTTCCCATAAACACAGTTCCGCATAAAGAACTATCCCCAAAATGACATATGATAAATTTACCTTTTTCATCAGATAGATGCAGATTTCGACATATGATAGCTAGCAATCCATTAAACGCATCTGAATCCCAACTCTATTTCATTTGTAGAACTTAGCTTAAATTTAAAACAAGTAACTCTTGTGTAATATTCTATTTTATTGCAGATTTTAAAAATATCCATTATGTTGAAATACGAAACAAAATTAAACTCCAATTTTATGCAGTAATTTAACATATATTGGTGTAATTTACACTGATATTACTGGTGTATTATTACACATTAATGTAATGTAACACCAGTTATATCTGTTAAATGACACAGTACACTGGAAGCAGCAAGGCTGCCACTAATTTTATGGAGTAACGTTGCATATTTTATTTTACAGCGTTTAATATATGCTGTTTAAAGACAAACGATAAATGATTTTCTATTTAAGATAAGATCTCTCTCGTAAATTCATATCCATACATACTTCCCATAAACACAGTTCCGCATAAAGAACTATCCCCAAAATGACATATGATAAATTTACCTTTTTCATCAGATAGATGCAGATTTCGACATATGATAGCTTGCAATCCATTAAACGCATCTGAATCCCAACTCTATTTCATTTGTAGAACTTAGCTTAAATTTAAAACAAGTAACTCTTGTGTAATATTCTATTTTATTGCAGATTTTAAAAATATCCATTATGTTGAAATACGAAACAAAATTAAACTCCAATTTTATGCAGTAATTTAACATATATTGGTGTAATTTACACTGATATTACTGGTGTATTATTACACATTAATGTAATGTAACACCAGTTATATCTGTTAAATGACACAGTACACTGGAAGCAGCAAGGCTGCCACTAATTTTATGGAGTAACGTTGCATATTTTATTTTACAGCGTTTAATATATGCTGTTTAAAGACAAACGATAAATGATTTTCTATTTAAGATAAGATCTCTCTCGTAAATTCATATCCATACATACTTCCCATAAACACAGTTCCGCATAAAGAACTATCCCCAAAATGACATATGATAAATTTACCTTTTTCATCAGATAGATGCAGATTTCGACATATGATAGCTAGCAATCCATTAAACGCATCTGAATCCCAACTCTATTTCATTTGTAGAACTTAGCTTAAATTTAAAACAAGTAACTCTTGTGTAATATTCTATTTTATTGCAGATTTTAAAAATATCCATTATGTTGAAATACGAAACAAAATTAAACTCCAATTTTATGCAGTAATTTAACATATATTGGTGTAATTTACACTGATATTACTGGTGTATTATTACACATTAATGTAATGTAACACCAGTTATATCTGTTAAATGACACAGTACACTGGAAGCAGCAAGGCTGCCACTAATTTTATGGAGTAACGTTGCATATTTTATTTTACAGCGTTTAATATATGCTGTTTAAAGACAAACGATAAATGATTTTCTATTTAAGATAAGATCTCTCTCGTAAATTCATATCCATACATACTTCCCATAAACACAGTTCCGCATAAAGAACTATCCCCAAAATGACATATGATAAATTTACCTTTTTCATCAGATAGATGCAGATTTCGACATATGATAGCTAGCAATCCATTAAACGCATCTGAATCCCAACTCTATTTCATTTGTAGAACTTAGCTTAAATTTAAAACAAGTAACTCTTGTGTAATATTCTATTTTATTGCAGATTTTAAAAATATCCATTATGTTGAAATACGAAACAAAATTAAACTCCAATTTTATGCAGTAATTTAACATATATTGGTGTAATTTACACTGATATTACTGGTGTATTATTACACATTAATGTAATGTAACACCAGTTATATCTGTTAAATGACACAGTACACTGGAAGCAGCAAGGCTGCCACTAATTTTATGGAGTAACGTTGCATATTTTATTTTACAGCGTTTAATATATGCTGTTTAAAGACAAACGATAAATGATTTTCTATTTAAGATAAGATCTCTCTCGTAAATTCATATCCATACATACTTCCCATAAACACAGTTCCGCATAAAGAACTATCCCCAAAATGACATATGATAAATTTACCTTTTTCATCAGATAGATGCAGATTTCGACATATGATAGCTAGCAATCCATTAAACGCATCTGAATCCCAACTCTATTTCATTTGTAGAACTTAGCTTAAATTTAAAACAAGTAACTCTTGTGTAATATTCTATTTTATTGCAGATTTTAAAAATATCCATTATGTTGAAATACGAAACAAAATTAAACTCCAATTTTATGCAGTAATTTAACATATATTGGTGTAATTTACACTGATATTACTGGTGTATTATTACACATTAATGTAATGTAACACCAGTTATATCTGTTAAATGACACAGTACACTGGAAGCAGCAAGGCTGCCACTAATTTTATGGAGTAACGTTGCATATTTTATTTTACAGCGTTTAATATATGCTGTTTAAAGACAAACGATAAATGATTTTCTATTTAAGATAAGATCTCTCTCGTAAATTCATATCCATACATACTTCCCATAAACACAGTTCCGCATAAAGAACTATCCCCAAAATGACATATGATAAATTTACCTTTTTCATCAGATAGATGCAGATTTCGACATATGATAGCTAGCAATCCATTAAACGCATCTGAATCCCAACTCTATTTCATTTATAGAACTTAGCTTAAATTTAAAACAAGTAACTCTTGTGTAATATTCTATTTTATTGCAGATTTTAAAAATATCCATTATGTTGAAATACGAAACAAAATTAAACTCCAATTTTATGCAGTAATTTAACATATATTGGTGTAATTTACACTGATATTACTGGTGTATTATTACACATTAATGTAATGTAACACCAGTTATATCTGTTAAATGACACAGTACACTGGAAGCAGCAAGGCTGCCACTAATTTTATGGAGTAACGTTGCATATTTTATTTTACAGCGTTTAATATATGCTGTTTAAAGACAAACGATAAATGATTTTCTATTTAAGATAAGATCTCTCTCGTAAATTCATATCCATACATACTTCCCATAAACACAGTTCCGCATAAAGAACTATCCCCAAAATGACATATGATAAATTTACCTTTTTCATCAGATAGATGCAGATTTCGACATATGATAGCTAGCAATCCATTAAACGCATCTGAATCCCAACTCTATTTCATTTGTAGAACTTAGCTTAAATTTAAAACAAGTAACTCTTGTGTAATATTCTATTTTATTGCAGATTTTAAAAATATCCATTATGTTGAAATACGAAACAAAATTAAACTCCAATTTTATGCAGTAATTTAACATATATTGGTGTAATTTACACTGATATTACTGGTGTATTATTACACATTAATGTAATGTAACACCAGTTATATCTGTTAAATGACACAGTACACTGGAAGCAGCAAGGCTGCCACTAATTTTATGGAGTAACGTTGCATATTTTATTTTACAGCGTTTAATATATGCTGTTTAAAGACAAACGATAAATGATTTTCTATTTAAGATAAGATCTCTCTCATAAATTCATATCCATACATACTTCCCATAAACACAGTTCCGCATAAAGAACTATCCCCAAAATGACATATGATAAATTTACCTTTTTCATCAGATAGATGCAGATTTCGACATATGATAGCTAGCAATCCATTAAACGCATCTGAATCCCAACTCTAATTCATTTGTAGAACTTAGCTTAAATTTAAAACAAGTAACTCTTGTGTAATATTCTATTTTATTGTAGATTTTTAAAATATCCATTATGCTGAAATACGAAACAAAATTAAACCCTATAAATCACGATTTATTTAGAAACAAGCTTTGTATAAATAACAAAGACATAATTCACTTTTCAACGGATACGTTGAAAGGAAATGTAAATATGTAAGTTTTATTTAGAATATCAAATTTTGACGCAAACAATCAAGATATAATCTGTGACATTTGTTGGTGACAAGAAGTATTTTTTTGTGTCAACATTTTATTTCCGTAAAAAAATCAATTTAAAAAATTGAAATAAATATTACAAAAAAAAACATATATATATATATTTTTTTCTTTGTATATATGCATTTTAAATCCTTATTGATTGCTCTAAGATCATAAAACATAAACTACCAGTTATATTTTGCATTCATTTCAATTCCATTCATTTACATTAATGAGATAAATGAAATAAAAATAATTTAACAAATAAGTCGACATATTTAATTTATTTTATTTTATGCTATTTTTTGTTGACGAAAAAACAATTAATTGTTATACAATAGAGTGAAACCAAAATAACAGTGAATTCTTATGAGAATGGTTAAAATATATCAAATATAAACTTGACTAATGCAATTCAGTAACTTTCAGTACTTTTTTTCTGAAATGAGCATGTGAAATAAATAAATAAAGTTCCAGCTTCATATATTTGTTTTCAGTTGTTTTTATTATGGGATTATACGAAATTTTAAATAGAATTTGAAATTATAATAACAAAAAAAAAATTGTTAAAATGTAATTAAAAGCTTTAACAATGCTATTGTTTTTTTTTAATTCTGTGTGTACAAAACGGTTTTTAAAAACCCTTCACGTACTTGGGAAGAAATGCATAAATAAAGCAATTTCATTAATCACTTTTAAGCAATGTGTGTGTTTTTTTATAGTTTATAACAAAACACAATTATAGAATCGTTAAAAAAATTGTTTTGGCTTTAAACGACATTAATTAGTTTTCAAAAAATTAATAATGAAAACCCAATCATTCTTTTTTAAGTATATAAGATTGCATAGAAAATTTATTTTTCTTATATATTTATTTATTTTCAACGAGTTTAGCAAATAAATTAAAAAAAAACTGTTTAATTTAGAAAATGGATATTTTGTTATTTATACAGGGTGTCCACTCATAACGGTGTCCAATGGCTAATTCCTAAACCGTTAGTCATAATTAGTTCCAGTAACAAAAATGTTTTAAATGAGGTAGAAAAACATTTTAAAAGCGATTTGGGTCATGTAAAACATTTTTTTAAATAACGAAATTTAAATTGTTATACGGTCCCCGGTCCTATAAGTTATATTTAGTAAGGTTTTTCTATTACACTGAAAAGTAAGACAAAAAAAAGACCCGTTCAAATAACACTAAACTTGACCGAGTTATGAAACTTTAAAAATGTATGATTTGTGATACTTTTCCGCTTCATACCAGCTTGGCCAAGGTTTGAGGGACATATACCAAGTACTTAAAGTATTCGAAGACCTTATTTCACGTGTATCTGCGCTTTCAAACAAATTGTAGAAGTATTAAGATTTTAAATTTAATTATGTTTCAGATTGGGCAAAATATATGTATTTTAACATATGTCTTATTCTCTAAGGTTTGAGACAGTTTCTTTTCACAATTTCTTTTAACAAAAATAAGTTATTTTTCTAAGGTATTATTTATCTTCAACGTTCGTATGTATGTTTTTCCATTTCAAAATTTGAACTCGAATTTTAACTCACTTTCAAATATCAGATCGGGATTAAATTTCACATACTGTTTTACTATATCCGATGACAATCTAATATTATTATGAATTTCGGTGGTTACCACTTGTACTTATTTTACAGGAAAACCCAAAAATTTTCTAATAGATTAACGCCAAGAAGTTTTAAAAAATGTTTTAGATTAGATAACACAAGGCAATGATGGTTGTGTTTTTAACTCTTATGTATTTTTTAGCACTGAATTTAAAATGTACCTTACTTTTTAACCATCATGTCAGGATTTTTCGCAAATTATAAATTGTCAAAGTTAAAAAATAATAAAAATAGTTTATTATAAAATACAGAAAATGACTATGTTTTTTAACTTTGGATAATTGATTTTTATGTACTTTTTAGCACTTTTCAGAAAATAACAATAATCGTTAACCATCACATTAGAATTTGTTTGCAAATCGTAAATGTCAAAGTTAAAATGTAGTGAAAACTGATTCTGTAATGGAGATCTAAAACTTTTTTATTTTATTTAATTCGATAATTTATTCAATATTTTGGCTTACACTGGGATTATTACAGCTAAAGAAATGAGGAGTTCGATGAGGGGGGAGCAGATTCAATTTTAACTTTGAACTTTTTAACTGTGAAAATTACAATGTGCGTAAAATCCTAACGTGATGGTTAAAAATAACGTCATTTTCGGATTCATCGGTAAAAAAATACATAAAAATCATCTATAAAAATCACAAACATCACAACAATCACATCTATTTTTTTTCTTTTTTTAACTTTAAAATTTACTATTTGAGAAAAACTTTATGTGATGGTAAAAAATGAAGTTTGCTTTCGGATTCAGCGGTACAGAATACATTAGAATTAATTATCAAAAGCTATTAAATATCACATAACCCAACTTTTGCAGGCTAGTTTTTAAAAATATGTATCGTTTTGTAAAGAATTGAAGCTGTTAATTTTCATCATTTTATTTAACAAAAATTCTGGTTTTATTTTTCTCCATAAATGTTTATTACAAATTGTATATTTTGCATTAATATGTCAGAATAATTAAAGATTTCAAATTTATATTGCAACGTTAATTTTAGTTTTCAATCACTACTACTTTAGTTTTCAATCTAGATCATACAATTTTCAAAATTAGTAAAAGAAAAAGTGACAGCAGGGACATGTTTTATAACTCTTTAGAACGGAAAGAATCAGTTTAAAAGGCGTTTTCTCTTTATAAAAAGCAAAATTCCGAAAGTCTTCAAATTTTGAGTTTTAAAAATGGGATCTAAGTCCTGGGTACCTAAGTTTTTTGTAAAAAGATCACACAAATAGAGCTCATGACTGTGTACTTGTAAAGGTTTTCTGAATTAAGCAGTAGACTGTAAACACTTACTTTTTCCACTATTTAATTGAAAGTATTCACAAATTCACAATAAAATTATCCGCTTAGGGATCACAATACACACACATCGAGATCCACAAACTCGACTGGTAAAGAAAAAGAATATAAACAACAAATTTCCTGCGCAGGTCAGGTCAGGTTAGGTCAGGCGGGGAGGCCTATCATATGGCTTAAGCTCTGCAAGGTCCGCCCAACAGGGATACCCCTATTTATTTGAAGAACAATGATCATACAATTATTTCACAAGTGGCAACCCAATCTGTTCTGCACGTGCCAAGAAAATTTTACAAAAATTATTTGTGATATGCCTCTCAATATTATAATTAAGAGGCATATCACAAATTAAGATTATATAATATATTGTCCTAATACTATATATTAATACAATAAATAGAGGGGGAAACAGAGTACGTGTTTTCATTTATCCCTACGCAGAGGGAAAAGGGCTAGAATATTCAGCTTCACTTTAGCAGAACTGAGATATATGCAATTAAGAATTATAAAAGCAATTTAAAAACTGAACATTCTCCCGGCCTTGAAAGCCGAAAGGGTTTTGAAAATTTACTCTAAAGGTAATTTACATAACTTAGTAATTGGCCTTTTCAATTCACTATTTTCAGTTCTCAGGGTAACTACACGAACCTTTTTATCAGGTCCAGGATGGGTTTTGATCACTCTAGTTAATTTCCATTGTAAAGGGGAAAGACCTTCATTTTTTATTATAACTAAATCACCTATCTTAATTTTAGGCTCTTCTTTAAGCCATTTTACTCTCTGTTGTGGGGTCGAAAGGTACTCATTACTCCATCTTTTCTAAAAGTGTTGGAGAATTTTCTGCACTAATTGCCACCTGGTCAATCTTGACACAGCTACCTCTGAAATATCAACTTCCGGTACTGCAGTAAGAGGAGCACCAATTAAAAAATGACCAGAAATTAAGGCCTGTAAATCATTAGGATCGGAACTTACAGGATAAAGGGGGTCTAGAAAGGGGGTCTGTAAACAAACTTCGATTTGAGCTAAAATAGTTGAATGCTCCTCAAATGTTAAGACTGAATTGCCAACGGTTCTTTTTAAATGAAATTTCATCGATTAAACACCAGCCTCCCAAAGTCCTCCAAAGTGAGGGGCTAAGAGTGGATTGAAATGCCAATTTATTTCTTCCGAACTTAAGTACTTTGCCACTTCTTCATCATGATGAGAAGAAGTTGCAAATTTGTACAATTCTTTTAACCCCTTGCTCGCACCGACAAAATTTTTGGCACAATCACTTACAATTTCTTTTGGTTTGACTCGTGTGGATATAAATCGCTTGAGACAAGCTAAAAAGGCTTGAGTAGATAAATCAGTCACAATCAGTCAAATCAGAAAAAGATATAAATAATGAAATATAACACTTAAAAGATTTTGTACCTCTACCTTTTCTAAATTTACATAATATAGGTCCTGCATAGTCAGTTCCTGTGACAAGGAACGGACGGTTAGGTTGCACTCTAGTAGAAGGTAAATCAGCCATGATTTGTTTGGACATAGAAGCAGAAGCACGAGCACAAATTACACAATTTTTTACAAACTTTCTTATAACACTTCTTCTACTTAAAATCCAATATCGCTGTCTGATAACACACAATAATAGTTGAGGGGCAGCATGAAAGTGAGGTAAGTGAAAATATCTAATAATCAGCACAGTCACTGGATGATTTTTTGGTAGCAATATTGGATGAATTTGATCTTGTGTGAGATTTGAATGATGAAGACGTCCTCCCCCTCTGAGTATTCCTTCTCCATCAATGATTGGAGAAAGATTGATCAATTTGCTATTGCGAGGTAAACACTTACCAGAAGCCATACATTTAATGTCGTCAGTAAATGATGACTTTTGCACTTGTTTGATAATCACTTTTAAAGCACTCTGAATTTCTGTGTTTGTAAGAAAAACTAAGTTTCGTTTTGAAACAGGTAATCGAGAATTCGTAAGAAATCTCAAGCACCGAGCAATTACACGTTTTAGCTTAGTAAATGACGATATATTTGACAGAATAGGCAATTCCTCACTTAACTGAGCTGTAGCACAAAAATATTTTTTTTTTCTTTGCTCTATAAAGGCATTCCCAAACATTTAATTTGTAAATTAGCTGAATTTCTTTTTATTCCTAATAATTGTATAGCACGTTCACTTATAAAATTATTGGTACTGCCAACATCTATAATGCAACGCAATAATTTATTGCCTCCATAATTATCTTTCACATTAATCAGCGTAGTTACAAGTATGCCAAATGATTTTGAGTATATTTCACCAAGGCAAGAATTTATTGACATGTTTACATTACTAGATGATTCACCAACAGTCTCACTATTTTGATTCGAGGATTGAGGCGTTACTTGTTTTTTTATATCTGGATAATTTGTTTCTCGCCTTTCTTAATGTAATAAGCTATTGTGACTCTTCAAATTACATTTCGAATAAACTCTTTTTGACTGACAATTAATTAATTTATGTTCTGGAGATAAACACGCAAAACAGTGATTTTTATTTTTTACAAATTGCACTGTTTCGCGAACAGATAACTTTAGAAACTCACTGCATTTAAATATTCTATGGCTATTCGAAGAACAATATTTACACTAAATATTATTAACAGAAGCAGTCATTGCAGTTAATTTAGGATAACTTTTTTTCTTATAATTAATATTTCCTCTAGCAGATTGTAATGAACGAGCATAATCTTTCAGAAAAATTATCAATTGGACTAATGTTGGAAGATCGTCATTTTTTGACTGGCATTCCCACCAGAATTTAATATTATGATCAACTTTTTGCAAAATTAAATAAATCAACAAAATTTCTGAAAAGCCACTTACCTTTTGATCTAAGATTTCGAATGAGCGGACACATTCATTTGCCGTATCCACCAAATTCAGTATTGCTGCGGGTGCATCACCTTGCACAAATGGAAAATTTAATAATTTTCTGATGTGGCTGTAAATTAATTCACGTTTGTTAGAATACCTTTCAGATAGCAAATCCCATGCGACACTATACTTGGAACCTTCAATAGGAATTGATTTTATTATTTTCAAGTCGTCTCCTTGACAAGATAATTCCAAGTATTGCAGCTTCTGAGCTGTCGATAAATTTGCATTATTATGTATACTCGCATTAGCCCCCTCACTGTCAAGCCCGTGTTAATATGTTCACTAAGCTCCAGGTTTCACTGCAATACAAGCAATACTTAAAGTAATATAATTCTATTAATTTAATGTATTTTTAATACACTGAAGAATGATTAATACTTCCAAGGATTTCATTCATATTCGTTATTTAGTTTTTTATAAAATGTTGAAAGAATCATCTTTTATTAGCTTTTAAAACAAAATGCAAAGAAAACAACATTACAATTTTGCCCTTTTCCAAGGCTGTCAGAGGGTTAAATAGATTTTTAAAACTCAACCATTCACTAATTTGACCACTAAATGATGGTAGAGAAAGCTTTGGTAATTTTATTTCATTGACTTCCTTCTTCGGATTATCCACATTTATTTTTCTAGCTGTAATTGCATGTTCGATTTTTACTATCAATTCATTAAAGATGTCTTGCTGTTCGTCTTTTTCTTCTACAAATGAATCGATGTCGTTTTCTTCCCAAGTAGAAAAATCGTTTTAGACAACGCCTTCAACTCTTCCTCTAATTTTTCTGTTTCCCTTTTTAATAACTGAAGTCGCTCTAATTCACACACATTCAGATCAGTTTTAAATAATTTATCTTTCAATCGCGTTATTGCCGATTTCAACACTATTTTATCGGTTGCTACTTTCTTATCCATTTTTGTCACGCAGAATTCTAATTTGTCACAGCTCCAATGATTTCACGCTTTCACTTTCGAACGAAATTTAGAAACGCATTATTATTTGCACTTATTTTACGATACTCCGACTTCGACTATATGTACTTGTAAAGGTTTTCTGAATTAAGCAGTAGACTGTAAACACTTACTTTTTCCACTATTTAATTGAACGTATTCACAAATTCACAATAAAATTATCCAGTTAGGGATCACAATACACACACATCGAGATCCACAAACTTGACTGGTAAAGAAAAATAATATAAACAACAAATTCCCTGCGCAGAGGGAAAAACAGTGTACGTGTTTTCATTTATCCCTACGCAGAGGGAAAAGGGCTAGAATATTCAGCTTCACTTTAGAAGAACTGAAATATTACGCAATTAAGAATTATAAAAGCAATTTAAAAACTACGCAACAATTACTAAGCAAAAAGAATATTATTTTAATATATTTTATTGATTACTTTAATTGATTGATTTAAATTTTATTGATTATTTCTTATGCACAGAAAAATACGTAATTTTCAATAAACACGCATTTTTGTCAAATTTATAAAATTTTTAACGACATTTTCTCACAGTCTTATTTCCATTATGTTTCTAGTTTTTTTTTTTTTTCTTCTGTTTATTTTACATGTAAAACAACAACAAAAAAAAAAGCTTGCTGGTTAAAATGAGAATTATTTTATCTGAAAAAATCACGAACATAATATCACTCTCTGAGTCGGCGCAATCGCTATATATAGCCCCACATATCGCAACCTTAACAATGAATACAGAATCCCCTCCCCAATTCTTGTCCGCAGAGAAAACAACCATACAGAAGACACAAATTGCATCATCTTCCTCTGTCCTTCCTTTGTCACATTTTTAAAACCCAATTTCGCCTCTTTCACTTGTTTTCCTCCGTCATTTTTCTTCTTTCTCTTCACATTTATTGCAGACAATTTTGGAGTGACAAACAGCACTTTTTTTTTTTTTAGAAGTGATCCGGTAACCCAGTGTCGCTCCGGAAGAATTATGGCTACGGTTGCTTTTTGTCATATTACGAAAGGGGACTGGAACAATTTATGAACCATTTAATTTATTCATTATGGAACTATTTAAATTTATTTATTTTCCTCCCCTTGAAGCAGAGCAACCGAGAAAGGTCCAAATACCGGCTAGTCGGTATTTAAACCACTCTAGGTAACCGGTATTCGGACCACTGCTATGTTTAAATTAAAACCGGTAATACTCATTCATATAATAAAATAGCAATAATGTGCGCGCGGCAATTGAGAGCCAAATATGTCTAGAAAATAACTTAATCGTCAATTCAAGCCAATATAAGATCAGTATATATTAAAAAAAATGAGAAACACATATCTGAAAAACTTTTGATGTACCAGATTACATCGTTTCAACACTTTTATAATTACTGCTTCTAAATGCGACAGGCGTCAGCAACGTACTTTTCGGAACTTTCTTCTCTCAATTGAACTTACAAACTCTACCTATTGCCGCCATGCTGCGCTGCGCTCAGTTCTCAGAACACCTAGTAGCCGGTATTTGGAGCCTAGCCGATATTTGGACCTTCTCCTCTATGTATCTGACGAAATTATATTTCGACTAAATTTGTGAATGACTTGTAATTTGCAGTGAAAAATATGCTCCAACTTTAAACAGCTATTACTCTGCCAATTCTAATCGTAGAATAACAGGACTTTTATTGTCTTACTTTTCAGTGTAAAAGGGAAATTGTATTAAATATAACTTATAGGACCCCGTATAAAAAATTTAAATTTCGTAATTTAAAAAAAAAAAAAATCTTTTATTAACCCAAATCGATTTTAAAATATTTCTTTACCTCATTTAAAACATTTTTTTGCAATTGGAACTATATATCTCTGACTAACGGTTTAGGAATTAGCCATTGAACACCGTTGAGAGTGGACATCCTGTTTAATATTTTTATGTTCCAAATTCATTTTCGTAACTTATTTAGTAAATATAGCTTTTTGATTTAAAATTTAAATATGTGTATAGTTTTGTTTAAAAATAAAGCTTTATTATTATAATTTTAGGAAATTTTATTTCAAAATATATCTAATTGGCATATTCTGATTTCACGGCAAAATCAGGAATAAAAAAAAAAATACTTAATAGTTCTTACATGTATATTAAGATTGTATATTTACACATATTAAAATTTCAGTATTAGTTCTTAAATCTCGTTTAATGTATAAAATAGTCATTGTTTTTCCGCAGAAATAGTTTAAATAAATATTAAATACCTTAAGCAAAATTTTTAAGAACAATTTTCAAATACGCAACACAGAAAAAATGTTTTGAAAGTTTTTCACAAATCAGCAGTTTCTTATTTCTCATAAACAACTTTTTACAGATATTATGCCTTATGCCTCCTAAAATTCTTCTTCAGCCAAAAATGAAAAACAAAAGGTCAACTTTTTTGATTCTGTGGAAATATTTTATCGCTTAATAGCAAATTCTTTAATGAACTTTAGCATTCTTTAATAAAAAATAATCTTCATTAATATTATTAGTTAAAAGCGCTTTTTATAAACTCATTCAGTTTTGCCATTAACTTTAGTTTTTCGTGGTATGGGTATAGTTTCTTTGTTTTGCCAACTTAGTTTTTTTTTTTTTTTTTGCTAAATTCTTTAATAAGTGGAGCTTTTTAAATATCTTGGCTTTATACCATACATCCTATGTAGCATTTTTTTTTTACTTTTTTGTTAATATTAATAAGGCTAAAGAATGTAAGTAATGGCATTAGTATTACTAATAAGTAATATACATAAAATTTATTATGATACAGATATGGAATGAGAAAAAAAATCATCGAAATTTAATAGTACACATTACATAAACTAGTTAGTCCAAGATATGCTATTCTTTTTGGTCAGCAATTGAAGTGTCATTCTATAAAATAACGTTCCGCTGTATAAAACAGCCGTAAAACAAAGCAGATACATCATTGTGCTCTTAAATACTCTACTGTATTTTTAAAACTTTTAAGGGGAACGGGTAAGCTCTATCTCCGCCATGTTAAAATACACCAACTTTATGTACCTTTTTCTCAAAAATGGTAAAATATAGAGGTAAGATTTTACTGCATAAAATAAGTAATTCTCAACAAATCGTTAAATCCCTGTGTTAAAGTATACAATATAACATAATAAAGTAATAAAAAAAATTAGTTCTTAAATCTAATAGATATAAAAAAAAGGGACAAAAACATGAAAAATCCAAGTTTTGAGAAAAAGTGTTTTAAAGACTTAAATTAGCATTAAGCTTTGAAGTAACCTTAGAAAGAATGCATAATTCCAACTCCTTCTTTTAATGTATAAACATGTGTGACACATCATTGGAAAGATAAAAGTTTTTACTATTTAATGAAATAAAAAAGTAAAAATCGATATTTTCACAAATTTATCTTATCCGGGCCGCTTAAACATCGCACACTTTAAATTTTTACTCCGTCGTATTGGGATTAAAGTACTCTTAACTGCACTTTGCTTGAAAATTGCATCTCCATTTATTTTTGATATATTCTTTTTTTGTAGTTTTTAGCGCCATTTGTTTAATGTTGGCAACTCAAGTACTCCACTTCTATAGAAAATAAAGGAAAAGTTTTGGATTATTCAGCGATAGTGACGTCCTATGCATACGTTTAAGACTGGATCGTAAATGCGGAATTCTTCAGCGAATGCGGATGACATCATTTTACATAAAATAAAAGCTTGTGTTTTAAGTTTTAAAACTGAAATATGTTTTGTACTTTCCGTATTTATATGCATATATTTTTTTTTTCATCGGGGGCGACACTAAATTCTGAAAAAAAAAAAAAAAAAAAAAAAAAAAAAAACAGAATTTTTTTTTTTAGTGTTTAAATTGCTTTTGCTGTAAGTGCTGGTTCAGTCAAAAACTTACAATTAACACTTAAAATATCATAAAAAATACATGGTGAAAAATACAGAAAATTTAATACATTTTAGACAGTTGAATTTTGGATCAATATTATTTGAGATCAGAAGCAATTTGCGAAAAGAATAGATAGGTTATTCTAGAGTAGTATTCAGTAAATCTGAAAAACAGTATGTAATTTCAATTTCCGAAATTTTTTTTTAAGTGGAATTATACATCTTTTTCGTTGTTATTTTAACACAACCAGCATCAAACATGTTACGCAAATCATCGATAAGAAGAAAATCTGTATTATAATTAACTCGATAAATCCAAAATGTTGCGAATTCACACCGAAGAAAATTCCAAGTGCTCGGCGTTTCTAGAAAACATGCTTTCATTAATTTGCACTTTTCATTGACAGAATCAAATTGCAGATAAAAATAAATATCAGAGTTCGATTTGTCAGAAAACTACATGCTCAGTAAATCTTTTGTCTTTTTACATTTTGGTGGATACTCGACAGTGCCACTTGAATTTTGCTGCTGGTTCGTAAACTTTCATTCGACTCGATTTTTTGACTCAATCCAAGTGACTAGAATTGTAAAAAAAAATTCTAGAGAACGATTTTATGTTAACACAAATAAGTTTCTATCATTTCAGTTTTTGCAACTTTTAAGCACTCCAGTCATAACATTAAAATTTTAGTGAAATGTTTCAGATGGAAAATAAAATATATTTCTCAATTTTTTACAAAGTATATATATATGATATAAAACTAGGATTTAAAGTCGTGGCTGGTGTCATTCATACTGAAAAACCACACAGTTTGTTCATACATTTCTTTATTGGGCGTAGAGACATCCTAGCCTTAGTATCAGTCATCCAAATCGCACACGCCCGTGTCAATTTGAGCAGCCCCGATCCTATGTCTGTTTCAAATGGCGACTCGTAGGAATCTACGTGAATTTAAAGTTCTAAAAGAGTCTCACCACTAGAAGACTACTGTATTTCAATTTATAGCCTTAAGAATGTTTTATATTAGGCGCTACTGAGTAATCTTGGATAATTGGCTTTCACTTTAGTATAGGGTGCGTATTCATGTTCGCCTAGATTTAAAAGGTATAAATTGCTAATCGGCTAATTAATACAGCTATACTTGATAATTAGACCATGTGTTGCGAGTTACTTCTGAATTTAATTGGGATGTGAAGTAGCCAAGAAATTATGATGATTGAGAAGTGTCAAGACACAGAATTTATGTCTGCACTAATGGTTATCGAAAATAGGCTATACTTGATAATATCTCTTATGGGGTTCTAGAAATTTGAAGTGCTACTTGGGGCAGATATAAAAATTGTGATACCAACTAAGGGGAAGACATACTAATTAAAATAGGTTACAGAGCATCTTATCAATTTTATAACACACACACACACACACACACATATATATATATATGTAGGATTTAAATTTAAGCATCGTTTATTTTCTTTATGACGTGCATTATCAGTAAATTAACTGACGCTCTGATATTTTTATTATCCATGGTTTCAAAGCACCAGTTACGAAAATTCACGGTCACGAGATCATGTTTGGATATATTCAAAGATTGGAAAGTGTCAGTCTAAAAAATTATATTGTTCATCAAGCATCGACTTTTGCAGTGCCAAGGGAGGCATTATTAGGCCTAAGTGGCTTATTCGAAGGAAAATAATTCATAGGTTTTGTGTCAGAAATGTAATGTATTTAAATAAGCTATCGACTAAGTGAAGTAAATTTATCTGTATAGAATTGTATTAAAGTTTATGTGTTATTATTCCAACATCTATTTAGTCAAGTCGTTAATAATTAGCATTTTACCAACAAAGATTTCTACAAATTTAGAGGCTCGGTGCCGGGATCTTAAGCAACTAATAGTGAATTAATAATCGGGATTTTATGCAAAGCAACAAAAAAAAGTAGTCAAATATGAATCGGAACGAAATTGATGTAAATTACTAGCGCGAAAGGTTGGACTGTGAACAATGCAAGCGTAAAAACTGTTATCGTACTTGTCTAGTACAATATTGAAAAACAGATATGGGAACCCTAAACAAGGTTAAACGAATTGATATAATAAATCTTTGCCAGGAATGCGGAATCGAAATACCAGAAAATCCGACGATCCCTATACTAATAAAACTAATTAAAAGCTGGGAGGATTTCGACGAAGATTTTATAAAGGATCGCTTAGAAGTAATTATGACAGGTAGAAAAGAAAAAGCTCAGATTGAAGAGAAAGTTAGAAAAGAAAAAGCTGAGCTTGAAGAAAGAAAACTACAGGCACATGCAGAGATTGAAGAAAAGAAACTACAGGCACAAGCAGAGATTGAAGAAAAGAAACTGAAGATGGAAATGGAGGAGAGAAGATGGAGAATAGAATTGGAATAAAAAGATCGCGAAAGAGAGTTTGAAATTAAGAAAATTCAACTACAGGAAAATTCAAGACAACACGTTGATATGAGCCCAAGAAGAAATACAGGTAAGCAATATGAATTGCTCAGATTATTAACAAAATATGATAGTACGAATGATATTAGTTTATATTTGGCTATGTACGAAAGACAAATGTCGCAGACAGGCATTGATAAAAAAGAGTGGGTCAACTATTTAATAAACCCAATGCCATTACATGTAATTAACATAATAACCAGGTAAAGTGCACCCGAAATGCATGATTATGATTACAAAAAAAGTATTATTTTAAAACGATACAAACTATTTCCAGAAGAGTTCAGGCTAAATTTTTTCTCACTTAAAAAGGAGCAATCGGCAAATTGGCGCGATTTCGCCTATGAGATAAAAGTGTATTTCAAACAGTGGATTGACGATCTTGAAGTAGATAGCTTCGAGGAATTATCGGAGTTAATTGTAGTTAATCAAATTAGGCATAATTTACCTGCAAAAACATTTTGCAGAGGAATTGTTATTAATAAAAAAGATAGACGAATTAGTAAACAAATTAGATATTTACGAAACGGCACGAAGGGTTTGCAATAAACAATCTATAAGGAATACAAGTGGGAGTTTTGGGGATAAACGATCGAGAGTGGCTGACTACGCCAATTCGAAAAGGCGCCAAGTTGACAATAAGCACAATGTGAACCATTGAAGAAACGAGGCGCATATAATATGTTATAGTTGCGGCAAATCTGGTCACGTGAGTGGTAAATGTACCCTGAGGAGTAAAATACAACAAGAATATTCAAATCATAACCCGCAACGTACTCAAAATTGGCGAGAAACGAAATACCAAGTTGGAACCAAAACACGCAAAGAAAAGTAGTTAACATGGCACGTTAAATGGTAAGAAAGGAAGAATCCTGGATATTCAAGGAATACAAACAAACATAATAATTGATACAGGAAGTGATATTTCAATCGCCAATTCAAGATATCATACTGCAATAAACGCGCCAAAATTAACCAGCGACAACATATCGGTATCGGGCATAGGTGGAAAAGAAATTAGACCAACGGGTTTTTTCTTGCATAAAGTTTATGTAGATGGTATAGAAATACAGAATAGATTTTACGTGGTGCAAGAAGCTGACTATGATTTAATAATAGGTAGAAAAGCAATCGAAGGCCTGACGTTAAAAGTAGAGGAAGATGTTGTTAGAATAATAAACAACAATACAGTACGAGTTGGTTACATAAAAATTAATAAAGTCCCTTTCAAAACAGATGAAGTAGCCACATCAAATATAAGCAACGGTTATCGAGGTTGGGAAGATATGGTTAATATCGACTGCGAAAATGGCGGAATGGATTTGACTCGTATTACAAATTTACCTAACAGAGAAGAAGTAAGAGGATTAATAAAATCCTGCAAAACGAACAAAATAAAAGATACTGGATTAAACACGAAAATACTACTGGCAGATAAAAAACATATTTGCGAACGTCCAAAGAGATTCTCTCTAGTTGAGCAGGAAATCATTAATAAACAAGTAAGACGGTATTTAGATAATGACATTATCAGATGGAGCGCCTCAGACTTTGCGGCACCTGTGATCCCGAGTAAGGAAAAAGAAACTGATAAGAAAATCGTCATCACTGAACAGGAGAGTTCCGAAAGTAAAGCCACTGGGAAGAAAACAGAAAGTAAAACCAGTTCAATGACTATTTGTAGAGATACTAATAATTTTAAACACAAAAAGAATAGAAAAAGACCTAAAAGAAAGATGATTAGAAAGAAAAAGTCCAAAAACAATTCTGATCAGAAAATAAAAGATAATCCTATTGAAAATAATTCAAAAAATGTTAAAACAGAGAAAAATAATAACGCAACAAGATCTACAGAAAAAACTTTAATTGAACCTGAAGTATATAATGACGAATACAAGTGGTACCAAAATTACAAAGAATTATCAATAGCACAGTAACACGAAGCACCAAGTATAGTCCATTCGAATTAATGACAGGAGCTAAGATGAAAGATATTGACATGCAAAACATTAAGAAGATTTTGGAAGAAGAATTTACCGAATTTATTATGGAAGAACGCGAAGCCATGAGAGAAGAAGCAAAGACAACTATACTCAAAATACTAGAAGAAAACAAGGTGCAGTTTGATAAAAGAAAAAGAAAACAGCCACGAAAATATAAAATAGGAGATATCGTCGTTATAAAGAGAACGCAATTTGGCAATGCTGTCAAACTTAAGGAAAAATATTTATGGCCATATGAAATAACGGCCGCCAAGAATGATGATCGGTATGAAGTAGCGAAGGTAGGAGATCATGAAGGTCCAGGAAAGACGTCAACCGGTGCCGAATATATGAAACCATGGTCTATGTGTTGAACTCCTGGATAAGTCAAATAGATTAAATATATGTGTATGTTTATTGAACAAGTAATCAAAATTTTGTGACAGAAAAATATATAAAAGTTTCCAAAGTTTAGCTGTTTAAGCATGAAACAATAATAAGCCAAGATGCTGATGTCGAGGCGCCATCATGTCAGGATGACCGATTTGTAGGATTTAAATTTAAGCATCGTTTATTTTCTTTATGACGTGCATTATCAGTAAATTAACTGACGCTCTGATATTTTTATTATCCATGGTTTCAAAGCACGAGTTATGAGAATTCACGATCACGTGATCATGTTTGGATATATTCAAAGATTGGAAAAGTGTCAGTCTATAAAAATATGTTGTTCAATAATTAAAAATCTTACAATACTCATCAGCGTACATGTAAATAAAAACTATATTAAAAATACATTACAAATTATTCCCAACGTTTCGTGCTCTTTCTAACGAGCCATCTTCAGGGGAGAGAGTCCTTGACCTCCTCGGAGCGAAGTTTCCAACTGCACTTTCACGGCATCACAACTAAAAACATTACGGTAACTGATCATTAACACAACCAAAATCAGTACTGCGTTGGATATGGCGCCATCTGTTGTTAGGCTAACACACTACAATAAGAAACTAGGAAAACTCGAAATAAGCACTACGAATGTATTTCTTTTAAAATATTCAACCAAATTTAATTATTAAATTTTGACAGCGTAAGTCCAAGTTTTTCTTATTATGTTGTTCATCAAGCATCGACTTTTGCAGTGCCAAGGGAGGCATTATTAGGCCTAAGTGGCTTATTTGAAGGAAAATAATTCATAGGTTTTGTGTCAGAAATGTAATGTAGTTAAATAAGCTATCGACTAAGTGAAGTAAATTTATCTGTATAGAATTGTATTAAAGTGTATGTGTTATTATTCCAACATCTATTTAGTCAAATCGTTAATAATTATCATTTTACAAACAAAAACTTCTACATATATATGGGATTTAGTTAATGTATGAACTTAACCAAAATATTGATTACACTTGATCTGTATATGATAGTGAAGAATTAAGAATCCATAAAATACATAAAGGAATTCACGTCAGATACTTGCACAGTGGGTTAGAGGAGCTAAAAATATCCGCATACCAACTTAGTAGTATTTATATGGCAGAAAAGCACTTTTGGTTTTTCTTATTTAAAAAAATGGCAAGCTACTTAATCATTGCATTAAAAAAATCCAACTTCTACCAAAGCTGTCCTAATAATGATATCTTTTGTTAGCTTAGATTTTGAATCCATCATGACTTGTGATTTATATACTTCACTTAGTTGAGGTGTTGCATTTTAATTTAGTTCATCTGTCTCGCATATATATAACAATTTAATTTTAATCTTCAATGTTGAAGCGTATTTGTTTAGGTATATTAATAGTTGAATCCGAATATGTAAAATAAAGATAAAATAAATATAACAGTGTATTAGAAATAAAATTTCATCAAAACTATCATTTTTCACATTTATAAATTGAAAATTAAGGATTTAAAAGACAAAATTTTAAAGCTTTTAATTGTTTTTTTTTTTTTATTATTTTAAAGAAATATAGGGACATGAAATTTACAAAGACCTGTGATCTATATCACATTTATATAAAGTGTAATAAATATTGCTATATATTACAAACGTAGTATTCATAACACAACACTGATTAAACATTCTTAATTATTTTCAAATATGCGTTTGAGGGTTTTTTTTTTTTTTTTTTTGTAATAATTTTTGAAAATATAGAGGTGGATTCATTTAATATTTTTTCTTCTTAAAATTTTTTTAGAAATATTTCGAAGAAATTGCTCCAATAAATCACACATAATTATTTATTAGAAGAATACATGTGCGATTCACTTTAAAAAATTATAATGAATGTACAGTAGCTTTATTTTCTCATTATGTGTATAATTCATTACTGTCTACTACAATCGATTATAATTACTTCATAATTGAATATTTTTTTTCACTGGAAGATATTTCTATTTCTCAGAATTTCCACAAAAAATATTGTACAATATCCATAAATAAATAAAATTTAATTAAAATAGTGTTATTTCTTTCTTTATCTTAAAATGTTTTTATTTACTCTCAACTGTTTTCCGAGTTAGCTTATATTCTATATGTATATTTGCTTTTATTTCCTTTATTTCCTTGTGTTGGTGAATATCAAAATTCATTCCGTTTTCGTAATCTGTTAATTACTTTTTGCCATTTCCTAGCAAAATAATATTTGTTTTATTTCCTTTCAGTGTGTCTTTTTAATTTGTGTACAAATATTATGATTCAATTTGCTTTGGAGACGTGTTCAGTACTTCCTTCCTGCTATGACAGAAATGAACACCTTATTTTTATAGCTAGTTCTATTAATTAATTCCGTACATTGTTCACCAAAACCGCCATACTGCCATGTTCATACATTTAAGTATATTTAAAAGAATCATAAATCGTGATCGTAAGATAAAATGTGGCTCTAGGAATAAGGTAACGTGAGTTTTAAGATTAACAATAGCAATACTCAGATTAAATAAATAAATGTTTAAAATTAATTAAATTAAAGCATTGCGTCGTTATTTTTACATTAACAATAACCCGTTTGAATCTCCCGAGACTGTTATTAGCAATTAAAACGAACATAAATAATTTACCGAAAATTTCTTGAATTAAATTAACGGGAAAAATCAAATAAAATGTATCTAAAAATAAACTGAATTAATTTAACATGACACGAATTATACACGTACAAACATGTTGATGAAATAATTACATATATAATTAATTAAATCTAGATTATTTATTACATAAAAATAAACAAAATATTTACCAGAAACAATAATAATAAAACTAAAATGTAAGAATGTAAACAAGTGCATGCACTTCCTTTACAAATAATATCAGCCTCTTTGCTGAACTCATAATATTTCTAAAGTTATTAAATTCATATTTTCTAAGATACATATTGTCTTGAATATTCATTTTTCATATTTCGTGAGACAACATTATTGAATTGGGTATATATTTAGAGAATGGGAATCACAGTAATCCAAATCCCTATTTTTTTACATGTTTATTTACTCAGAGGACACAAATCGTAATAAAATATAAAAAGTAGCTTGCAGTAAATCCTCGGTATCTCTAGTCGTCGAGGGAGTTCTAGCAATGTCTTAGGGAGCAGCAAAAGTAGACTGCTGCCAGTATGATTCCATTGTGATGAGATATAGCGATTTGAGTATGAGAGCATCCATCTAACTGCAGATGCTGAGAGCCTACATCAAACTCATCATACTGAGAGCTGACATCGATCAGAATAGGAAGAGAGCTGACATCATTTTGAACATATAGTTTAAATCCCAAGTCCCACTGAATTTTAGTGACCCCGACTGCATATAAAATTTACCCGTATTTGATTAACAGGAGTTCGATCCCATTTCATATGATTACAGGTTTGATGGCATAAAATTAGCATTCCCTATACATCTCGGAAAAATCATTATGTCTACGTGAGGTTAGAAGTCAAACACCATATACGGGCGATTCTCAAAAGGTGGGCACTGGACACACGTCATAACTTTAAGCCTTTCAAACATAACTTTAATTATCATTGACTTTATTTATTTTTTTTACACTGAGGTTTTAATTATATTCAGAGACAGAAAATGACATAATTTATTGTAAAAGCTTTGTATAAATATATTAAAATTTTATTATTTTATGCTAAAGAGGCCAATTTCGGGCATTCATAACGTTAACTGCTCCAATGTTCCACCAAGAAAAAGAGTTTTAACTTTTTTCCAGGTGGTTCTAATGGTAAGCAACGAATGCATAAAGGAAACGGATGATTTTTTGATAATTTCGTTAAGAGATGGCAGGCTGATTTATTGCTTTTTTGAAGATAGAAGGACTTTTCTATAATGAATTTTTTTGTATTTTGTTATGTTCGAAAGTAACCTACGCGACAAAGCATTTGATTTTATTATTATTATTACTGGATAACAAAAGTAAATTATACATATATATATATATATATATATATACACATACTATTATAGGGCACATTTACTACATTCTTAGTCTTAAGAATTTTTTAAATACTAAGCGCAACGTCCAAAACCTGTAACGTACGTGCAAAAAAAATGACCAAAATTTGTAACGTACACAACTGCTAATTAAATGCCTTAATAATTAATTTTCCAGAATAGTTGCTGTCTTTTAATGTTTGTGTATAATTTTGTAGACGTACTATTAAAAATATTAATATATTATATTTATTGACAAAATACTATACTATTAAAGAAAAATTAGCCTTAAATTTGAAAATTTTAAAAATTACATATTGTTAACGTTTAATGTTCCCACTTTTTGAGAATCTCCCATACATGTACGGACATGTTTATTGCATCCCACGAATTTCCAAACTTCCCTTTGTTAATTAAAATACATATAAGTGAAGCACAAATAAATATACAAAAATTACTTTCAGGTACATACATATAATATAAAGATATTTAACCACTACTTCACCTTTTGACCAGAGATAACTCGAGGGTAAAAATACTGTATCCCCATACCCGTCGCCGGTGAAGTGGTTAAAATAAAAGCCAAATTTGATGGTTGTAACGATGTATCATCATACGATATCCATGGAGTACGACGAGATTTGCTGCATAATAGTTGAAACTTCGTTTTGTTGAAAATATAAATAAATTTATCTGGCATATCATTTGACCTACAACCTTTACATTACAATGTTTTCTGAAAATTCTAGAATAAGCTCACAGAAAATAATAACAACGCTTAAATCCCAATGATGACGGCCTTTTAATGCCTGTAAACGGTTTGGTTTTTTAATGTATTTTAAGATAATTTTAATGTTTTTTAAATATATATTATATGGATGCACCTGAAATTAATTTTTGTAGAATTATTTGTGCTTTTTATATGTATTTTAACTGACTCAAGGTAGGGTTCGCAAAGCTGTGCCCAGTTTGAAAAAACCCGGTGGGTTTTCTCAGAATGGGCCCACTTGAAAAGGCCCACTGAAAAACCCATAAAGTGGGTTTTTTTCAATTTTCAGATATAATTTAAAAATTTAAACAACATATAAATTTAATGAATTTAAGTCATTTCAGTTAATTTTGAAAAAATATTAATATATAAAAGCCATTACATACAAATAAAAATGTATTTCAACACATTGAAATACTGTACTAACATAGAACCTTGTAGGCAACATACATAGTACATAATTATAGGTATGTCTTTATATAAAAAATTCAAATCAACTATATTCATAGAAATAAAAAATATGTATTTTTACTTTCTTCTATCTTTACAAGAATAAAGTATTGGATTCGTGAAAAATTTCGACTTCCAGTTCATGATTGATTTATGTGTTTTAAAAGGTCCTGAAGACAATTTGGTAGTTTTCAGAAAATGACTGTCTGTATGTGAAAAAAATCTATCTCAATAACTAATGCACAGAATTTCACAAAACTTTTACTAACACAAAACTGAGTTAGACCTTGATGTAAACTGGTGGTGATTGGTTTTTGGCGTATACTGCCCAACAGGTGGCGCTGCTATGCTGCATTTATCTAAATTTTTGCAATAGCTTTATCTCAAAAACTAATGCACGGAATTCATAAAACTTCAGATTCAGTTACAAGTTAAGTTGTTGCTTATTGAATTTTGGTGCATATCGCCTAACAGGTAGTGCTGCTATGCTGCATTTTTCGCGATTTCAGCAATAACTCTAATCTCAAAAACTAATGTACGGATTTGAATAAAAATTTAGATTCAGTTAAACCTTGATATAAACTGGTGCTGATTAGTTTTTGGTGTACATCACCCAAGCGGCGCTGTTGTGCTGCATTTATCTCACTTTTTGCAATAGCTTTATCTCAAGAACTAATAATGCAATGATTTTCATCAAACTTCAGATTCAGTTAGATGTTGACGTAAATTGTTACTGTTCATGTTTTGTTGTAAATTGAACAACAGGTGATACTTATATCTCCTTGTTAAATGCATCCAATTCAACAAATCTATATTTTACAATCCTCATTATGGGCATAAATGGCCATTTAATTTTGACACTGTGATAGCGAATTTTGAATTATTAACATGTATGAGATAGAAGAAACTTTTGGGATTGGCACATCCGACTAGTTTACCCCTTTTTTTCTTCCTACTTATATATTTTAAATTTTAATATTCTATTCATTATTTGATTTAAAGAAAATTAACAATTTTATATCTTCTATTATATTTAAAATTAATTTGTGAGAGACACTGGCACTTAATTAATTTAAATTCATATAATTTATACAATTTATAACTTGTAAAATAGCATTACAATTACATTGTATATAAGAGAACAATGTATTTTTTTATGTCTAGTGTATATAATATATGAAAATATAGTATACAATAATGTAATTACGCATGTATTATACTTTTGAAAAAACCCGAAAAAACCCATGTGGGTTGGGGTTTTTCAGAAAAACCCGGGTTTTTGCGAACCCTGACTCAAGGTGAATACAGCAGTAGAATTTTAACTTTCATTTATTCCCTTTTAGTCCGAGTGCTAGACGACCAAAATAAGGTAAAAACTGCAAATCGTGATAAGAATAAACCGATTGGTCAGTATCTACTTTACATAAATACAAGGCATTTCAGAGGGGGAGGCATCGCGTAAAGTCGTGGGAATTCAAGATGACGGCTGTTATTCAAAATGGCGTCATTTTCTGAATTTCCTTACTATCCATCATATAAATGTGTGTTTCAAGTCGATTTCGATGTTTTTAACGTCAAAAATTTCGTTTTTAATATTTTCCGTCATAGTGGAATGAGTTTATAAATTCCGTTTGTCTGTTTGTTTGTCTGTCTGCCTTCTTGCCATTCCCTGCTCTAATTTGCTTAAATTCACTCAGAATGTCATGTAATTTATATATATATTATTGAAGTTTACAATAACATGTTCCGAATAAAAATGAAGTGTATAGGTTTTATGGTCCGTTTACAGAGCCCTGAAAGAATTCCATTGCGTTATTGTCTTTTAGTGCGGGTGCTACGGTTGAGAAAACTGCAAATCTTGAGAAGAATATACCGATTGGTGAGTATCTACATCATATTAATACAATTCATATAAGAGGGGAGGCATCGCGCAAAGTCTAAGAATTCAAGATGGCGGTTGTTATTCAAAAGGGCGTCATTTTCTGAATTTTCTTACTATCCATCATATAAATGTGTGTTTCAGGTCAATTTCGATGTTTTTAACGTCAAAAATTTCGTTTTTAATAATTTCCGTCATAGTTGAAGGAGTTTATGAATTCAGTTTGTCTGTTTGTTTGTCTGTCTGCTTGCCATTCCATGCTCTATCTCGCTTATCTAACGTTACTCGCTTAAATTCACTCAGGCTGTCATGTAATTTATATATGTTATTGAATTTTACAATAATATGTTCCGAATAAAAATTGAAGTGTATACCATTTATAGTCCGATAGGGCTCTCAAAAGATTTCCATTAAGTTATTGTCTATTAGTGCAGGTGCTACGATTGCGAAAACTGCAAATCGTGAGAAGAATATACCAATTGGTGAGTATCTACTTTATATGAATACAATCCATATAAAAGAGGGAAGCATCGCGTCAAGTCGTACGAATTCAACATGTCGTCTATTATTCAAAATGGCGTCATTTTCTGTAATTCTTGCAATTTTCATACCATTCACCGTATAAAAGTATGTTTGATGTAAAATGTGTGCGCAAAATCTGTAAATATAAGTATGGCTGTAGAAAGGTTTGACTTTCTTGCACATTAATGTGCAACTGCAAAAACGAATGTGAGAAATATGATCATGCAAAGTGAAGTTTTTATATTCTCTAACTTTAAATGTAACATGCAATATTTTAATTTCTTGTATAATTAAGGTAATTATAAAAATGCATAGACACTTTTATACTATGCATAGGAATAAAAATGCAAACAATTTTGAATAACAGTCGCCATCTTGAATTCCTATGAATTTGCACGATGCCTAAACTTCTTATATGCATTGTATTAAGAGTCATTCCATATAAGAATCACCCAGGCTGTGATTAAATGGTAAACAGATTCATGTGATTTTTTTTTCTCAGTTAGATGACCATTAGAAAGAAATAAATCCAGAATATTAATGCCGTGAGACCATTGGTTTTCATTTGGTGGGGGGGTCAAAGGTCAGAGCGCCGCTTGAAAAATTCAAATTTTATGTTTTGCATAGTATTTTTCATGGTATGCATTGAAGTTATCTCACAAAACAAATTACATGGTTGTATTATGTAAGGTTGGCCCTTTGCTATTCAAGAATAAAAATTATGGTATATGTGTAATGGAGTAAGCTAGATGGCTGCAAAAATTGATTTTTTTCCGAAATTTCACTATAGTTTTGACACATGCAGCTCTTTGCATTGAAATCATCCCATCATTTTTAAATGCTGTATACTTCCCTATGGTGAAATGAAACACAGAAAAGTAAGCCCCATCATAGGGAGACTTTAATGCATTTCAAAATTTTATGCCAAATTTCCAAAAACAAATATATTTTTGCCTATTTTAAGTGGGGTATACTAGACATGCATTAAAGTCAGAAGCATCTACAATAATAATAGAAATGAAGAATACCTATTCACCTTTCAAAATCACCAAACAGAATCATGAACACTAAAGCAGTTTTCATGGGGTAATGGAAATCGCATTGTAATATAACTGGAAAATACGCTTCCACGATCATAGCCTTCAATCATTGCCAAAAGTAAAAATACATACGACTATTTCAGAAATGCATATATTTTTTATTCTAACATGAATTTCCACATGTATAACAATAAATATTTTAATATGTTTTTGTGACAGGCAGTGAAGATGTTTTAATGAAGTGAAAAGAAGCATGTAAACCAGATGATTATAAGCTACTTCAGTCTTGCTGCATACTGTCTGTTTGAAAGTAAGACTGTTTTTAAAAGTTATTTTAAACATGGATGAATATTCCTTATGCAAGTATCAAATAAATGTTCTTGTGGGCTATATGCTGCTACAAAATCAAGTAGATTATTTTCAGTTTCTGAACTCACCAGGCTTAACGATTTGACATGATAATGAAAAAAAATGTTCCTCCAGAAAATATTTCTGATAAAGATTCATAGAAAATCGAAGTAGAACTACCCCCCAGAGCTTGAGGACATGATTTTGCAATTCACAGATACAAATATGGAACATTTTGGACACAACCTTGCTATTGCGTACATCCTAATCATAAAATCAAGGGTGGACTTTGTACATTTTTGAAATATGAAACACTGTGCTCAGAATTTGGCACGTTCGCAATTGGAGGATTATTATGCAGGATGTTGGCAATAGCGAGGTGGTGCCAAAAATGTTTCAAATTTGTATCTGTGCTTTGCACAAATCAGATCCTCCAGTTTTAGGGTAGTTCCACTTTGATTTTCAATGAGATCTTTTTCAGAAATATTTTCTGGAGTTACATTTGTTATTTTTTTTCCAGTACCATGCAAATCGTTTGGACTAATAAGTTCTGAAACTGGAAATAATCCACTTAATCTTGTAGCAGCGCACAAATACGTGCAAACACAACACAAACATCCCATACGATCGTTTCGAGGATTCCGGTATTCCCAGTGAGGGAAAAAAATAGAACTAAAATGAGTTCGAAGAACCCCTCGGTTATAGCCCCGAGTACAGTCTTTTGGAATGATTGAAAAGGTGAAAACGAGAGTTTATATATCCTAAAGAAATGAAATAATGAACCAGAACTAGCTGAAAAAAAAGGAGTCACTGCGTCGGATCCCTCCATACGGGGGATCCGGGAATCCTTGAAACGATGGTATGGGATTTTATGTGTCGTGTTTTATACGTATTTGTGCGTTAAATCGTTGTTAAAGATTTTAACTTTTGTATTAAAATTCGCACAAAGTGTTTGATTTATGCTTGTATCGTTATCTAGTGTACATGCTTCTTTTCATTTCATTAAAGCATCTTCACTGTCTGTAACAAAAACATATTAAAAATATTTATTGTTATACATGTGGAAATTCATGTTAGAATAAAAAATATATGCATTTCAGAAATAATTGTAAGCGTTTTTATTCCTGGCAATGACTGAAGGCTATGGTCGTGGTAGCGTATTTCCTAACTAGGACTTCCCTCAGAGGGATTAGTCTGAGCGATATTACTGAGAACATAGATTTAATAATAACATGTGTAAGAAAAGAAAATGAGATGTTATCTTTAATTGTCCATATACTGCGATAAACTGAAATGATGAAAATAAACGAATCGTAGAATTACAAAATCTTATATATAAATTCGTATACACTGTTTAAAAAAATGGGAAATCAAACCATTCAAGACAGCCATGCATGGGTATAAAATTGAAAGTACGCAATATATTAAAAGTAAAATAGAAAATGAAACACTAAATTACTTATATCGGAATTTTAACTGTATTACATGATGTCAAGAGCATAATCAGACGCTCCGCACCAATTTGAGTAACTTTAAATGACAAATATATGATGTTTAAAAAGAATGGACTATACTTTATATGGTGTGTGCTCCCCCGGAATAGTTAATATTGTACAATATCTGTTTTCCACGGATGCAATGAGGTTGTCGATAACATTTAAGGAATTCTCTCCTCAAAATCTAATATAGTATCAAAGTGCCGAATACATCAACAGTGGCATGCAATGCTTCGTAGAGTGTGTTTTAGATATGCTCGATCGGATTTAAATGATGAGTGTATGCTGGCCACTACATACGCTGTATTGTTTTGTTTTCAAACATATTCTGCACAAGTTGAGCTGTATTTAGCATGTATTAAATAAAAGAAATCGGCAATGATTACAACATAAAGTATGACACAAGATCTGAATATATCGTCTGCATAACTTTTGAGCTGCCAAAGTGTCATTTGAAGTAATTTACAAATCCATACATATTTATTCAGGAAATCATGCAAGCTAACATACGCCAATATGAACCCGATTATAAAATTTCACCAGAATAAGTTAATATATAAAAAAGCTACTAATGATAATTGAGAATATGTCCTTATGATAAAATGTCTAGAAAAATGAATCGGATAAAAAATTCATATCACATTTAAAACGGCACTTCCCTCTGTTAGTGGCCTTGTCGAGAGAGAGAAAAGCCTATAGAAGGAACACTTTAACAAGTACTTTCGGGCAACCTACTCACTGTTTCATACAGGTCTTTATTCAATATTTACACAATTTATTTAATGCTAGGTGGGTATCTATCAGTTTTGTTGCATTTAAATCGCATGTTTTGCGGAGGAAATGCAGCATTATGAAATATTTAAAGTTGCTGTACCTAATAATTCCAAATTAATGGTAATTGAGATCGCTTTCCGTTAATTTCATCTTTTTAAATTTTAATTTTTTTAGAAACCATTCATAGAGACAATTGTATATTTTAAAACTAACCCGAAGCAAAATTTCAAGATTTTGGGCTCAGCAGTAACACAGAAATAGAAAATTTTTGAAAGTTTTTTGTTTTTGCACTGTTCTATATAGCGACATTTTTAGAAATTGTTCTATTGCGAGAATTTACGTCATGATAAATACAGCCATGTCAATTTTCATGTTTATATTCCTCACAATTCCATGTACTTCGTTACTTAGATCATCTTTAGATCTTTTTCCGCTTTGTATAGTCTTTCTATTTTTTAGAATTCGTTCTACAACGAGCATTCACATCTTATTAATCACTACCATGATTCTAGTTTCTAACCCCAACAGTATCCCAAAAATTTCAGTATTCCAAATAAATCATAATGTAGAAACTTTCTGGAAATTTTTACGTTTATCCGTCAAATTGAACCTTTTAGAGAGCGTTCATTACGAGTATTTACATCTTAAAAGTAACTACCGCACCAAATTTAAAGTTTCTAACCCAATCAATATCGCAGCAATCGCAATTTTAGAACTTTTTTGCTCCTGCAGCGATGTAGGTTCTTGCACTGACATAAAATAGTCTTTTTTTCGGAGCAGAGATGGCCACCAACATTTTTTTAAGTTGGCTATGTAGTTTCAGAGATAACACCTCACAAACGTACAAGCATTAATAATATTATATACTTTATAATATTAGCAGGTACAAAAGCCATTTATCTGTTACAAACTAAATTGCCGGCGTTGCCCAGAATTTGAAGGAAGTTTGTTCTGAAAAATCAATTTCAAAATTTAACATACAACACAAAACAAACATTAAAAAAAGCAGTCGAAATGTTGTATGAATGAATCATATGAAAACGCTGTATAAAAATGTATAAATGTGTATAACAGACGCAAAAGAATACAGCTATAAATGAACTTATTTCAGTTTATAATTGGAGCAATAATGTTAAAATAGGCCAATATTTCCCTAATCGGGTTTTTATCATGCTTCAATACATTTTTCACACTCATATGACGTTATACTATATCCACCACGTCCTTTATATTTCCAATATGACGTAATATTTTCCTCTTTCACGTGGAAACCTTGAAATAGAAAAGTTATGAAGTTATATTCACTTTCATTTAAATTCGTCAAACCATTTATTTCATTTTCATATTTCACGTGAATATCTTGCAATAGAAAAGTTATGACGAAATATTCACCTTTTTTAAAAATTCGTCAAACTATTTATTTGATTTTCATTTTTCACGTGGAAATCTTGCAGTAGAAAATTAATTGTTGTAGTAATAATTTTATTGTGTTTTTTAATTGTTGGCAACTGGTATAACGAAAAATGTTTAAATTTGATAAGAATTTGCTGTTAAATTGGTGGTTTTTTATTAATTAAAAATTAACTATAAATTATTTCGATTCCGGATTACTTTAGTTGCCTCGGCCATGTTTTAATACACATGTACGTATCTTTTCACAATTTTGACTTCCAAATTGTGGATTTTTATAGAATTACAAACAGACATATAGACAAGTTTTCATTTTTATATATCTCTCTATTCTAAAAAAAGTAACTAACGCTGTCACCGCCGCTGCCGCCGCCGGTTTTGAATTTTTTGTGACCGGAGGTCTTTCTTCGTTAATATTAAGAAAACTATTGCATACAAAAATATGAATATCGGTGGTATTATAGCGTAATGTTTGATCAACACGTTAATGCATACAGTTTTCAAATCGAAGAATTATTTTAAGAGATATTTAATGCTAAAGTTGGACAAAATCGTTCCATTAAAAAAATTTTTATAGGAGCAAAAGCTATACATGTGAATTTAATCATTTTTAGATCATTTTATTCAATAGAAAACCCGGTGTGCAGATTTCATTAATTTTTTTTTTAATTTGACTCATTTTTTGAGGTTTTATTTCTATTTTAAATTCAAATATTCAGCATCTTGACTGATATTTTTTACATATTTTAGAAAATGGTATTAATTTAAACTGTTGCCAACTGTATAAACAGCGCAAACAATAATGTTTGCTTCAAATAAAAAAAAAATTATTTACACGTTACTATTATAAACAGAAAAAACCTTCAAATTAGAATTAAATAATTTGGTATAAAAAGCAGGCACTTATTAGAAATTACGGCATTAAAACTATATTTACATGTGAATTTTGAAAGAGAAAGGATATTGTAAAATAAATTCATTAACATGCGTTAGAAGTCTGAAATAGAAGAAATTGCGTGACATTACACTTATTATGCAAAATGAACAAAAAATAGTATTGCAAAACAGTTTAAATTTAAAAATTGCGCGAGACAAAATATTAGAGGTTAAATATTAGATTTTTTCAAAATTTTATTATTTTCCGTTTGATGTGAGGTGTTCAGCTATAAGTATGCAAAATTTCATGTCTCCAACTTAATTAGGGGCTGAGTTAGAAAAATTGCTTAAAATACACAAGTTAGAGCCCAGAGGGTTAAATATGACTTTTTCAAAATTTTATGATTTATCGTGTTATCGCAAGTGTTCAGCTATAAGTATGCAAACTTTCATGTCTCCAACTTAATTAGTGGCTGAGTTAGAAAAATTGCTTAAAATACACAAGTTAGAGCCCAGAGGGTTAAATATTAGACCTTTTTCAAAATTTTATTATTTGTCGTTTGATGTGAGATGTTCAGCTATAAGTATGCAAAATTTCATGCTCCAACTTAATTAAATTAGGGGCTGAGTTAGAAAAATTGCTTAAAATACACATGTTAGAGCCCAGAGGGTTAAATATTAGACTTTTTCAAAATTTTATTATTTGCCGTTTGATGTGTTGTGTTCAGCTATAAGTATGCAAATTTTCAAGTCTCCGACATATATAGTTTCTGAGAACGGGCTTTGTGACAGACGGACAGACATACAGACAAAGGAGTGAGACAGGTAGGGTTTCGTTAGATGAATGAAACTCTAAAAACATGCTGCGGATGACTGTAACAACATCCTAAAATTACATTAACATCAGCGATATACGAATCCCGAATTTAGTTTATATTCGTTTCATATATTCTTATTATTTTGTGTGGCCCTGTAAAATAACTATTAATATTATATACTGTAAAACCTCTGAATAGCGGACACCCCGATAATGCAGAATTTGTCCTCTATTTAGAGGTGACCGCTACTGAGAGTAAAACATGTACAGTTATTTAAGAGTTGGTAATCGAAAAAAATATCCGCTAAATAGAGGTATCCGCTAATCGGGTGTGTCCGCTATGGAGGTTTTATCAGTAAAACCTCTGAATAGCGAACACCTCGGGAGGGCAGAATTTGTCCTCTATTTGGAGGTGTCCGCTATTGAGAGTAAAAAATGTACAGTTATTTAAGGGTTGGTAAAAGAAAAAATGCCCACTAAATAGAGGTGTCCACTAATCGGTGTGTCCGTTATGGAGGTTTTACTGCATAATAATATCATCCTTTAACAAGAAAATTGCATGCTGTATGATAGACAGACAGACATCCAGAGAAAGATAACCTCCCGGAGCAATAAAAACTCATGTCTTCTGTTTTAATCATCCACAATTGTATGTCATACAACAGGCTAAAAACGGTTACCGTGGTACGGAGTACTGCATTATTATTTGTTTGCCCACCAAAACTGGTTGCCACGGGTTGTTGCAAGGTTTGTGATCACGTGGTTGAAACTGATCTATTCAATATTAATGCGTGCATATTTTTTTTTTATTTGCTCCATGTGTTCAAACCAGTTGTCTACGAAAACATCAACCGGTGAAAGTGACGCACACCAAATTTCTGTGACGTATGCAGATAAATTGTGCTTTTTTATCAGTTTTTTCTATATAATTTTTAAACGGTTTGGAACTTATTTTTCCTAGTAGGTGCATTCAGTAGGCGACCCTCATAGGTACCTCCTGGTGCAATCAGAAATGAAATCCGACAAATATTTTTTGAGTTATGCTTGACGAAAGGTTTTTATTAGGCTTTTTTTTAGTAGGACATGGCGTTAATATCCATCGTAGTAGTAATGTGTCCGGACAGTAATATTTCGCTGAGTATTAGCCTTCGCTTCGCTCAGACAATTATATTACAATGCAATTTCCATTACCCAATGAAAACTGCTTTAGTGCCCATAATTCTGTTGGTTTTGAAAGTTGAATAGTTATTCTACATTTCTATTATTATTGTAGAAGCTTCTGACTTTAATGCATGTCTAATATACCTCACTTAAAATAGGCAAAAATATATTTTTTTGGAAATTTGGCATAAAATTCAGGAATGCAGTAAAGTCTGCCCATGGTGGGGCCTACTTTTCTGTGTTTCGTTTTATCATAGGGAAGTATACAACAGTTAAAAATGATGGGATGATTTCAATGCAAAGAGCTACATGTGTCAAAACTATAGTGAAATTTCGAAAAAAAATCAATTTTTGAAGCCTCCTAGTTCATCACATTACACATATCCCATAATTTTTATTCTTGAATAGCAAAGAGCTAACCTTACATAATACAACCATGCAATTTGTTTTGTGGGATAACTTCAATGCATATTATGAGAAGTACTATGAAAAACATAAAAATGCAATTTTTCAGGCGTCGCTCTGGCTTTTGACCACCCACCAAGTGAAAACCAATGGTCCCACGGCATTAATATTCTGGATTTATTTATTTCTAATGGTCATCTCTCTGCGAAAAATAAATCACATGAATCGGTTTACCATTTAATCACAGATCCCCGATTCTGGATGATTCTTATATGGAATGACTCTTAACCCTTTGAGCTCCGGGTTATTAAATTTTTTAAAATATACTAGAAAAACACTTAAAATGTGATTAGGGGACTGTCTGAAATTGAACTATGTGATTAAAAAAATTTTAAAATACCTCCTTTAGGCTGGGGGACGTGGGAAGTTTTTCCACCATCAGAGCTCTAGGGCATTCATTTCAACACGCAAATACAAGAAATTACATCTCAAAGTTACTCTAAAATTACTATAATTGCAAAAATTTCAACATATTTTAAGCAGTTAGATTGTTTAGACAAATTCTAAAACTATTACAATATTTAAAAAAATTATTAAATGAGAAAATACAAAATTTTAAAATCATAATATAAAATACAAACTAATCAAAAATATATCAAATTTATACATAAAAAAGATGTTAAAAATATTTAATTTTTGTTTAGAAATATTTAAAACATAATAAACTTGTCAATCTGCTGAATTAAACACAAATTTAGATTCCTTGGAATTAAATTATAAGCATCTAAATTTGGGTTCTGAAACACTATCTAGTATGTAATTTGTAGTGCTGCCATCTAGTGACAAATCACATTTTTCTAGTCCATTGAGCTCTGGTGGTAGAAAATTCTACCTTTACTTATTTCTATCCCCTGTAATAATTTAAATTTTTCAGTTTAGCAATTTGCATGTAATTATTATTAAATGTTTGATGTTTCCAAGAGAAAGAAAAGTTATCTCCTTTGAAAAATATTTCTTTATAATTCTTGAAAAATACAAAATTTCTAAACCTTCCAAATTGGAGTGTTTTTAAGATAGCATTAAAAACCAACTAGATATTGGCAGAGAGTAGTGCTGCCATCTAGATTTGAAGAAGACAAATAAAATCCGCAAAATTCAGTTTTTGCTGTAAAAAATCGAGTTATTTTGAAGGAAATTAAAAGATATTGATTTTATGTGGGTGAAAATTCACCCGACATAGCTCAAAGGATTAATATGAAGTAGATACTGACCATTCAGGATATCGTTATCAAAAAATGCAGTTTTTCATACCTAGCACCTTCACTAATAACAGTTAACTTAACTGATGATCTTTATAGAACTTATACACGAGTTACAAACGTACGTATTCTTTTTTTGGTGTGTCACTGTAAATAAACGATAAATATTATGCACACCTTATTCTATAATAAGTATCTTGTAGTGCACCTCACTGATGTATGTCAATTTGAATGTGTTTCAGAGAGTATAACAAGATTAAAACACACTGCAAACGATTTCCCCCCCCCCCCATAGACAATAACGTAATGTAATTCTTTTGAGGGCCCTGTAAACGAACTATAAAACGCACATACTTCATTTTTATTCTGAACATGTTATTGTAAATTTCAATAACATACATAAATTACATGACAATCTGAGTGAATTTAAGCGATTAGCGATATTTAAGCGAGTTAGAGCATGGAATTGCAAGCAGACTGCCAGACAAACAAACAGACAAACTGAATTCATAAACTCAATCAACTATGGCTAAAAGTATTAAAAATGACATTTTTGACGTTAAAAACTTCGAAATCGATCTGAAACACACATTTATATGATGGATAGTAAGAACATCCAGAAAATGACGACATTTTGAATAACAGACGCCATCTTGAATTCCTAAGACTTTACGTGATGTCTCCCTTCTTATATGGATAGTATTAATATAAAGTAGATACTCACCAATTGGTATATTCGTCTCACGATTTGCAGTTTTTTCAACAGTAGCACCTGGATTAATAAACAATAACGTAATGGAATTCTTTTGAGGGACCTGTAAACGAACTATAAAACCTATGCACTTCCTTTTTATTCTGAACATGTTATTGTAAACTTCAATAAAATATATAAATTACATGACAATCTGAGTGAATTTAAGCGAGTAGCGATATTTAAGCGAGTTAGAGCATGCAATGAAGAGCAGGCAAACTGACAAGTAAACAGACAAACTGAATTGATATACTCATTCACTATGACGGAAAGCATTAAAAACGAAATTTTTGGCATTAAAAACATCGAAATCTACCTGAAACACACATTTATATGATGGATAGTGAGAAAATTCAGAAAATGAAGCCATTTTGAATAACAGCCGCCATCTTGAATTCTTATGACTTTACGCGATGCCTCTCCCTCTGAAATGAATTGTATTAATATAAAGTAGATACTCACCAGTCGGTATATTCTTATCATGATTTGCAGTTTTCTCAACCGTAGCACCCGGACTATTTGTTATGTAACATATAGATAGGACAACATTAAGTCTATATGCTGTACCACCTGTGCCACTGAAAATTGTTTACAAAATTTTGCGTAGAAAATTCTGCTTTTGAAATGGACAGCCAGATCTGAATCCAATGGAAAATCTTTGGAACTAACTTGAAACCGTGTATTGAATTATAAATATTCCATTTCTGCAGCATGGTCTCAAAAATTGCAAGAACCGTTGAAAAAACTTAACTTTGACGATCTACAACCGTTCATTGAATCGATGCCACGTTGCTGCGCCGCAGTACTTATTGCTAAATGTATGAATACAAAATACTAACTGTAAAAGTTGTTGATCACTGTTATTTTTTGTTATAATACCATTTTTTCCAACTTGCCAAGGTGGCCGAAAACTTTCGAGAACATGCGTTTTATTTTTCAATTAATATTGTCAATTAAATTTATTAATATTTATTTTTTATTCCATAAATAAGTTCTTAACTGTTATGTCAATAAAGTGCATAAGCATCAGTATGAGATTCCTCTTCATATGGGTATACATACAAATTAACCAAAAATTTTATGCTGGCCGGAAACTTTTGACCACCAACGTATATAAATTTCATGGTGTTTGAAATTATGAAACATCATTAAAAACCCCCGCAAACGATTTTCCCCCATAGGCCGGAATGTAATGAAATAATTTTGAATGTCCCTGTAACGAAATTATGACTGCTACATGCTACATTTTGCAATACCTAACATTAAAGAGTGAATATCAATAACGCTGTTCAATTTCATGGCGATGCGACTATATTGACGTCAAAAATAACTTTGGCCAGCTAGAATCGGTAAATCACCTACCATGGGACGTCCCGAAGACTTCCCACTTATTACTACACCTCTCATGTCTTTTCACAGCGTCAGATTAGTGTCACGTTTAAAAGGATCTTCTTTCCTCGCTGATTTCTCCAAACAGTTATCATGGCTTTGGTTAAATAGCAGATCTAGACGGTAATAAATATCAATACAAAAACCCTTAACTGGTTAAAAGTTTCTGACGCAGCACTTTATCTTATGCTCTAAGAATTTTAAATATGGAACTTTTGAGATATTATATCATGAAATGTATTAAATTTGGAGTTGCGTTATGCTATTTCTTATAAAATATATTTGTATTTATTTCATCATTTTATTTTTGTTCTATTTATAATCGCATGTGCAAAAGTTATGTTCAACATGAAAAGCTGCATAGAATTTTGTTCACTGTTGCTTTATCACTTACATCTCTCATAAATTCAAAATATGAGTTTTAAAAGATATGATATAAAATTTATGTGACGCCTTGATGTGGCTTTAAACTAGGGGTGCACAACCTTTTTAAGAGAAGGGCCACTTACAAAAATGTTTGGGTTGTTGAGGGCCACATCAGTAACATAGAGAAAATTCTATATCGGGGAGGTAGGGGGTAATAAGTCTTTATTCTTGATGAATAATTATTTTTTGTCTATAATAAAAATAAACAAACGGAAATCAATAATTGTATGAAGGAATGCAGGGCTTCTTCGCATCGGTATGAATAACCATTCAACACTTTATGAAGACTAACGGTTCCTTCTTGACAAATGGTAACTTACACAAACTTGGTAAAATTACACAAAATTTCTAAATAATTGAACGTTATTGAAAATTATATAAAAAACAATTATTGAAGAATAACTTCATTTAAAATAAAATGAAACTTATTTTTAAAATAACAAGGCAGGATGGACTAATTATGCTGTTTTTTTACTGCGGACTATTAACAAAACTCTTTTTTTTCTTCTTTTGTCAATCAAGTGTGACTAATAGACGAAATTCGCGATTTTTTATCTACGACCGATTGACAGATTTCGCGGTAATTTTCCATTGCCGATTGGCAAAATTTGCAATCTTTTCAAACAATCAATTTGCGATACCTGCGATAAATTGACGCTATTCGCGATTTTTTTTCAGCGATAAATTTTCAAATTTCGCGATTTTTTTTTCCACAATGGATCAACGAAAATTACGATTTTATCCGCGACTTATTTGTTCTGCGAACGGTCTTCAAAATTTGCAAGTTTTTTCCATGAACGATTGACAAAATTCGCGATTTTTTTTTCATGATTGATTGGTGAATTTTGCGATATTTTACGTGACAGATTGACAATATTTGCAATTTTTTTTCCAATGACCAATCGACGAAACGTGATTTTTCCTGTTATACATAGATGTCATTTGCGAATTTTTTCGCGCAATAAATTGGCGAAAATCGCGATTTATTTTGCAGGCACAATCGATGAAATTTGCGATTTTTTCCTGCGACCAATGGATTTCTATTTCATGATATTTTTTGGGACCGACACACAAATTTTGTAAGTTTTTCCATGAGCTGTTCACGAAATTCGCGAATTTTTGAATAACGATTGGTACACGAGCGATTGGTAAATTTCGCAATATTTTTGAGACCAATAGACAAAATTTGTAATTTTTTCTATCAATTGTCAAAATTCGTGATTTTTTTCCGCGGCAGGTTGAAAAAATTGCAATTTTTCCCCAATCGATCAACGAAATTTGCATTTTTTGTAACTCATTGGAAAAATTCGCGATTTTACTTTTCCCGATTAACAAAACTCGTGATTGTTAACTGACTCTCATGAAATTTGTAATTTCTTTCCCGCAATAAGCTGGCGAAGCTCGCGATTTTTTCGTAGCCGATCAATAAATTTTGCAATTTTTCCGCAGCTCCTCGACAAAATTCGAGATTTTTCCGCCTCCAATCAACGACATTCGCGATTCTTAACTGACTCTGAAGAAAACAAAATGTAATTTTTACGAGACATATTGATGCAATTCGACATTTTTTCTCGCGATAAACTAACGAAACTCACGATTTTTCCGCAACCGGTCAACAAAATTTGCAATTTTTCCGTACCTCATCGACAAAATTCGCGATTTTTCTGTGCCCGATAAGCGAAATTTGAGATTCTTAATTGACTCTGACTAAATTTGTAATTTTTCCCGCGGCAAATTGACAAAATTCTACTTTTTTCTAACGATCAACTATCAAAACTCGCAATTTTTCAGCAACCGATCAAGGATTACATAATCGACAAAATTTGAGATTCTTCCTCTCGCGATCAACAAAATTCGAAAATTTTCCGCGCCCTATAAGCAAAATTTGCGATTCTTAACCGACTCTGACGAAATTTGTAATTTTTCCCGCGGCAAATTGACACGATCAACTAACAAAACTCGCAATTTTTCAGCAACCGATCAAGGATTAGATAATCGACACAATTTTCGATTTTTAACTGACTCTGAAGAAATTTGCAATTTTTTCAGCGGCAAATTGTCGAAATTCGCTATAAACTGACAAAACTCCAGATTTTAACCCAGTTGATCAACGAAATTTGAGATTTTTTTGAGATTTACCGATAAATTTTGTGATTTTTTCGAACTCGATCAACGAAATTTGCGATTCTTAATTGGCTCTGATGAAATTTGCAATTTCTTCCTGGGGCAAATTGACGAAATTGGGATTTTTTCCTGCGACATATGGATAAAAAATTGCAATTTTTCCCGTTATAAATTGACGAAATTGTGTAAAAAAAAAATACCGAAGAAATTATATAAAATGTGATCGCGGGCCACAAGTTAACCCATGGCGGGCCACTTTTGGCCCGCGGGCCACAGGTTGTGCATCCCTACTTTAAACGGTTTGCTTTAAAATTCAATTTAAATTATTTTTAACTTGGTTAAAATGTATTTTTACATCTACACAATACTTTTAATTTTCCAGTTCATTGTTAAATATATCACTTTCATTGAATCTATACTATGCATTGATATGTATTTTTTCAATAAATTGATTTATCTTTTGTGTCACGCTATTCAAAATTGTGAGTAAGTTTTGTGTAAATGGTTTATTTGCGTCAAAATATCCATTTTCAAACATTTCACGTAGTTTGGATATAATGACGCAAAGAAATCATTTAAATTTTGCGACTTTTAACACATATCAATGAATTTATCATTTAAAAATTCTCTTTCTCTTTTAATATTCACGTGTAAATATAATTTTTATGACGCAATTTTCAATGTTTTCCTGCTTTTAATATGTAATCATTTAATTCTAATTTGAAAATAATTGATTATTTTATAATTTTCTTTCATTTTAAATATGCTTGTGTAAAAACAATTTTTATGACGTAATATTCAATATTTTCCTGCTTTTAACACGTTATAATTTAATTTTAATTTGAAAGGATTTTTTCTGTTTATAATAGTCGCGTGTGAATAAATTTTTAATTTAAATGATATATTATTCTTTTCGCTGTTTTAGCAATTGCAACAATTTAAAATAATAATCTTTTTCTAAAATATGTAAAAAATATGTTTGGAAATTCTGAAAATTTTAATTTAAAATTAAAATAAACCGTCAAAAAATTAGACAAGTTATAAAAAAATAAATGCAGTCTTCAAATCGCGAGTTAAATATCTCTTAAAATAATTAATTCTTCGAATTAAAAACTGTCTACTTCAACGTGTTTGTCAAACATTTCACTATAATACTACCCATTTTAATAGTTTTGTATGCAGTAATTTTCTTAATATTCCCAAAATAGACCTCCGGTCAGAAAAAATTATTTGAAAGCGGCGGTGGCAGCGTTAGTTTTTTTTTTTTTTTTTTTTCACGAATAGAGACAAAATGTAGTACTCGATTACGTTAAAAGATGGCGACACCAGAATTCGGATATGGTTGTTATGCAAACTATAAATGTGGCAAATTATTTATTATAAAAGAATTATTACACCACAATAGTTTTTATGCAAGATAAATAATAATAATAAAACAAATATTATGAATGTCAGTGATTATATTTATCGAGTGTCATAATAATAATAAAAAAATGATATTATAAAAATGAGACCTGAAATGAATTATTTTTTTACGTTTCTGATAGTGTAATTTATATTCAAATAATAATTATTAATGTATATTTTTTGTAAAGTGATTGAAATTAAATATATTTATAAAATTAATGGTGATATTTTTATTGTCGAAATATTGTCAAGAAATAATAATCATCAAATTGTCATCATTGTAATTGTAATTTGATTTTGTTTAACTTAATAATGATTAAAAATTTACAAAAGATCTGAGAATAATGGTTAACTGACACACTTAAAAAAAAACAGATGCGCATGTGAAAAGAAGTACCAACGCGTATCGAACTACTAACCATGGGATTACTAGACGATTGCCCTTAACCTCTCACCAACTGCGAGGACAAAGTCATTGTCCCCAAAAGTGGTTAAAAAGAAAGCATGTATATGAATACAGTGTCATGCATTTTCGGGGAAATTTCCATAGAATGGCGAAGAAATATAGTCCGATTTTTCATGTGCATTTTAAAACGAACAAGAGTCTTTCTGGAAACAAGTAAATTCTTATTTGCTTTATCTGAAACAGATCCATTATCTGAAACAGATATTTGATTTTTAAAAAAATTGCCCACGTCATTTTCGAGGGGGAAAAATACGATTTATTTAACGAAAGAGAGTTTTCGTGGAAACAAGCAATATGTTATTCCCTTCATATAAAACAAATTCACATTATATATCAATTTAAAGAAAATCGCCCGTGTCATTTTCCAGAAATACAAATTAGGAATTTGATCGATCGAATTTACTTTAAAAATGAGTTTCGAGATCTCAAAATATACTGCACGTAGAAATCTAAAAATTTCAAAAAAGGATTAGATAGAAGACTGTCTTTAAAAAATCAGAAATTTATGTACTATATTTGCTGAGTTATGAAGTGTCGGCTTTTCGCGTTTCCTTTGATTTTGAGTTAGGTGTATATATGAGATCCGCCATTCTTACGATTTTAGGCTTAAAGCTGCTTCACTGGAATACTATCGTCAGCCATGATCATGAAACCATTTATGAGCTAATTAGGTAACAGAATTTTGTTATAACGGCGCTGCCATTTTCAACGGGCCCCTGACATCCATAATCTAAAACATATAACTAAAGTTCGCTTCATCTCTATCAGTAGTTTAACACACTTTCAAAGATACACACACACACAAAATTAAAAAAAAAAAAAACTGACGCATAATTTCACTATTGGAGAGTTATCTTCAGGCAGATTTTCTACAAAAGTTTATACAAATCTAAGCCTATGACGTTACAACTAAATATAAAATTTCATCGAATAATATTTATAACTTTTTCACATAAAGTGCAAAAAATCGAGAAATCTGCTATCACATAGCCCCTTCCCGTGGAATATTGCCCTTAAATATTGAGACAGGACGTCTATAGTCAAAAACATATATATGAAGTTTGGTTCAATTCTATGTAAAATCCATACACTTTTCCGTTCATACAATAATGAAAATGCCACTGTTGCCCACATTGTAAATAATATATTAAATTTAAAAAATCAAAAAACCCGACTGCGTAAAAAGCGAACTAATTAATTATTTGTCATCAATATGAAACTATTTTTCATATTACTGACCTTTTTTTTATTTACTTCTATTGATGACTTTTAAGTTGTGTTTAATTATTAGTTCCTATCTACAAACACTCTTTTGATGAGGCCTATAGATGTCTATTATGAAGGTTAAAGTTACAGTATAGGTACACTGTAAAAAAAAATCTGTAGGTCTACAGATGTAAAGTTACATGCTTACTAAACTTTCAACTGTAACTGTACGAAAAAAGCTGCAAATCTACAAAACTAGTTTTTGTAAAGCTACAAAAATCTGTAACTTTACAAATGAATCTGCTAAAATTTCAGTAATCTTACTAAACTTTTATTTGTAACCCTGGCTGCAGTTACATGAAAAGTTCTCGGAATCCCAGTTTCCAAAAAAATTCTTAGTAATCTTACAGATTTTTTGATTTTCGGCGCAAAAGTGTGTCTGTTACAGGAAATTTTGTTGTTGCCGTTACATGAAAAGTTCTAGGAATCCCAGTTTCCTAGAAAAACTTTAGTAACTTCACAGATTTTTTTTTACAGTGTAGCGATTCAAAGTACACAACTTCCAGGTTGTGTAATATTTAAACGGAGCTTCTGACTACAAAATGGTCAATGAAACATCGTCTTCATTTTGAAAGAACTGTCCAACTATGTGACACTGAATATGGTGCGTGAATGTTTTTTTCGTCTCTACCGACATTTTTTATTTTACGGCCGCCATTTTGAATATAAAAACAACACCTATCCTATAACCATTGGAAGATTAAGACGAATCGATAGAGACCTCATTCATAAAAATCCATCCCGCCATTGGGATGTTTCGAGGGTATAGAGAAATCCGCATACACAAATACGCGTGAAACACATAACCCTTCTTTTCAGTCGGGTAAAAAAAGACGAATGTTTCTTAATCTAGAAAAATGTTCAATAGACACGAACGCAAATATATAATAACCTCTTCCGAGTCACCCAAGGTACCTAAAAGTATACCCCCCCCCCCCACCTCAGTTTTATTCTTCATTTTTAGAAACCTCAGAAAACAATTTATTTTTTAAATTTAAAGAAGAATTTATATAAAAAAAAATTTAGCTGCCCGTCATTTTCGCAGACGTTTCATAGTAGCTTTTACGATTCATTAATCATTTCTCTATACCCGGAAAATCGGTTTTACGGATTCTAATAATTCTCAAGTAAACATTTTCAGCTGGTTAACTTAATTTGTGCATGCAATGGTAACAGAATAATGTTAATTTTTATGTTAATGTTAATGCTGTTAATTTTGCATGTTAGTCTGTTAAATATGTTTGCTAAATATCCAAAATATTTACCTGAAAATTGTTAGTATCCAAAAAAGTGATACCTCGTTATACCGATACCCGGTTTTCACGTCACTCCGCTTATCACGTCAGTTTTTCAAAGTCCTGATTTTCTGCATATGATTTTAAGGTAAATAAACTCCGTATTTTACGTCGTTAAATAAATTTCAACTCCGGATATCACGACGATTTAGGAAAACCGTCCAATTTTTTATAATCCATCTTGTAAGCACGGAAATTAAGCGGTAAGAAGTGTCTTAGCCAATGTTTTTAATGTACCCATTGAGATAAATTAGAAATTTTAAATCCTTTATCTGAATAAATAAACCTACGCATAATGAATGACCCACATAAGCACCAGATAGACGTATCAGCCTACTCGCGGTTTTTTTGTTCTGGTCAGTCGGTGCTTTCTTGTGGTTACACTGCGTTTTTTATCCGACTAAAACCGAAGCATTGCGTTGCGTTGAAACGATCAGAATTTATCTAACATACATATCTGAAACAACGAATATTGATTAGAATTAATTGTATAATATTGAAAAAGAATTGTAGGAATCACATCTAGGGATAAGCAAACCTTAATTCATCAATATTTCATGTAACAATAAAAAAACAAGTCAGCATAAATCTAATTTTTTCTCCTTTCTAATTTTGTTTTTGTGTTTATTTTGTTTAATAATAATTTTCTATTGTTTGAAACTGCAAGAACAGTTATGAATTTAAAATTGTCTTAAATTAATTAAAAATACAGCTTTTTACAAACATATTTTTCTTCAACTCCGGTTACCGCGACACTCCGCTTATGACGATAGTTTTTTTCTGGTCGTTAGAGTGTCGGGATAGCGAGGTTTGACTGTATTCCGATTTGAGATAACTTATTATTGAACTGTAAAAGCTACTCAGAAATGGTTCCGGAAAAAACGGGCAGCTAATAAAAACTTATTTTTATAAATTCTCCATTAAATTTTGAAAGTGAAAAGTTTTCTGAGGTTTTTAAAGGTACAGAAACGCTTTTCGGAATCTTCGGTGACTTGAAAGAGGTTATTGTATATTTTTGTTCTTGATTATAGCGCATTCTTTTAGATTAAGAAACATCTGACTTTTTTTTACAGTGCATATCCGAAAATATGTACGAAACTTGGTCCAATTCTATGCATAAAGTCATAAACTTTTCTGTGATACAATATGAAAAACAGTACAAAAAATCGATATCAATGTTTTCCCAAAAGGCGGAATATCTCCAAACTTAACTGGTACCTGAAAATCATAGACATAAACCTTAGGTTCCCAATCCTTTCTGGACCACCGCCCCCATTACAGGAAAAAAATATTCCAATACCCCCTCTTCCATAATAACTACTTATGCCAAATATGAAATAATGTTGGATATTAGCTATTCCTAATTTTAACTGTCTATCTTTCTATTAAGAATCACAAAGTAGAAATTAATTAGAACGACCGGCAAATCTAGTAAAAAATTGTTTATTAAATATTTCAAAATAAACATTAAATCAATAAGAAATAAAATGAGATAAGCCAGGCCGGAAGATTTTTAAGAACTTGTTAATATTGGGTTCCAATTTCGTAAACATCAATTGCAAATTTCCACGTTCAGTGATGTGCAGTCTGTTCTTTTTCTTAGACAGTAAATTGGCGTTTTCACTCAATTCATGCTCAGCCAAATATGATGAAGGAAAAATCTCTGGCAATTGAAAATGTCTCTATTTTTGCCCGCAATCGAGAGTAGAGAGCTTGTATTGATTTCTTAGAAAGAACACTTAGTATACATTTCTGAATTGTACCTTTAGTTTTTTGTTAGTTGTGATTTCTGCGAATTCCGCATATAAATTTAATGATCCTGCCGTATTTGCATTTGCGAAAGGTTCTAAAGGCCAACTCGAAATATTTATGTTTGTAATTTCCTGGAATCGCTCCAGAAATTCAGTAAGAAGAACGTTCAAGTGTTGGCAGTAAATACGTAAATATTCCCGTTTTGCAGAGACTGTTGATAATGTGGGAAAATACTTCTATTTTCCTCTACCTAATTTTGTTTGAAGATAAGTTTTCCCAGAAAAGCAGCTATGACATTATTATTTTAATTCAATTCATCCTCTTGCAATTTCAAATTGACTTCATTAAATATTATAAACAAGTCTGCCAAATAAGCTATGTCATATTTTGGATGTAATCAGGTTTTCGCAATGTTTTTCACATCAGTTTTCAACGAAGTTGAGTATCGAGTTCAAATAGATTGAAAAAAAGATTCAGACAAATACCTTTTGTGAATCAATGAATAATAATATGTGTGCAGCAGCAAGCGATCGTAATCTTCATCCTTTTCACTAAAACGTTCACGAAACAATCTGTCTTGCAATGAAACGCTTTTAATCTTACTGACTACTTTAATAATGCTATGAAGCGATGTATGCAGTCCTTCATTTAGATTTTTTGCAACCAAATGTAGACGATGAATAACATAAAATACAGCGATTACAATTCATACTGCTTGTTTCAAATGCGCTATGAAAACCTTTTGACTGCCCCGTAATTGCTCGAGAATTATCAGGAGCAACGGGCAGGTTTTTTTTTTTTTTATTTATAAAAGAAATTCTATTTATAGGGCCCAGCTCTAGATTCGATGGTATATAATTTAATTTAAAGGTATATTTAAGGTTTATATCACGGTCCCAGACAACGCCAGCGTGGCCAGCTACTTTTTTATATTAACATCTTAAATTATTAAGTACTCCACGGCGCCGCCCCCTAGAGTGTTTTAACGATCCTCATTTGTCTCTGGTCTCGCCACCGTCCCCCTGGAAGGCTCCATCGTCCACTGGGGAGGGCGGGTACCACTCGCGTTGGGAACCTATTACATAAACACATATATGAAATTTGCTTTCAATTTATGCATGACTTCATAAACTTTTGAATGATACAATACGGTAGATATCAACAACATCGATATCACAGCGCCCTCTTCCGAAGGAATATTCCCAAATTCAGATGGGATGCTGGCCATAAAATGATACTGTTGAAATGAATTTGTGTGTCTTCTCTGCATAACTTTATGCACTTTTCGATTTTACAGAAGGGACACACACAATCTCGGGCAATCAGTTTTCTAAAAACATATTTTTGGGGTATCTCCGACTCATAAAACCTGTGAACTATCAAAAACCGGATTCGAAAAAAAACTTCGACTACAATACTTTCTTCTCACTGAGATAGAAGAAAGTAATAACAGTTTATAACAGTTTAAGTAATACCAGTAGAACACATATAACAGTTTAAGTATTACAGTATAACATTTTATAACAGTTTAAGTAATAACACTACACCTAATATTAAGAAATGAAGTCATTTCTAACTGAAATCTAAAGATATGTATTGAAAGCGTCGTTTTAACCGATTCAAGAAGTCAAATTACTTTTACTTAATGAATTCTTGTTCTTCAATACTGTAAAGAAATTATTTTTTTTTATTTTAGAAAATCTCAAATAGATTAAATGGAAAAATTCTTTTTATTCATTTCAAAGTTCTTTGATCAAATTTATGAGATTTTTCTTCAGTTCTGAGTATATTTATTCACTAATAATCTGTAGTGCTGTTTTTTATCGTAATCATTAGAACATTCAAATAAGATACATGATAAATTACTGATGAAATTCCGCGAATTTTCAACGACATTCAACGAATCTATTGAAAATTAATTTAAATTTGAAATGATTTCTTTGAAATAAAAATTCTTTCAATCTACATCTCTTCCAATTAAATTAATGCATATAAGCGCTGTCTTTCATCGGCAAAGTTGATTCAAGATAAAAAATCAATTAGTAGAATATTGCATTAGGTATTAGGAATAGAAAATAATTCATAGATTAATTTATTTATATTTTTCATTTTAATGCAACATCTTTTTGAGTAAACATTAGTATAGACTTATATGCAATAGTATAAAAATCATATACAGTGTTATTGCTTAAACCCATTACTGTTGAAACGAGTTAGCAACAGACAAAATGAGATTTCTGTATCTAAAACCACTGCTTAGAGGTAAATTCCTAAGGGTTGTACATAGAAAAGTATAGAAGATAGTACCGAAAGTGAAATGGCGACGCCATCGATTACCTAATATTAACAGATATTAATCATATTATTAAATCACCATCTATCATTATCGTTTAATATGTCTTTATTTATATTACGAAAAACATCCCTTGAAGTATTTTCGTTTAGTAGTTGCATGAAGAAAACAAAGTATACGAAACCAATTAATATAAATTCCCAGGGGAAAATAAATAATGAAAGTTGAACATTTTATAATTTTAGATTTACTGACCTTTGCAGTAAAAATACTCGAGTTCTTAATGAAACTTTTAATAGAATTTAAAAGGAAACAGGCAGTTTCTTTTTACTTAAACGTGCTAGTCACAGAATTTTCTTTCATATTTATGTATGGTAGCATATTGATTTAGCAAATTCCGTTAGCTTAACCTTAACACAAAATCACTTTCCGTTTTACGACAACATCCACATTTTTCATAAGTAAAGCGCGTCGCATAAGTTTAAAACATTTTGGTCCAGGAATCAAACTATTTTTAACATCAGCCTACCGAATTTATCTATTCTTGTGAAATGAAAGGTGATCTAAATATTTGACACTGTAATTTTAGTCATATATGATATATTTTTCACGTTATCTTTTCACGCTAACTCCGAAATTCATCACTTTAGGAAACTTTGAGGGGCCTCATCCTGTAGTAAAAATCCAGTTTCTATACATAGATACAACATTTATGTATTCAGTTTACTCGGTTCAAAAGAAATAGCCCATTTTAAATTTAAATCTCTAACTTATTCGCCGTTTTTGTATGGAATTTTTCTTCAATCATTATCGAATAGCAACTCGATAGTACTACAAAATTCTATAAAGACTAAATTGTCCTACTAAGGCCGAAAGATTTTTGCTTTAACGAAAACATAAAATTTTGCTCATCATTACTTTTCTCGTATGTTTATTTTCAAAACTCATACAACATTACAGAGAAATAGAATTTTTTTTTTTTTTTTAATTATTAAAGCTGAAATCTAAGAAAATATTTTGAAAAGTTCTACAACTTTTAAAGCAAATTGTTCAGAAAAAAATGTTTTAAATGTTAATTTCGAAATACATTTAACTCATATGTCTCAATTTTATTTCGATATGAATAAAAAAATATATATATTGTTTTTAAAAGTGTGATGATAATTTTGATTTTGTTGATTGATTGAAAATAAAAATGTCGACTAACCCTAATGTTGAATCATTAAAAAAGAAAAGAGCAGGTTTACGCACGCAAACAACTATGTTGTGTACAAAAATATGCACAACGCTTGAAGATGACTGTATGCCATTAGAAAATAAATTTGATTCATTAAATATTTGTAAAGATCAGTTAAACGATAAATATGAAACATTAAACAAATTAAATTCCGATATTATTGCTGACGATGATTTTGAGAAAGAAATCGGAAGTTCTGAAAGCTATAGTGAGAAAATAATTGAATTCCGTTATAAGATAACGAAGTCATTAAATGAACATAACTCCCAGAAACAAAATAACGCTTTTCAAAATTTTATGAAAAATGAATCCAGTTCTCAAAACGAAAATTTATGAGATGTATGAAATTGCCGAAGCTCAATATAAACAAAATGTTTGGTGACAGCAGTCCCTGGTTAGAATTTTGGGGGCAATATTCCAATGCAATAGAAAAGAATTCTAATTTAAGTCCTGTTGACAAATGTGTCCAATTAAAATCTCTTCTTGGAGGTAGTGCATATAATGCTGTTTCAAGTTTTTCACTTTCAGAGGAAAACTTTAAAGCTGCAGTTGATTTGTTAAAAGCTCGCTACGGTAGTGACGACCTAGTCATCAATGCACATATGAGCAAATTATTAAATTTAAAACAGGTAAAGAATGCTTCCAATATTAGAGAACTTCGGGAATTGTATGATAGCTGTGAAATACAAATTAGAAATTTAAATTATCTCGGTGTTACAGCAGGAAGGTATGGTAATATCGTAGGACCTATTTTATTAAAGTTGATACCTTCTGAAATGACGTTAGATTTTAATCGTAAAAGAACCGATGTTGAAAAAATGGAGGTCGAAGAACTTATTTCCTTCATTAAAAACGAAGTTCAATCGCGAAAATCTACGATGGCACTCCATAACTCTGAAAATAGTTTTAGTGCTAAAAAACAAAAGAATAAATATAATAACAATTATAAACATTTTAGCAGTTATAAACGAGATATTCCTTCAGCCTCTGCATTGACTACTAATGTGAAAATTATTTGTATATTTTGCGAAAATGAACATGACCCGAAAATGTGCAAAGAATGTACTATTCCTCAAAAACGGGATACATTTCGCATACAAGGACGCTCTTTCACCTGTTTCCGGAAATTCCACCTGCCGGTCAATTGTAAATTTAATTCATAACATTGTAAATTTTGCAATGGAAATTTTCATTACTCTTCGATTTGTTTAAAAAATTCTGATCAAACAGTTCCCAAAGAAATCAAATCAGCTGACTCTGTTATTAGCTCGATATCTAACTGTAAAGCCCATTGAAATGAAAATTCTTTTAAAGAAGTGATTTTACAAACAACTTGAGTAAATGTAGAATCTGGAATAAATTCTGAGCTTTTATTGTGTTTATTTGATTTAGGAGGTCAAAGGTCGTTTTTTACAAAGCAATTAGTTTCAAAATTAAATCCTCGAACTATTCGTCAAGAAAAACTTCAAATGTATCCCTTTGCAGCTGTTAAACAACAAATAAAAACATTTGACGTTGTGCAATTAAATGTATCCCATATTGAAAACAAATCGAGTTTCATATTTATTAAGGCATTAGTCACGGATGTAATTTCTAACTGTACGATTTACACCCCCCCCCCCCCCGTTCTCTCCAGACAGATAAAAAATAAATTGACGACTTTTAAATTGTCGAATGTTGTTGCATCGTGCGATTCTAAAATAAACGTTCTTATTGGGGAGGATTATTTTTATCAAATCTGTTACGGTGGGGAAGTAAAAAATATAACTAAATCTCTCTTTTTATGTGATAGTTTATTCTGATATTCTCTCTGTGGATTTTATGAAGATGAAAAAAGAAAAATGAAAGGTGCTTCTCTTTTAAATCTGTCGATTGCAACGCCAGTTGGGGAAGATTTGAAGTTTTTATAGGAAATTGAATCTTTGGGTATTACTCAATAAAATGATAATATTTCGGATGTAGATAAGGAAATTGTGAATAAATTTCAAAATAACTAAAAATTCGTAAATAATATGTATGAAACGGGCTGATTGTGGAATGATTAGAAAAATAAAGTTGGAAATAATTTTAGATTAGCTAGAAATCGCTTTGAGGATTTAAATATTAAACTTGAGAAGGATAATGACTTATCTAAAAATTATAAAGCTATTGTATTACAACAAATTTGGAAATGTAGAAGAATGTCTTGATAATATAATTGAAAGCGGTTATTTTATGCCGCCCAGACCAGTTTTAAAAGAGGATAAATTAACTACCAAAGCAAGGATAGTTTTCGATGCTTCTTCTAAAGAAAAGCATTTAAATTCTCTAAATGATTGTTTATATCCAGATCTTAATCTTAATCCTAATGTAATAATTAATTTCAGAAAATTTAATGTTGCATTTAGCGCTGACTTAGAAAAAGCGTTTTTGCAAATTGGGATAACAGAAGAAGATCGGGATTATTTAAATTTTTTAAACTATTCATTTTAAAACTATTCATATTCATTTATAAAATTCATTCAGTATATTTTACTGAATTAATGTGATAATTCTGATTCGAAGTAAAATAGTTTATTATCGTCTGTTTTTTAAACTGTTCATGCTATTTGACATTTTTTTTCGCTGCGTAATTTGATATTTGGAGCCTGCCTATGCGCACTGAAAGCGAGCGAAACTGTGACAAAACACTAAAATTTTACTGATTTCGTCGAAATTTTCGCGCATTTTATTTTATAAAAAACATTTTTACCCATCCGAACGTTCCAAAATTTTTGCAGATCATGTAAATCTGGTCTACTGCGATCTTCTTAAAAGACTGTGTTAAAATACGGACGTTTAGTTACTTTTAGTATTGAAAAAATATCGTCTCTCTGAGGCGCGAAGTGACCTCAGTTCGCCTGCGTATTTGAAATAGTTGAAATTCATATTTTTTAAAACCGATTACAAGATCGATTAGAAGACGGTTTCAGCTTTAAGAAAATATGTTTATCTTGTTTGAACTTCTAAAATTGCGCCCTAAAGGGGCGTTGCAATACTTAAGAAAAACGTTTTTGCGGAAAAAAACTACCCTTTTTAAAAATTATTTTTCGAGGGGTGAATTGCGATATTTCTTTTGAGTTGATTGCAGAATTACAGACTCAAGAGTACGATCTTTCAGGATATATCTCTCGTTTTCAGCAGTACTAAGAGATTTTGCCGATGTAATTTAATAAATAATGACAAAATATAACGAAATTTCTACTTTTTGGTATTCATTTTAAACCGATGCGGACTAAAACGACTAAGGCTTGTGCGCCAGCGTTTTTTTTCTTCTCGCAAGCATCGATATAAGTTTATTATGAGAGTGAGTTTATATTTTTAATTATTAATTCAATTTATTGTTAAAAATCCGTGTTGATATGTTGCTGCGTTGAAAGATGAGGCTATTGGATTGCACATAAAGGTTTTATTTACAGAGAATCAATCACACATGAAAATCGGTGAATACAGTGAGTCATAAAAGAAAGTAAATTATGTTTATAACATTTAGAAAGGATTCTAGAAAGGCCAATAGGGCCCTTTAATAAGATATCCAATAGAAATTGCTAATAAGAGAACCAATCTGTTTTATTTAAAGTAATTACGTGATAGAACCGAAACCAAAGGATGTAATGAAGTGCAATGTGCGATTTCATCACTCTAACACTTATTATTAGAGTTTTAAAATTCTGAGTCTCAGGTGCATCAGGAGATACATTGGGATAGCCTCAAAAAAATTTCAGCCTCATAGTACATGCCATAGAATTTTCTAGCCATCGAACACAGACACACACACACACGGAGTCAGTGCTAAACTTTCTTTTAGTAGTATAGATTACATATGATTTGTATTGTTAATGGGAGTTGCATTATGAACAGATAAATAGAATATATAGTTACAAAATTGAAACTGAGAATGGACAATTAATATTTGTGAAGCTATCTGAATTTTAGATATGATTGCAGGAGATTGAAAGAAGTCATGTATTGCAGAGCTGCCAAGTCTCCGGCTTTTTGGACACCAGTATTTTAATGCAGAAATTCTTCTTTTATTTAATTGGGACATTTCGGCGATTTAAAAGAACAACATATTCTGTAAGATAATATTGGTGTGCAAAAAGCCGGAGACTTGTCAACACTGTGTATTGTGATTTCAATAAATAGATATGAAAATATCATTGTTTATTTTAATCGTAATCACCTGAAATGAAACTATTGGACTTTAAGTAATGTTAACTGCTCCCTCTAAATAACTTTAAGTAAGTCAATAGTATTTTGAAGGTACCGTACTTAAAAAGTAAGAACGGAACCATTATAAGATCACTCCTGTGTCTGTCTGTAACAGCCGTTTTATTCGTAAACTATGGAACGTGAAAAGTTCAATTTGGGGGAAGTAATAAAGACAATTTACCCACATATTTGCAGATTATTAAACATTCACAAATATATTTATCAAAATTGTAGAGGGGCTAATTATGTTACTTGAAAAATAAAATCTTTTCTTTGTATATCGTGTGGGGTATCGTATGAAAGCTGTCGTAACGCTGAACGCAAAAATACATTTCTTTTAATTTTAGGCATTATATTTTCAGTGATATTGTCGAAAATGTAGTACAAAAACTTGTTGACGCTCCCCCTCTATTTCTGAATCTATTACTAAAATCATGAAATTAATTTAAACCTTGCAGGAAAACTATAATGATTACCCTACACTGTTAAAAAATTTCCTGTGAAATTACAGAGAATTTACGGGTAATCCACTATCTTAAGTCTTATGTAAAATTACAGAGATTAGAAAAACAGAGATTCTGTTAAATAACAGAGAAGTTATTTGGTAAATTTACACAAGACTATTTAAATTAACATCGTTAAAAATACACAAGACTCTGTAAATTAACATCGTTAAAAATACGCAAGACACTGTAAATCAATTTATTTTTTTAATTAAAATAATTTAACTTAGTTTTTGAAATCAGCGAATTTTAGAACTTCGAAGTATCAGAGTTATTCAAGCAAATTTGAACTGCTGTGCCATTTACTTTTCTTACACAACTTGCTTCTGGCCGGCCTGGGGGTTTGAACCCGAGACCCCTGGGCTGGAGAAAAACAACTTACTAACTGAGCCATAGGAGCTGTTACTGCGGTGTGTAAAGGATGTCCTTTATAATAAAGCGGGGGAAAATCTATTGCACTTGTGCTTTTCAAAGATTACGCTTCAAATATATTCGTTAGAAAATTTCTTAAATGGTTTATTTTAATTTAGTTTGGAAAGAAACATAATACCTATTATTTTTTTAATCAAATTTATTTTTTTAATCCTTTATTTAAGGAATTATTTATAAAGAAATTGCTTCTTCTCAATAATTATCTTCTTTAATATCTGAAGATATACTGGAATTTTTAAATAATAATGACGTGAAATTTAGGTGTATTGTTTCATTAAAACTGGTTAAATATATTGGTAAATATAATATTTTTTGTAAAATATTTACAAAAATAATCAGATTAATTAACCAAAATTACTTTTAAGATTATATCACAATTCTTATAAAAGCAATGTATTTAAATATATTATGATTCTAACTAACTAAATGAATGAAAAAATAAATAAAAAAATTTAAACTAAATTTTTTTCTTTAATAATTCTAATAAAATTACAAAAGAATTTTAAACGTGTGCATTTGAATTACAAGTTTTAACAAAGCTGAAAATATTTTTAAAGAAAAACATGGAAATCCCTACAGGGAATTAGATACAAGATAAGGGAAATGTCTGTAAATCGATGACCGAGAAACTCAATCGACCGCATTTAACCGAGAACTGGTGTAAATTTACAGAGAGTCTTGACCGAGAAACTCAATCGAATGCATTTAACTGAGAACTGGTGTAAATTTACAGAGAGTCTTGACCGAGAAACTCGGCCGAATGCATTTAACTGAGAACTGGTGTAAATTTACAGAGAGTCTTGACCGAGAAACTCGATCGAATGCATTTAACCAGGAACTGGTGTAAATTTACAGAGTGTCTAGACCGAGAAACTCGATCGAATGCATTTAACCAAGAACTAGTGTAAATTTACAGAGAGTCTCGATTTTTTTCTGTGATTTTACAGAAATTTTTAACAGTGTAGTTAATATAGTTTTTGAGAGGAGCTCATTTTTCCGTTACACACAAATTTTGATTTGCGGCCATTCAGCACAGGCGTTGAGGATCGATGTAGGTACATATCGTATAAAATTATTGTTGATAAATAAGTATAAAATTATTGTTGATAATGATTTTTGAAAAAAAATCGTCTGTAAGTAGCGAAGATATTAAACATTTAAAGACATGGACGGTATTGACAAACATAATGACAGGGACTACTTACTTTACGTACCATCGGCTTTTAAAGCCTAGATACCAGCATTTAATGATATATTCATGTAATCCAATACCCATTAGCAGTATAAAAGAAATAAACGTCAAATAGTTAAAAAGAGGCCAATTTAATTAGAAATAATCACATACGTAGTATTGAATTCGCTATTAGTTTGAGTAGATCTAACAATACACCTCCCGTGTCATCAAAAGTTAATTAAAAACCTATCTGCACTGTTAAAAATTTGCAGCATTCTGGCAGGTCATTTGACCGTTTTTTTAGAAAACGGTTACACAGCCGTAATTTTAACACTATTCTGACCATATTATTGGCCATTTTATGGTCAGAATATAATTAAATTATGGTTATGAAACCGTTTTTTCAAAAAACGGTCGAATGACCTGACAGAATGCTGCAAAAATTTTAACAGTGTGGAAAAACGCGGCACGAACCAAAGCGACGTTGGAACTTTGCGACATCCTTTCGAAGCGCGCTTAGCACAATGCCAAGTTTAAACTTTGAACAAAGGTTTTCTTTCATCTAGACTGTAAAAGGGAAAGATTACTACAATGAATTTTGTTTTATGAAATGCCACATAAAGTTTAAATGAGCACTAATTTTATTGTTAGTACCGAATTAAGTTCTACATAAACAGATTAGGATAAGATTAAAAAAATAGTTATATAGAATAGCAATATTTAATATTACTTAAACTTCATATCTCTTTAAACTTTCGTGGTATACCCATTCATACATTTCTAGTACATACAGCTGTATCCAATCCTACATTGCATAGTTTTTAAAAAGTCTTACTATTCTTTTAGCAAAGTTTTTTTAAATAATACAGTTGATAATTCATATATTTATTGTACCGAACCCTCTGAGTGGGAGTAATACTTGAACTTGACCCTTTATTTATTGAAATCAATGCTGTAATTTTTATTTTCTTCAGTTTCACAACATCCAAAAAATAAATAATGTTTTTTCTGTATAGGGTTAAATTTGAAAATCTTGTTTCTTTCTGTAAAACTTCCATTTTTTTATTTACCTGAAACTCTAAAGACATCAAAAACATTTTTTGAACCTTTAAAGTGAAATTTTTATCATAAGTTAAGTTTTTGTAAGTTTTTCAAATATTTATATGCTTTCCAACGGCGATCTCAGAAATTTTGAGACCACTGAGATTTCATAAATTCTGTTAATAATATCACAGATATAAAAATCTAAGACGAATATTTTAAGGACAAAATATTTAAAAACGAGTGCTAATTTAAGTTTAATTTTTTATAATTAAGTAATAAACAAGAAAACGTTTAGGGTAACGGTACTACTGGTAGAAACTGTACAAATAACGGAAGCTTTTTAATTTGAATTTAAAAAATAGGCTTTGAAAGTTGCGTTGGGATCCGTACCCTTCATGGGATTATAAACAACTAAATTCTTGTCGCCTCGAACTACAATGTTTCGAGACAGAATTTTCGGAGCAGACTGATTTCAAATCAAGGAGAACAAGAATCCAGCTACCTTTTCCCTTCTTTCTTCGTGTTCGTAATAAGGTAAAACGTTTTCATACCTATAATGAATCATTGTTTTAAACTTTTCACTTTATTATGACTAAAACTGTTCTACAGAATTCCTTTATGATGCATATTTATTTCTTAATTTTGCATCACCTTTATGCAAGGGTGTTTACTACTGTAACCTCGATATATCACTATAAACAGAAGTCGGCAGTACTATCAAAAAATGGAATTCTGATCAGTGGCGTAGCTACATATTCTGCGCCCTGGAGCATGTAAAGTTTGTGCGCTCTCTCGTCACTCGAAAAAGTTCTGTGCAATTTTGTTTTGAAGTTACATATATACTATTATATATGTAACTAGCTGACCCGCCCGGCGTTGTCCGGTCTCGTTATAATAAACTTAAAAAAAACTTAAGTTTATATGATTTTATATCTTCGAAAAATCTTTGAAATGAACCTGGTTTTAGGGGACCCCACTGCCTCGGCAGCGTCTACTTAGCAAACCTCTTTGGGTACTAACCTGTGTCCTGGGCCCCCGCTGCCAAAAGAGTGCTCCGCACGCGCCGGAGATTATCGGGAACCAAGTTGAAAGAGCCAAACCTCGTAGTAATCGATCCCATCTAAGATAAGAATGTGAACCCTGGCGGTAGAAGATGGAACTAGAATCTCTAAAACAATTGTAAGCTAAGTTAAATGAACAAATTTCCGTTGAAATAGAGCTCATAGAAACCTAAAAATGAGTGCAGAGTTAATGTTCGAAAATGGTGGTAACAGAAGTCTAAGATAAACTTTTATAATTCAGAAAGTAGCTGAATAGCAAGCTAAGTTGAATGATCCAATTCCCGTTAAAATTGGTCGCATAGAACCCGAGAAAAGAATGCACCATTAATGTTCGAAAACGCAAGATAAACATTCATAATGTACAAAGTAGCTGAATCGTAATCTAGATTAAAAGAACGAATTCCCGTTGAAATCGGGCCATAGAACCCGACAAAGAATGCCCCCCCCCCCAAGCGGTGGAAGGTGCCTGCCACCCCCCCAGAGTATTTTACCTTTAACATTAAAGAAATATTTAATTTACGCATGAAATTCCCCCCCCCCCCCCCTCTAAAGTTAACCACTTTACCTTTAAGAGTAACTTCGACTTTTAATTTACGGCTGTAGTGAGTAAACGTAAGTTGATGCCGAAAAAGAAGATTAATATTCGAAAAAAGCGGTAGCTGGAGTATAAGGGAATTTTTAGTAGCTTATAAAATAACCGGAGTACCCTATAACAAGAAAAAGAAGAAAAAATAAGTCAATTGTAAGAGAATCGGCTCATTTTTAAAGGAGCTACACCAAGAGCCATAAGAACAGAAGGCGATTAATATTCAAAATTGGTAGTAGCTGAAGTCTGAGTAATTTTTTTGTCATGCATGTAGTAGCTAGAGGACCTAAGAAGTTGTCAGGAAAAAACCCTAGATTTTCTGGCCATTTTTAAGAGAGCTATAATAGAGCGCCCAACTGATAGTTGAGAGCAAGGCCCTACGATGAAAACATGTTAAAAGGTCCAAGTACTTAGCGCTTTATATCTTCAATTAGTCGAAATTAAACATAGTGTATGAATTAATCATTAGAATAAAATTTAAAGAAATGCGCAAAAAATGGCAGGAAATGCTTAAAAAAAGCCCCAATAAAAATTTGAGGATGTTGGCTCGGAAAGAGGAGTCCAAGACTAAAGTTTAAAGTTATGCATTGATATAGTGACACAATTAGAGGGTGACAAGTGCATGGCGCACAAAAAGTTCAAGGGGCACCGGACCGGGCAGGGTCCTAACTGAAATGTTGAAGTGGAAGAATAACCAAATGGAAAAAGAGCCCCCAAAACGAAGATAGGATTAAAAGGAGGCAATTTATTAACTTTTTAGGGCAGAAAAACTTCGTAGGGTCCTGTACCGAGCCCCAGGGGTCCAGGGTGTTAAGTAGAATATAGCTCGACGTAAGGAAATTTTTTGCCGGAGGACACTAGAACTAAGTTACGGAAAATGGCTAGAGAATCGGATAATTATTAAAGAAGATGCACCAAGGGCCACAAGAAGGCGATTAATGTTCAAACTTAGTGGTAGCTGAAATCCGAGAACTTTTTTTGTCTTTTGTGTAGTAACTAAAGGACTTGAGAAGTTATTAGAAAAAAAATCTAGTGAATTGGACCATTTTTATAGGATCTACAATAGCGGACCCTAAAGAGGCTAACTGATGTTGAGAGCAGGACCCTAAGATGAAAACAAGTTAAAAGGTCCTAGTACATAGCGCTTTAGATCTTATATTAGTCGAAATTAAGCATGGGTATAAATTAATTATTACAATATAATTTTAAAGAAATGCGCAAAAAATGGGGAGAAATGCTTAAAAAGAGGCTCTAGGGCCCAAATAATAACATGAGGATATTGGCCCGGAGAGAGGAGTCCAAGACTCAAATTTAAAGTTATGCATTGAGACACAATTAGAGGAAAAATACATGGCGCACAAAAAGTTCAAGGGGCCCAAGGTCCTAACTGGAATGTTGAAACGCGGGAATAACTAAATGGAAAAAGGGCCCCTAAAACTATCGCATAAAAAAGGGGCAAGTTAGTAACAATTTGGGTCTAAAAGCTTAAAGGGACTCGGTGGGCACGGATGATAAAAAAATAAAAATCTGAGCCCCGGGTGCATCAGGACCAGTGGCGTGGCGTGAAAATTTTCGGTGGTCATCGCAATTATTTAAGTTTGTGGTGAAAAATTATTAACTCTAAAATTCAATGGTTGAATGTTCAAAAAAGAAACTTTAAATCTTACCTTATACATGAACTCAAAATGTTCTGCTAAAACTGGATCGTAGAGTTTTAAAATATTGCTTGGTCATCGCCGCATCCAGCGATGACCGGACGCCACGCCACTGATCAGGACCTACCTTGGACTGCCCTTACCCAAATTTTCAGACTTCTATATGCTATAGATTTTGCTAGCCGTCGCACACTGACGCATACATAGAGCTAAACTTTCTTTTATTAGTATGGAATACATGTTACATTTATATTGTACTATTCTTAATTCGATTTAAAACCTTACTTTTATTTCAAAGTCAAAGTATTTTTATAACGTATTAAATACAAATAATTATAAATAAATAATGAATGATGAATGATGAAATGAATCGTAATTCTTTAAGTACAGAGTACTTACCAATATTTTCTGCAATTTGACCGGAATTTTCGTTTTAAGTACGCCAATGGGCCAGTATACAATCTGCTGCCCTTACTATCTGTTTTTCTTTTCAAGGATTTCGAAACATTTTAGAAATAAAAAAAAAGAAGAAAAAAAAATTGTCAAGAATTTTTTTTAACTTTCGCATATGAATGAACCACGTTTTTAGTGGCAGAAAATACTAAAATTCCATAAAATTCATTGTAATATAAATCGGTAAATTTTGGTCGTAGAAAAAAAGAAATTTTTATTATTTTACATGCTAAAATACGGAGATCATTTGTAAATATTGATTTCTCAGAAGTGACTTCTTTGGCTATCATTATTTTCGTACCGCAATCATCATGTGAAATTTGTAAAATATTTTCAATGGAAATGTACCAGGAAGATTATTGTTTGAAAATAGGTAGCTGAGAAGGTAACCGATGAGAGTCTTGTAAATAAGTTTTGATAATTTCAAGATTTGAAAATCTTCTACGAAAAAGTTACAGAATAAAAATCAGGCATGTTGAAACGGTATTGGAGAAGTTACTTGAGGCTGCAATATATATGAATTAAAATTAAAACTTCGAGAATAGAATTAATTTTTTTTAACTGTGTATAAAATCATGTTTTAACACAAGGTAAAATATAATAGGAATATGCTGATTGTAACAACATTAATCTGTAATATCTGATTAACAATGAAAAAATACGAAATATTTTTTACAAACCTTTATTTCGCTCTTTCTATTTTTGCGCCCTTAGGATTCGTACACATGGAGCAGTTTGCTCCAACTGCTCCTCGGTAGCTACGCCCCTGATTCTAAAGACAGAGGCAAACATTATGGCATGTGTGCAAAAGCTCAGAAAGGAACCGAAGAAGCATAACATATTTTGTGGATAACCAACAAACCGGTTCAAATAGTTTAATGTATTTTTAGGAAGAAGTTTCACAATTTCTTCTCAGATTTCAGAGAAACAAAAGCTTTATTAATAAAGAAAAGCTGTTGAACTGAATCGAGGAGAAGCCCAGATAATTGCCAGAAAATTTCTTTAAACTGATACTTGAAGATTTAAGCAGATTGGTTTTATATAGTCTGAACGCGTTTTTTTTTTTTTTTTTTTTTTTTTTTTTTTTTTTTTTACGGTAAGCATTGTAAAGTGGAACAAAACGGTCTACTTATGATTATTTATTTTAATCTTAATTATAATAAGGATTACTAATCTCAGCGATCTTAACTTTATTTAATCGCACAAAACATAAGGGGAAGATTACTATTCGCTTGCAGTTGTAAGCAAATTGATGGAACCGTACAAATGCTTAGAAAATTTCGCATACGATTTACGCCATTTCTTCTATCAGGGCGTAGACTTACTCTTCAGGAGGTAAGAGTAGTGTTAGGTTTCAAAATTTAGTTTACAACGTTGTCATTAAAATTCCTTTTACGTGTTAAAATAAATTAAATTGAAGTCCTGTTAATAAAATGTGTCATGCTACAAAAATGCCAACAGACAAAGGGAGTTTAATTAGCTTGGCATTTATCCCCCCGCCCCCCTCGCTAACAGGGACATTAAATGTCTGAGGCCAGCCAAATGTTGTATGGTTCAGTATCATGGGGTTAATTATCAGAGTATATCTTGTATTTTTTTCTAATAAAACACCTGAAATGAAAGGACCAAAAAGGCAACGAGAGAAAAATGCTGCAATCAAAATGCCACGTACCCAACGTTACAATAAATACTATTTTGTTAATAAAATATATTCTTCAAGAGTTTTACATTTTTTTATGTTTTTTCTTAAGAATTCAATTAGGACTAATTACGCGAACTGATATGTATCCTCTACTAGAACAGATGAATTTCTACTGCATGGACATACAAGTGTCCAGTAATTAAAAATCTTAGAAAATAAGTAATTTGGTGCGGTAATATTTTAAAGCAGAAATTGTTTCAGCACATTTTTGTATAATAGAGTTAGTCGAGATAAAGAACATTCGGTGTGCTAGCATTCACTAAAACAGAGAAATCGTACACTAAATACAGACGAAAGGGGATCTGCATATATAACGTTATCACTTTAGGGGACGAGAGGTGTTCGGTGCATGATATCGTAATATATTTCTAGGGGCAGGGGGTGTCTTTTGATATCGTTATCATTTTTGATCCAACCAAGATTTTCTTTTATATTTGTAATCTGTTCTTTACACAAAAAAAGTCTGGAATTTCCTTTAATTTGTTATATATTTTGACAAACATATAAAGTTATTATTAAAATCATTAAATGGTTATAAAATTATTTAATTCCAAAATATGGTATACCTCAACGTTTGGCATTACTATTCTTTTTTTATATGGCTATGCATATATAATCTGCTGTTCGAGAAACCAGGTGCGAAGTATCTTTGAAACGATACTTGTCATTACCAGTTAAGAAAAGAGAAAGAATGTTTTCCACCTATTTTGTTGAGAAAAATTTCTGCCGCCACCCCCCTTCCGGTGGCAAGTGCAAGAGGCATTATTACTGCTGAATGCATTATGTAACAACAATATATTATTAGGTTGAGCGAAGCAAATCCTCTACTAGGCCACACAAATTACATTTTGTCGTACACTTTACAAAAAAAAAAAAAAAAAAAAAAAAAAAAAAACTATTCAGTATTTGGACTTGAAATTAAACGTAAAAATAAATTATGATCTGTAGATTTGCACAATAATATTTTCTTACAAGATAACCTTAAAATATTTATTATTTTAATTAATTTATTTTACAAGTTTTTTCCATTACGGACGCATTTTTGCAAATAAAAAATGAAACATGTATATTTTCAGAAGAAAAAATGAATTAAGGAGTTACTATTTCTTTTATGAAACTTTTAAAATAACTTTTTATGAAAATTATAGCGTATTTTTAATGAATTAAAATTTGTGAAAATTCAATTATTTACATTCAATTATAAAAGTATTTTTCAGTGCTAAGAATTCAAATACACAATTTATTCTTATTGTGGTAAATCATTTACGCAGATGATACTTACGCATTTTAAAACAATTCTATTATGATTTTTTTTTTCTAAAGTGCAACAAAAGAATTGTAAACAAATAAAATTTATTGTTAAATACGTTATATAAATATTAGTATAATTATGATTCGAAAATATTTTTATTTATACCAGTCTTATATAATAAATAAAAAAATCCGAGGAAATTCTTAGTTATTTGGCTGAATTTACATTTCAAAAATTAAAATGCACCAAAACATAAAATAACGCTTTTGCTCAATAAAGATTCAAGAATAATATAAAAAAATATTGTTAGTACTTTCAAATATTTATCTTATTAAATAATGCTTCGCGAATCCAAACAAAGCAAGGCTTTGCTTGTTAAATACTTTTAAATAGTAAATATTTCTTTAAGTTTTCTTTGATATAAAATTTATTTCATATATAATAGTGATATTTTATTGACTTCTCTCCATTTGAAACAGTAGAGTATGCAGATAATAAATGTATAACCACATGTGTATATCACTTCAAACAAAGGAATAAAAGTGTAACAATCAAAAGAATTTTTAGACATTGATTACGATATAATTAGGGCGGGGAGAGGGGTGCTGAGGAATGATAAGATATGATATCATAAGGGGGGAGAAGGTCTGAAATTACCAAAAAGTTGATAACGTTATATATGTATAGTCCCAAAAATGTGTTTAAATTACCTCCTAATGGCACATTTATCTCAATTAATTTTCTTTTATATTTTATTAAAAAAAACATTTGGAATATTATTAAAAATAGAAATTATATAGGCTTTTAGATTTAAATTTTTTTAACAACTTCTAAAATTTAATAAAAACTATTCAATCTATTTTTTTTTTTTTACTAATGAATTTTAATATGATTTCTTTAATGATCCCAAAATATATCAGAATCTACAAAAATGCTGTGAAAAGTTTACAAACTTTCACTGAAGTATATTTAAAATGTTCTGCAAAGTTGTTGACACATTTTCCCCTTCATGTTTCAGAAAAGTGACAAGTAATGCAATTCAGCGTCTGAAACTTATAAGTTTGTAAAGAAACTTTCTTGAAGCAAAATGTTACCGAAAACGGTATAAAATATTTCGTTAATGATGTATTTTACATTTTAGGAATTTGCTTGAATCTTTTTTTAAATCATACACGAAGAAAGAATAAATAAATTTTTTGCATTTCAAAACGGAAATATTTTAAATGTTTAATTTTTTTATTTACTGTCATTCACTTGTTTAACTTGGTGAGTCTCAGACAGAGTTCACTGGAAGTAAAAAAGTTGAATTTTGAATTTTGCTATTTTTATATTTTTCTTTTCATGCTACTAAACTGTGTAATTACCGTAATTATATAAAGTATGTACTATTATACGGAAATAGTAAAACAAAATTTTTGGTTACAGGTTTTCCTTTTGATTCCGATACTGAGATCTATACACAAAATTTAGAAAGCTGTCAGTGTGGTAGTTTTCCACTTTTGTATCATTTTATTTAGATCACTAAAAAAGCTTAAAAATACAGTCATATAAATATTACATTAAACAATTTCATAGAAAATTTAAAATAATTTGCATTCAAACTTTGAGCTGAAACTATTCTATTCAATTAGGAAGCTAACAAGAAATACATTCCTTTTGACTGAAAAATCTGGTATTTTATTTTACATTAGTTTAATTTTATGAACTCATCTGCACGAAATAAAATAAATATTATTAAGGCATAGAGCATTTCTAACATAAGACTTATTATGAAAACAATTTTAATGAAATTGCAATTTAATTATAGGATACTTAATGAAATTTAATAAATATATATACTTGCCATTTTGGACACATATAAAATATTTTTTGGCTATTTTTAATGTATTTTACTCAGTTTCATACAGTACGACAACATGAAGTACTCTATATCTTAATTCCTGATTAAATGATTTTTAGTTTCTTTCTGTATAAAAGCATTCTGTAAAAGTTCATGCTTTAAATTGAAGAGTTAAATGCAAGGGCATGTTAAGTAATAAAAACTACTTTGAAGAAATTTGAAGTGAAAGTTTTTGCTGTATATTTTAATGATTTATTTCTTGTTTGATACCATGAGTTTAAAATATTAACAGGTATGGTACTAAACTCTCTGAGAAAAACTTATTCATATTTAATTTCCAGATAGTAAAAATTATTAATACTATTGACATTATTAAATATTAAGATATTAAATATTAATGAATAATGTCTTAAATCTTCAAGACTAAATACAATCTTAGTATTTTATCTTCAACATGTGATAGGTTACTTCATAACGATTTCATCCAAAAGATAAAATTTTTTTTTAGAAAATGTAGCATAACATGTTCATCCACTCAGCTCTTCAATTGTTTGCGGCAATAAATTATTTTATATCGGGGAGCTTGAGCGAGCAATTAGAGGGCACCTGTCTTGTCTAGTGGGGAAGACATTGCAGCGGGCATTCGGGTGGCAAAAGTCAAATAGCAGCCGAAATGGCTCTATGAAAACATTACCATAGCTGTCAACTTGTGCGGATTTTTCCCACCACAGAAAATTTTATCAAAAACAATCGCCGAAATCTGAGTTTTTCGAACGATTAAACAATACAAAAATTTCAATTAAATTTTAGTGGTAGGAAAAATCCGTACAAGTTGGCAGCTATGCATTATATATTCATTGCTTTTTAATGATTAGACAGTGTAATCCAGAACAACAAATCGGCTCATAAAAACTTTTTAACTATGTTCGAAAGATTTTTAAAAAGGATCTGCAAGACGAAAAAGTATATTGGCAAGTTTTGGACAGAACTTCCACTACGAGTTATGGTGATACGTTAGCGTACCAATAGCATATACCACCTATAAAAAAGAAGTTGCTTTTTAAAAATGAATGTTTTCTCAAATGCTGCTTCTTTTGAAACAGAAATAATATTTAATGCATGAAAAACATAAAGAATAACTACATAAGAGGGGGACAATTATTTTTTGACATATGCCAGCCTATTTTATTTAAAAAATATATATATTTCAATTGATAAATGGTAGTTTCTTCAATGCATGCAACACACGTAAAGTAAAAAGTGGTGAAATCAGTGATTTATGTCGTACATAACAAATATATATTTATTAAAATCGTAGGCTTAAAACAACACAATATTGTTACTCAGCAAACATATTATACTGCAAGAAACATATGAAATATCTGATTCTTACGATTTTATTATGAAAAATATAAAGGAAAGTGATGCGTTATAATTGCTTTGAAAAAAAGAAGAAAATAAAACAGGTCACAGAAAATTTAGAAAACGGAACTTTCTTCATGTTTTTTTAATTATATATTTCCGCTTTAGGAAAAAAGTTTACAAAAAATAAATCGTATTCTTTTTGACACGTTTTCAAAAAGTTAATCTTTTATTGCAGGAATAGATAGCTCATTTTTTGATAGAAAATACTGTTTTATATTTAGTACATTACATGAACTGCAAAACATCAAAATATTTAAGTTTGAAATAACCAAAATGAATTTGTTTTCCAGGTTTTTAAAAATATAGTATAAAAGTGAAAAATATTGATGGGGATAAAAATATTTACATGACCATAAAAAAAAATCAAATTACTAAAACGATTCTGATGACATTTTAATTTCATAAAAGAAAAAAAAAAAAAAAAAAAGTCTGTAGAATTTAAAGCTAAACAAAAACACGATAAAATTTTAAGCATAAAATAGATTTACGTGTCCACATATTTACAGATTTTAACAGACACTTTTTTTAATATTGTGCAGTCAGTATGTTCATTCCTCAACAAATGAACTGAAATTTCTAAATTAGTTAAAATTATAATTCTTTAATTATAATTCTCTAATAAAAATTCTCATTGCAATAACAGTGATACTTGTATCTCATAATACCGTGTATTTATATGTTATACAATTTCATTATAATTAAGTTATGGTATATTTATTATATCACTACATGCACCCGTATATTTTTATAGCTGTCACAGAATAAACAAGAAACTTGAAAGAAACACTTGTATTTTATATGAACACATAGAAAAAATGATATTTTACAGATGAATTTAGAATACAGAATTTTTAGTAAAAAAAAAAAAAAAAAAAAAAAAAAAAAAAAAAACTTTTTCAGGTCGTAAGGTTTAAAATTCTTTAACTTAATACACACGCTGTATTGGTAACTTATTTTTTACACTAGCACGTATGTACGAAATAGCAGAAAAAAGCATACTATGTCTATTAAAAATTAATGTAGATTTCTATTAAAAGAAAAATTCTTTATAAAAGAGCATATTCTTTTTTATCACTAAAATTTATTTGCTTGTGTTAAAGCATTTTGTATGTCTAATTAGTAAACGTTATAGTAAAGAAAGGATTTTTACTTTTTATGCACTATTGATTTGTTTCAATGAATTACTGAAATACTTCCAATTTCATCGATAAATATATAAAAAAAATGTGTGTTTCAAATTTAAGAGCTTTATATATGTTTATGTATGATAATTTAAAGTTCACGAAGTTTTAATTAACACACAATTTAATAGAATTTTAATTAAAAAATAATGTTCAGAACTTAATGATTAAAAGTTTAGTGTTAAGTAAGATGTAGAAATAACGACACTAATAATTTAAATGTAACATATTTAAATTTTTAATATACTTTTCGCACAAAATCAAAGATTATTTAAAAAATATATAACAGCTCAATTGAAATTTCATTTTATTTTAAATGGTAAAGTCCTCTTTTTAAGTATTAAGTATGTCCAAACTCAGCGTAGATCTAATTAGTGCTTTGGCAAAATGACATTTTCAAGGATTTTTACTTTTTATGCACTATTGATCTGTTTCAATGAATTACAGATATACTTCCATTTATATCGAAAAATGTAAAAAAATTGACTGTTTCAAATTTAAGAGTTTTATATATTTGTTATAAATGTTAATTTAAAATTTACGAAATTTAAATTAACACACCACTTAATAGAATTTTAATAAAAATAAAGCTCAAAACTGAATGATTAAAAGTTTATTGATAAGTTAGCCATACAAAATAATGACACTGATAATTTACATGTAATATATTTAAAATTTTAACATAGTTTTCACAAATAAATTAAATTTTATTTAAAAAATATATAAGATCTCAATTGAAATTTCATTTTATTTTAAATAGTAATGTCCTCTCTTTAAGAGTTAAGTCTGTCCAAACAGCGTACATCTAATTAGTGCTTTGGCAAAAACAGATTTTCTTCTTTAAACAAGTAATAATTGCTTTCCTTGTCGTCGTAAAGGAATTATTTGCATTCATTGATCATAGTAAAATTTTTCTTTACAATTTATAAATGTGATATTTCGAACAACTTTAATAACGGAAGGTTAAACTGATCGCTCGCCTAAACCTGATATGAAGTTCATAATATCAGTAAAAAAAAATAAATATGGTTTTAGACTTTGTTTCAACTAACTCTAATATGGACTGCTTAAGATGAGTTAAGCTTTCAAATTCAATGTGTAACTTTTAATTTGTTTTAATGTTTGATAAAAAATCATAGAACGAGATTTTTTAAGAAACTGAAATTGTCCATTGCAAGTCTCTGAACACCTGGAAATCGTGACGGTTGTGATTCGAAATTAAATTGTCTATTTAAAAATATTTTTTTATTACAAAGAACATGATGAATTATAATATATATAACTCATACTAAATTATATTATTCCCGATCAATCTGTAAATGAATTATACAGCATTTTTTTAAAGCACTTCAAAGTAACTTCCTGGCGTAGTTTACTAGGATACAGTTGAAAAAGTTGTTTTACTTTACTTGGAATAAAATTTAAAATAGCATTTTAAATGTTCCCAATAAAATATTTTATATTCTAGAAATTTTTACTTTATTTTATCTACTTCGTTAATATAATTAGAAGCACATTTTATTAACAATAATTACGATGCATTTACATTTAAGAAAATGCACAACAGCCTTATATCGAGAGAAAGTAAAAACCTAATGTTCAAACTCATAAACGGGTGAAATTTCACTCTATGTTAATCTAATTTTGAATATTGCCATTATATTCTATAAAATTTTCCTTCATTTTTTTCTTAATTTTTGAACCCAAGACTTAAGTAATTTTGAAGTTTTGTTGAACTTTTTATATTGCAAATTACTATATTTTCTTCATGCTAAAGCACTCAGACATAATTTGCCTGTTTCATCTGTATTTAATATTAATAAAATAATCTAAAGTAATATTTTACTTGTTGTATTCGCAATTTTTCATGTTTCCTATTGCTTTATGATGTCTATTAATGCTGTATTTATAATGATTATGAATACTTTATCTAAGGTAAAAAAAAAGAAATTACAAAGTATAATTAAACTTTCATTAATTTATGTCTGTAATAATTCAGTGTCAAAAAGATTATTTTAAAATAATACAGAAAACAATTATTTATAAATTTCTACTGTGAACAGAAAAAAAAGATTGTATTTTAAATCATTCGTATTCTATTTACAATAAAACAGATAAAGGGGATTACATCTGAAAATTAGAAACACATTTTGTTAACAATAACTGCGTTGCACATACATTTAACAAAAATTTAGAACAGACTTATATCAAGAGAAAGTAATAAGCGAATATTCAAACTCACGTACGGGTGAAATTTTCCTCTATGTTAATCTAATTTCGAATATTGCCATTATATTCTATAAATTTTTACAATTTTTTCTAATTCGTGAACTCGAAACCTAAGTAATTTTGAAGATTTGTTGAGCTTTTTACTTTGACTAGATAATTAATATTGCGATTTACTATATTTTCATCATGTTAAAATACTCAGACATAATCTGTATGTTTAATCTGTATTTAATATTAATAAAATGATATAAAATAATATTTTACTTGTTGTATTATCCATGTTTCATGTTTTCTATTGCTTTATAATATCTATTAGCGCTGTATTTATATAGATTTTAAAGACTTTACCTAAGGAAAAAAAATACAAATTAAACTTTCGTTGATTTGTGTCTATAATAATTCAGTGTCAAAAAGATAATTTAAAAAGAATACAGAAAACAGTTATTTGTAAATTTCTACTGTGAACAGAAAAAAGGTTGTATTTCAAATAATTTGTATACTATTTACGATAAAGAGGATTACTTCTGAAAATTAGGAGCACATTTTATTATCAATAAATGCTATGCACTTTCGTTTAAGAAAATGTACAATATACTTATGTCGAGAAAAGTAATAAGCGAATGTTCAAACTCACAAACGGGCGAAATTTCACTCTATGTTAATCTAATTTAGAATACTGTCATTCAAAATTTTATACAAAGTAATTCATAATGAGATTCTGATTTACGAATTTTAAAATGTGGTATTTCAATACATTTGTATTCTGTTAAGAGTAAAACAAATAAATCAGGCAGTTTATATATGTATATATATATATATATATATATATATATATATAAACACATTTAATTACATATACGAAAAAATTGCATTTTAGAACAAAACTATCGAGAGAAATAGAAATAAGCTATGAAAAAATTATATCAGATCTTCTCTCAATAATAATACAGTTTAAAATAGTGCCTTTCAAAATGTTATTGAAGTAATCTTGAATGGGATTCCGATTTCGAATCAAAATGCGAGAAGTTCTGAAACAGAAATATGATATTGTTTGTCGATTTTGCATTTCACATATCAACACAAGACAAGTGTAAAGTTGCGAAAAATTTTTGCACAAGAAAGAATTAGAGGTGAATTTGTACTAAAAAAACATAAATTTACGAATAGAAAAAAACATAATTATTCTTAACTACAAAATATAATTAGATTTGGGTACTTGTGTTTGCATTTTATAATAAGGGAGTTGTATTTGTGGTTTAATGTATAACTGACATTAATTAAGTATTTTGTGAACGAAATTACAGTTACACTGCAAAAAAAAAATAATCTGTAAAGTAACTAAATGTTTTTTTAAGAAATTGGGATGACTAGGACTTTTTATGTAATGGCAGCAACAAAAATTCATGTAACAGATACACTTTTGCGCTGTAAATAAAAAATTCTGTAAGGTTACTAATTTGTTTTTAGGAAACCAGGCTGCCTAGAACTTTTTATGTAACTGGAAACCTGGTTACAGATAAAATTTTAGTAAATTACTGTAATTTTAGTAGATTATTTTGTAAAGCTACAGATTTCTGTATCTTTACAAAAACTATTTTTTTAGATTTGCATCATTTTTGTACAGTGTAATGGTTATTTAATTTGAATTTATTTAAGATCTATTTACAGTTTTAAAAAGAAGTGTTTTTTAACATTTATGCAGAAAAATTTCATATAATATACTTAAAATATATAAAAAGGAATTATTGCAATTATTTTAATCAACTTGACGTGAGTTTTAGTTACTGGAAAAATACTGTAGATTATGCTTTTAGTAATACTCTTTTTATATTTTAAATATTAATAGATAATTTATAAAACAAGTTAAACAATACGTAAGAGTTTTAACATCGATCGTGCTTCAGATATTTTACAGCAAGTAAACGAATGTTTGGAATCGACATAAATATTTATTAATACATATTACATATACATTTTACATACACTGTAAAAAAAAATCTGTAGTTCTACAGATGTAAAAATACATGCTTACTAAACTTTCACCTGTAACTGTACGAAAAAAGCTGCAAATCTACAAAACTAGATTTTGTAAAGCTACAAAAATCTGTAACTTTACAAATGAATCTGCTAAAATTTCAGTAATCTTACTAAACTTTTATTTGTAACCCTGGCTGCAGTTACATGAAAAGTTCTCGGAATCCCAGTTTCCAAAAATATTCTTAGTAACCTTACAGATTTTTTGATTTTCGGCGCAAAAGTGTGTCTGTTACATGAAATTTTGTTGTTGACGTTACATGAAAAGTTCTAGGAATCCCAGTTTCCTAGAAAAACTTTAGTAACTTCACAGATTTTTTTTTACAGTGTATTAAACCGCCTTTGTAAATCGTCGTCATTAATTAACGCTTCACGGAAAAGTTATAAGTGTATAAGTGTAAACGTTTGAAATTAATTAAAAAATAAATCTATTGTGTATATGTGATCTATTCTAATGGCAAAGTATCGCCAAAAGAGAAGTTTATTTCCAGTTTGCTAACACTCATTAATCAAGATTTATTTAAATACATATCGGTCTTATTTTCTTATTATGGATCTTATTATAATAAAAGTTGTCTTAAAAAATTTAATTTAATTAAAAATATTTGTAATCTCCATATTGTAAAAGCTAATATTTGCATTTTTATTCACAAAATCACAAGTTTTACGCAGAATATACAAGTACATTTAATTTTCTGATGATTTTAAATTGATTTTTCAGATCAATAAGTTTTCAACTACGATTATTTTATTAACTACATTGTATCACATATGTCTTAATTTTCTTAACTTGTATAAAATTTATTTTAATTTAAGAGAAATATATATAGATTTTTGTAGTTTCATTTAAAAGTTTACAAACATTTTCTGAAATATGGTCAAAGTCTTCCTGAAATCTGCTGACACATTTTAAGCTTCATTTTCGGGAAAAGTGACAGCTAATGCAATTTAGTTTTTAGGTGCTTACATTTTAAATAAATTCCATTAAAGGGAAATTTTGTCAAATGTAAGAAGAAATGCTATTAAAAAAGGATACTGAAGGTTCAAAAGCTGTTTGATTTTATTTTAACAGTGAGAACATTAATTCAATAAGATAAAAAAAAAAAAATCTTCTTTTCACTGTGATTGGTATTACACTGATTTTTAAGAAAATTTTTCCGATTTAAAAGATTTCCATTAAATATAAAAATAAATCGCAAGTTATTTGATTTTAAGTAAGTCATAATTTTATAGATTTGAAAATAATTCAAAAATAAAAATAGTTTCTTCATGTGGTCTATTCCAATGGCTAAAATTTGGCCAAGACAGCAGTGTATTTTCAGTTTGATACAATTCATGAAAATATAATATTTTAAACACATACCGTTCTTAATTGCTTTGTACCACAATAATAAAATTGATTAAAATTAATAAAATTAATAAAAATATTTTTTTTTTTTTAAGTAAAAAAATATTTTTAATGTTCACATTCTAAAACCTATATGATTGCAAATTTTTATAGTAGAGGGCACGTTTTTTCACAAAATATATCAATACATTTAAATTTTCTGATGATTCTAAATTGATTTTTCAGATTAATACATTTTCAACTACCATTACTTGATAAACTACTTTGTTTATATGTCTAAATTTCCAAATCTTTTATCAAATTTATTTTAATATAAATATATACATACATAAAGATTTTTTCCCTTTCTATTAAATGTGTAGAAACAATTTCTGAAATATGTTCAATTTCTTTTCAATTTTTATGCTCAATTTTAGGGAAACGTGACAGTTAATGCAATTTAGTTTTAGGTGCTTATATTTTAAATAAATTCCACTAAAAGAAAATTTTGTAGAATTTAAAATTACTTTTCATTAGAATATAGAAGGTTCAGAAACTATTTAAATTTCCTTTAATAGTGAAAACTTTAAGTCAGTATGGTAAAACAAATTATCTTATTTTCACTGTAATAGGTATTCAACAGTTTTTTTAAGAATATCTTTCCAATTTTAAAGAACTTTTAAATGTAAAAAATAACTGTCATGTTATTTATTATAAATAAGTCATTTTTTGTGACTTGTCTATATCTGTGAAAAGTTAAATAGTAAAATGTTTGGTAATTTTAACTTTTTTACTGAATTCCGATAAAAAAATTAAATATTTTAACTTGAAACAAATGTAGTCCAAATAAATTGAGCACAATGCAGTACCACACATAGTCCAATTGTAAGGAAAAACTTATTACATTTATTACATATTTATTACGTATTTTCAAAGTTTATTGCATATTTTAGAATGCAATTCAATGGATATAATCTATTTTCTGACACTAAAATTAAAACAAAGTAGCTACTACTACCTGATCAAAAGAATGATTTCATACAAATATAATTGTCTGTTAACATATAAGTATTCTTTCTTCTATTTTTGTCGTTGTACAATGCAACATGTAAAAATACAGAAAACAGAAAACAATTCTTTGTAAATTTCTACTGCGAACAGAAAAAAGGTTGATTTTCAAATCATTTGTATACTATTTACGATAAAGAGGATTACTTCTGAAAATTAGGAGCACATTTTATTAACAATAAATGCGATGCACTTACGTTTAAGAAAATGTACAACATACTTATATCAAGAAAAGTAATAAGAGAATGTTCAAACTCACAAACGGGTGAAATTTCACTCTATGTTAATCTAATTTAGAATACTGTCATTCAAAATTTTATACAAAGTAATTCATTATGAGATTCTGATTTACAATTTTAAAAATGTAGTATTTCAATACATTTGTATTCTTTTGAGAATAAAACAAATGAATCACGTAGTTTTTTTTTTTTAAATTGTAAACACATTTAATTACATATACGAAAAAATTGCATTTTAAAACACAACTATCGTGCGAACAAGAAATAAGCTATGAAAAAATAATAATAGAATTTCTCTCAATAATAATACAGTTTAAAATAGTGCCTTTCAAAATCTTATTGAAGTAATCTTGAATGGGATTCCGATTTCGGATCATAATGTGAGAAGTTTTGAAATAGAAATATAATATTCTTTGTCGATTTTGCATTTCACTGATCAACACAAGACAAGTGTAAAGTTACGAAACATTTTTGCACAAGAAAGAATTAGAAGTGAATTTGTACTAAAAAAAACATAAAATTACAAATAGAAATAGACATAATTATTCTTAACTACAAAATGTAATTACATTTGGCTACTTGTGATTGTATTTTATAATGGGGAAGTTGTATTTTTGGTTTAATGTATAACTGACTTTTGTTAAGTCTTTTGTGAACGAAATTACACTGAAAAAAAATTCTGTACAGTTACTAAATTTTTTTTTTAGTAAATTGGGATGACTAGGACTTTTTATGTAATGGCAGCAACAAAAGTTCATGTAACAGATACACTTTTGCGCTGTAAATCAAAAGATCTGTAAGGTTACTAACTTTTTTTAGGAATCTTGCCTGCCTATAACATTTTATGTAACTGGAAACCGGCTTACAGATAAAAATTTAGTAAGATTACTGTAATTTTAGTAGATTATTTTGTAAAGATACAGATTTCTGTATCTTTACAAAAATTAGTTTTGTAGATTTACATCATTTTTGGACAGTGTAATGGTTATTTCATTGGAATTTATTTAAGATCTATTTACAGTTTTATAAAGGAGTGTTTTTTTTTTAAATTTATGTAGAAAAATTTCATATAATATACTTAAAATATGTAAAAAGGAATTATTGCAATTATTTTAATCAACTTGACGTGAATTTTAGTTACTGGAAAAATACTGTAGATTATGCTTTTGGTAATACACTTTTTATATTTTAAAAATTAATATATAATTTATAAAACAAGTTAAACAATACGTAAGAGTTTTAACATCGATCGTTCTTCAGATATTTTACAGGAAGTAAGCGAATTTTTGGAATCGACTTAAATATTTATTAGTATAAAAATATTAAACCGCCTTTGTAAATCACCGTCATTAATTAACGCTTCATGGATAAGTTATAAATGTATAAGTGTAAACGTTTGAAATTAATTAAAAAATAAATCTATTCTGTATATGTGATCTATTCTAATGTCAAAATCCCGCCAAAAGAGAAGTTTATTTCCAGTTTGCTAACATTCATTAATCAAGTTTTAATTTAAATACATATCGGTCTTATTTTCTTATTATGGATCTTATTATAATAAAAGTTGTCTTAAAAAATTTTATTTAATTAAAAATATTTGTAATGTCCATGATGTAAATGCTATATATTTGCATTTGTTTACACAAAAGCACACGTTTTACGCAGAATATATCAGTACATTTAATTTCTGATGATTTTAAATTGATTTTTCAGATCAATAAGTTTTCAACTACGATTACTTGATTAACTACATTGTATCACATATGTCTAAACTTTCTTAACTTGTATAAAATTTATTTTAATATAAGAGAAATATATAAAGATTTTTGTAGTTTCATTTAAAAGTTTACAAACATTTTCTGAAATATGTTCAAAGTCTTCCTGAAATCTGCTGACACATTTTAAGCTTCATTTTAGGAAAAAGTGACAGCTAATGCAATTTTGTTTTTAGGTGCTCACATTTTACATAAATCCCATTAATGGGAAATTTAGACAAATGTAAGAAGAAATGCTATTAAAAAAAGATACTGAAGGTTCAAAAACTGTTTGATTTTATTTTAACAGTGAGAACTTTAATTCAGTATGATAAAAAAAAAAAAAAAAAAAAAAAAAAAAAAAAAAAAAAAAATCTTCGTTTCACTGTGATTGGTATTTCACTGTTTTTTAAGAATATTTTTCCGATTTAAAAGATTTCCATTAAATATAAAAATAAATCTCAAGTCATTTGATTTTAAGTAAGTCATAATTTTATAGATTTGAAAATAATTCAAAAATAAAAAAAATTTCTTTGTGTGTTCTATTCTGATGGCTAAACTTCGGCTAAAAGAGCGGTGTATTTTCAGTTTGATACAATTCATGAAAAATATATTATTTTAAACACATACCGTTCTTATTTGCTTTGTATCACAATAATAAAATTGATTAAAATTAATAAAATTAATGAAAATATTTTTTAAGTAAAAAAATATTCTTAATATTCACATTGTAAAACCTATATGTTTGCATTTTTGTATAGTAGAGCGCACGTTTTTTCACAGAATATATCATTACATGTAAATTTTCTGATGATTTTTAATTGATTTTTCAGATTAATACATTTTCATCTACCATTACATGATAAACTACTTTGTCTATATGTCTAAATTTCCAAACCTTTTATCAAATTTATTTTAATATATATATATATATATATATAAAGATTTTTGCCCTTTCTATTAAAAGTTTAGAAACATTTTCTGAAATATGTTCCTTTTCAGTTTTTATGCTCAATTTTAGGGAAACGTGACAGTTAATGCAATTTAGTTTTTTGGTGCTTACATTTTAAATAAATTCCGTTAAAAGAAAATTTTGTAGAATTTAAAATTACTTTTTATTAGGATATTGAATGTTCAGAAACTATTTAATTTTCTTTTAATAGTGAAAACTTTAAGTCAGTATGAGGTCTATTTTTGTCGTTGTACATTGAAACATTTTCCTAAAAAATACGTGCAAAAAAATAAACTGTTAATTTTGCAGTATTATGTTGCCACCTGGAGTGCCAGTTTAATAATGTAAATTCAACAATTATACCGTTAAATAACAATAATAAAACATAAAATAAACAGTAATATACCGCTAAGTAGTAATATATGGTATATGCCTGCATTTTCAATAATAAAACGGTATGCTACCGTTTATTTACTGTTCATTACTGTTAATTTTACTGTACAATACTGGCACCCAGTTGTTGGTATTACACTGTAACATCAACAATTTTTTTTTTTTTTTTTTTTTTTTTTTTTTACAGTCTACATACCTTGAATGAAAAAAATAATCATTTCTCTTGTATTTGCCTCAAATATTTTCATGTATATAAGAATATAAGAAGTTTGTTACCACGGTATTAAAATATTCCACGTAAGTTTTCGATAATTTAATATGTTTAAGGCGAAGTAAATCTGCAACAGAGATTATCGCTCTTTATTTGAATTACAAAATTCCAATATCCTCTGACGAATAATAAACGTACACTATGACAAAAATATAAATACATTTCCCTTTGCTGTAAGAATGTCTCCTATAATATAATGTGACTGTCTTCGGGAAGTCGATCAACATATGAGAGAAAGGAAATCAAAACCAATTGCTCTTTGTTAGTGAAATACGATACCGCAAGTACCTTGTTAGTCAGAGAACAAAGGAATTCAGAATTCTTCAACATTGATTTCTGTACATATATCATATGTGATTTGTCAGGACATAGAACATATTTTCCAAAAAAAGATAAATTGGCTATGTTTAAAAATGTCTGACTATATGTTTTAATATAATAAGATTTTTTTTTAAATTCTGTAATATTTGTAACACACAAAATTAATTTAAAAAATCAAGAAATTTAGAAATGTTTAATATTTAATAAAAGAAAAATACAGTATTGAATAAAAGTATATTTTCTAATATTTTAGAATGCGATGTGTCTTATACAGGGTGATCCCAAATTTTGTACAGACTTTAGCTTTTTTTAGAAATATCTTTTGTCGAATTTTTGTCTTTTCTGAGAGATTTTCGATTACAATATTTTACCCATTATAGTGATTTTTGACTGCAGCTCTTTTTAATACGATGTTTACTCCAATTTTCAATGAGATGTTTAACGTTTTTTCGAGTCTCGCGCAGATTGTAAAAGGAATTAGACTTCAAACTTTTTACCCTACTATACTCGTAATAAATTTTGTCATCTGCAAATTTTGAATTTAGATATTTTTACTGCAATTCTTATAAGAATTTTTGAGGTATCATGCGTTTTGCTTCAATTATTTTCTCATATTTAGGCATGGTGAATGCGATTTTTGACGATATTTTAGGCCAATTTTGGGACATTCGGAAAGGGAATTTGGAATTAAACTTTTATCCTACTATAAGAAATTTTGTCCATCACAATTTTTGAAATCGATTTCTAGTGTGATTTTCAGCGTTTTTCGAATGACAGGGCAGTTTTTTAACTTTGGAAAAGGGAGTTCGATGTTAAATTTTTACCATAACATTGCTAGTTTTACACTCTACGATTTTTGAATTTTTGTAATTTTTAATGCGATATTAAATGCTATTTTGGAGATTTTTGGCGTCCCTCGTAGATTTTTTGGTATTCATAAAAGATTTCCTAATACAATGTTTTACCAGTTTGTAGTAAATTTTTACCCTAGTGATTTTTTTATGTTTAGTGTTTTTCAATGTTATTTTTAGCGATCATTAGAGTTCAGTGGACATATTTTGACATTAGGCAACGAAATTTGGTTTAAACATCCTTGTCTAATATAGTAAATTTTCCTTTCCTCGATTTTTGCAATTTTGAAACTTTCAATGCAATTTTTCGACTTTCTTAGGGAATAATTTTACATTTTTAAACGGAATTATGTTTCATACTTTGTGTCTAAACTATAAAAAAAAATTGTGACGTTACTAAACTTTTTCTTGGAAACTGGGGTTCCTAGATCTATTTATGTAACGGCAACAACAAAAATTCATGTAACAGTATCTGTTGCATGAACTTTTGTTGTTGCCGTTACATAAATATTTCTAGGAATCCCGGATTCCTAGAAAAATTTTAGTAACTTCACAGATTTTTTTTTACAGTGTAGTAGAAATATGCTTTCAAACTTTCCCCTATTATAGTAACTGTTTTTCCTCTGCAATTTTTGAACTGTAACGAAATTTAATAGGATTTTCAGAGCAATTTTTAGTGTTATTTTCGCGTTCCGTTGCGATTTTTTGATATACAGAAAAGGAATTTCGTTCCTAACATTTAGCATACTGTAATAAATATTTTCCTGTACAATTTTTGAAATTTTAAATCTTTTTAACTTAATTTTTAAAGTTTTTAACAGTTTCCAACAATGTTGAAAAGTGTTTATGACTTCGGTTTTTCTGTCCGTCTGTCCACGCTCTAACTCTCGTAAATATGCTCGGATCGTTATGAAATTTTTGGATGTTAGTGACCTATACCATAGCACGCTTCCTATTGCAAATGAAGTTTGTAGCATGTTTCGTTCATTTACAGGGGCAATCAAAAGTTTTCCGTTACATTACGGCCAATGGGAAAAATCGTTTCAAATGATTTTTAATGGTGTTACACACTTTCAAACATAGTAAAATTGATATTCATTTATAAAGCCCACTAGAATATGCATTCTGTTGATATGCGGTGCAAAGAATAGTTATTGTTCGTTTACAGGGCCCCACAAAAGAATTCCGTTCATAATGTTATAGGGGAAATTGTTTGCGGTGTATTTGAAAAGATTTCAGATAATATATTGTATCCGAATTACTGTAAATTAGTAATGATTGCTTGAAATGCATTTTTCATTATGATATGCGCTTTTTTAGGGTTTCGTTCATCTGACGATACCCAATTCGTCTCGATGCTCTACCTGTCTGTCTGTCCGTCTGTCACAGAGCATGTTCTCAGAAACTATACAGGTTGGATACTTGAAATTTTGAAGACTTATAGCTGAACACCACATATCATACAAAAAGTCATAAAATTTTGAAAAATGCAGCATAAAAAAATCGTCCATTTAACCCTTTGGGCTCCCACATGTGTATTTTAAACAATTCTTTCTAAGTGAGCCCCTAGATAGCTTGCAGACGTGAACTTTTACATGCTTATAGCTGATTACTTCACATCAAACGACAAATCATAAAATTTTGAAAAAGTCATACATTTAACCCTTTGGCCTCCCACATGTGTATTTTAAACCATTCTTTCTAGTGATTCCCTAATTAGGTTGGAGGCGTGAAATTTTGCATACTTATAGCTGAACACCTCGCATCAAATGACAAACCGTAAAATTTTGAAAAATCCGTACACTTAACCCTTTGAGCTCGCACATGTGTATTTTAAACAATTCTTTCTAAGTGAGCCCCTATTTAGGTTGGAGGCGTGAAATTTTGCATACTTATAGCTGAACACCACATATCATACGATAAATCATAAAATTTTGAAAAAATTGTACCTTTAACCCTTTGGGCTCCCACGTGCGTATTTTAAGCAATTCTTTCTAAGTGAACCCCTTATTAAATTGGAGATTTGAAATTTTGCATACACAGAACACCTGAGGCCAGGCGACAAATCATAAAATCTTGAAAAAGTCTTACGTTTAACCTTTTGAGCTACCACATATGTATTTTAAGCAATTCTTTTTAAGAGAGCCCATTAATTAAGTTGGAGGCATGAATTTTCGCATACGTATAGCTGAATACCTCAGACCACACGGCAAAACATAAAATTTTCAAAAAGTCTTATATTATTTACTCCTCCGGGCTCTAACTTGTGTATTTTAAGCAATTTTTCTAACCTCCGCCCTTTTCACCCGGGAAGCACTTTCCAACTTTACCCGACACCCCTTTGACCATTCTTTCATATTATGCACCATAGCCTTACATATTTTAGTTCCACTTTTTACCGGAAGGGGCCGCCTACTTATCTCGGGTGCTATCGACCCAATCCCCTCGACTAATATTTCTACGGATAGTATAGAAAACGGAGTTTTGTTCGGATAGATGTTTTTTAGAATAGAGTGAGCCCCTGGTTTCGAAATGCGGAACTAACAGATTTTTCAAAAGGATAAAGTGTTTTGAAAGGAATATTAAACGAAATCCTCTGTGTGATCTGTGATTACACTTACCTACTTGTTCACTATATTTATGCATACTATAATGCTATAGTTCATATACAGAACTACAGAAATGAATTCGTAAATGTTACTGAGTATGAGCATAAATTGCTTAAAGGTGGGCTTTAAAGGAGTTATGCATTTTTACGCGGAACTGAATTTAGTGTACTAAGAAATATTTGTAGAATATAGATAAAATGATATACAGGGCCACGCAAAGAGTTGGATACATGGCCGTCTATGGGTGATACTTTCTGGAAATCTAATTTCAGTAGTTTTAAGTGTGTTTTAGTTTGAATTAAATGTTAGCTAAATAGTGGCATGTAATAACGTTAGTAGGTAAACTACAGGCTGTACAAAAGTATTCAAGTATGTTTCCATCTATTAGTATAAATTGCTGAAAGATGAATTTCAACCAGTTATGCATTTTCTTGCTAAACTAAATTTTCCCATTATAAGTATACATATCAAAATACAGATCTAATACAGGGCTGTTCAAAAGAATTGGAATACATATTTGGCTATGGGCGGTAACTACTGAAATCAGATTTTTAAATGTTTACTTTGTTACCTTACTTACCTTATTTCCTTAAGTAACGAAGTTTCGTTAAATCTTCCAGGGAATGTTGGAAAGTGTTTCATGATCTATGCTGTACGCATGATTTTTCTTACTTGTTTAGAGTTTCACGTTGTTTAGAGTTTTTTTTACACTCATTAGAAGAATTAATTGTATTTGAAACTTTAATCCAAATATAGTAAATTTTGTCATTTGTGAAATTTTGCGAGGTTCATGTTTATTCGTGATCAGCGACAATTTTTTGATCTAATATGTTCTGTCCTTTTTAGGTGCGTTCGTAGTTATATAAATACGTAGCACCTATAGTCGTCGTTCAGTCCGTCCGAACGTCTGTCTGTCTGTCTGTCTGTCTGTCCGCATATAACAGAGCAAAAACTACCCAACCGAATGGTCTGAAATTTTAAATGTATGATTGTTGCAAAATTTTGTCGAGCCATTTCAAATTTTATGAAAATCGGATGTATAGTTTAATTACAGGGGCAGTCAAAAGTTTTTCTTTACATTACGGCCAATGGGAAAAATTATTGCAAGTGCATTTTAATGATGTTACAGCCTTCCGAATGGTCTGAAATTTTAAATATATAATGGTTTCAAAATTTTGTCGAGCCATTTCCGATTTTAGGAAAATCGGATGTATAGTTTAATTGCAGGGACAGTCAAAAGTGTTCCGTTACATTACGGGGAATGGTAAAAAAGTTATTGCAAGTGCATTTTAATGATGCTACAGACTATGCACTTTATGAAGTGCAAAAAATTATACATTCAGTACAATATGGGGTGTAAAAAATAATTATAAAACTAGTTATAGTACGAACGCACCTCATTTGCCACGTTTGACGAGCAATTTCTAACTTGTTTAAAATAAAGTTTATCCGGATATCGTACATCGAATTTCTAATTTTTCGTTATTATTCTATGTGATTTTAAGTGTTTTTCGCAATTCGCTGCAATTTTTCATCTTATAAAAGGAATCCAGTTTCAATATTCTAGTCCATATAATATATATATATATATTTGTCTTCCCGATGAAGTTTATTGGAAATTCGTGAGGAGAGTTTTAAATTTTTCGCGAATTTTTTAGCTTATTTACGTTTTGTGCTATTTTCCGCCTCGTAAAAGTAACGCCGGGCGTGTCAGCTAGTATATGTATATTAATAGAATTTGTGCAAAATTGCTATGAGTTATTGAGTTAATTATAAATTTTAAATTCAATTCAATTAAATAATAAAACATTAAAAATTTTTAAATTAAAATTTTTTCATTAAATATATGTTTTTTAACTAGAAATATTTGATAATTCATTTAAAATCCAATGCATTATACAGGGTGTCCGGTTTCAACGGTGTCCAATGGCTAATTCCTAAACCGTTAGTCATAGACATACAGTTCCAATTACAAAAATGTTTAAAATCAGATAAAGAAATATTTTAAAAGCGATTTGGGTGAATAAAAATATTTCTTTAAAAAAAAAAAAAAACGAAATTTTGACAAGCAATGCACAAAAAGTCCCGGTATTCTACGATTAAAATTGACCGAGTAATAGCTGTTTAAAGTTGGAGCATATTTTTTGCTGCAAATTGGGGGTCATTCACAAATTTAGTCGAAATATAATTTCGTCAGATATATTAAAAAATGGTTGAGAGTAAAATTAACACTGCAATATAAATTTGAAATCTTTAATCATTCTGACATATTATTTCAAAATATACAATTTGTAATAAACATTTAAGAAGAAAGAAAAAACAGAATTTTCGTTAAACATACAATTTGTAATAAACATGTAAGAAAGAAAAAACAGAATTTTCGTTAAATATACAATTTGTAAAAAACATTTAAGAAAAAAGAAAAAACAAGATTTTTATTAAATAAAATGATGCTAAGTTAACAGCCTTAATTCTTTACAAAATGATACGTAATTTAAAATATTATTAGATTACACTAGCCTGCAAAAGTTGGGTTATGTCATGTTTCTTAGCTTTTGACAATTGATTTTTATGTATTCTGTACCGCTGAATTTGAAACTGACCTTCATTTTTAACCATCACATCAGGAATTTTCGCAAATTTCAAAGTTAAAAAAGTTCAAAGTTAAAATTGAATCTCCTCCCTCATCTCATCGGACCACTCAGCTATTTAGCTGTAAGAATACCAGGATAAGCAAAAATATCGAATAAATTATTGAATAAAATAAAATAAAACAAAAAAAATTTACATATGTTTTATAGTATGAGATTTTCGCTATATTTTAACTTACACATTTACGATTTGCAAAAAAATTCTAACGTAATGGTTAAAAAGGACATTTTCAGATTCAGTGCTAAAAAGTACGTAAAAATCAATTATCAAAAGTTAAAAAAGACAATCATCCCCTCTACTTTATAGTATCCGATTTTTGTTATTCTTTAAATTTGACAATTTACGATTTGCGAAATATCCTGACATGATGGTTAAAAATTAATATAATTTTCGGATTCAGTGCTAAAAAATACATAAAAGTAAAAAAAAACAACAATCGCAGTCTCGTATTATCTAATCTAAAACTTTTTCTTAAACTTCTTGGCGGTAATCTATCCGAAATTTTTTGTGTTATCCTGTAAAATAAGTATAAATAGTAACCACCGAAAATCCTAATAATATTAGATTGTTATTGGATTTGCGCCAGTATGTAAAATGTAATCTAGATCGAATATTTAAAAGTGAGTTAAAGTTCGAGTACAAATTTTGAACTGGAATAACATAAAAACTTATAAAAATAGCATAATTTTTGTTAAAAGAAATCATAAAAGAAACAATATCAGATCCTGACAAAATAAAACATATGTTATTTTAGCCAATCTGAAACTTAATAAATGTTAACTTAATCGTAATACTTATACGATTTTTTTCAAAGCGCAGATACACATGAAATAAGATCTTCAAATACTTTAAGCACTTGGTATATGCCTCCTCAAAACCAAGCCGAACTCATTTGTTTTTAGAGCAGAAAAGTGGCATAAGTCATGCACTTTTAAAGTTTCACAACTCGCTCAATTTTAGTGTTATATGAATGGGAATTTTTTTGTCTTACTTGTCAGTGTAATAGGAAAATTTTACTAAATATAACTTATAGGACCGGGAGACCGTATAAAAATTTAAATTTCGTAATTTTTAAAAAAATGTTTTTATTGACCCAAATCGCTTTTAACATATTTCTTTACCTGATTAAAAACAATTTTGTAATTGGAACTATATGTCTATGACTAACGGTTTAGGAATTAGCCATTGCACACCGTTGAGACCAGACACCCTGTATAAATTCTTAATGTTAGCTCATGGAAAATGTATGCATTTTGAATATAATTAATATGTTTTAATTTATTTAATTAATATTTTTTATGATTAATCGCTTTTCTTTTAAATAAAACCTATGGAGTTAGAGCCAGTTTTAGAGCCAATCTTTATGGAAAATTTGGAGAATTTTTTTCAATTGACTTAACGATTTCCATGCCCATATCCAGGCCAAAATGAGGACGTTACAGAGTACGTCCTTGACACGTTGCGCTAGATATCGTAGGTTTCATTCCTGGGGAGGACATTTTTACTATGTTTAGAAAAAAAATCCTTCTCCCTGTATTATAAAGACTGCTATATTCTATTAGACTGATTTAAAAATAATTTTATATTATAGAAATCTTAAATTTCAGAAATGCAGGATTTCACCAAGACCTATATAATAATGTTACCTTAAATAAAAGGGAATTCTGAAAAATAATATACACAGTAATGAATTCTTCAAATATAAAGCATTCAGAAAATAATAGTTTTTTAAAATAAAAATTTAAAACAAATACTGCATTTTTCAGCTTCTTGTGCGTCAAAAATATAATACTCAGAGCGGCATATAAAACACATTTTATTACTTTAAACGAAAGAGTTGGAGCATTTTAGAAAACAGGTTTGATGCTGAATAAGCATTTCAAAAATGATAAACTGTATGCATTTAATCCAAGCAAGAAAAATCGTAAAAATATCAGAATGTCAAATATTTCTGCCAGACGTTATCAAATGCTATTAAATATAAACTTAAACACACAAAAAATTGCATTTTTATTGATTGAGATTGCATGGTTATGTAAAATAATTGAACTTTATTAAATCTTGTTTTATTTTAAATCAATGTTGTTAACCCCTTCGCGACGGGAGCCTTTTACGAAATGTTTATTACTTTGCTACCGGTTTTTAAAAAAAAAACAGAAGTTTGTCCCTATTCAAATAGGGAAAGTGCTCGGATTAAATAAGGCAATTTTTACAGTAAAATGTTACTGGTGAGGATAAACGAGTATCCTTAGGCCTATTTCCGGCACGTATACGTGTCGCTCGTCCCCAAGGGGTTAAACCTTTATTAAAAAGAAAAAAAAAATATAAATAGTTACCGAACTGAAATTCGCGTAATTTTAAAGGATTACATTTATATTTATATATGTTATTGAGATTTACAATAGCATGTCTAGTACTGGAAATGATTATTCTTGCTTTCATTGTTCGATTACAGGGGCACTCAAGAGATTCCCATCACATTATGGTCTTATTTAGAAAAATCGTTTGCAATAAGGTAAAACTAGGAGTGTTCGCGCACATTTCAAAGTAATAATAATAAAAAATCTAAATATTAATTTTTTGCTAAACTATGCATAAATATTTTTGACTTAATTTGTTTTTTATGCATTTCCATTGTTATTTTGTTGTCATGCTGTAATTTAATAGAACAGCAGTAATAAAACCCGCAATCTCTCCTTACAGGGTAGGAGAGATTGCGCACATAGGTAGAAGAGATTGTTATTAATAATACCTACAATTAAATTGTTAACAATAATAATTGCACTTAAGGTATCCGAATACCTTCGGAGGGCTTTTTTGAAATTATTTTAAAATATGACCTTTTTTTTTTTTTTTTTTTTTTTTCATTTTATATCATGATGTCAATAAAAAAGTAAAATAAAACAGAAAAAGTTATACATTTCAAATTATATTTTTATATTTTGGGGAAAAATAAGCAAAAAATAGCGAAAATAATCACTTCCGCAAAACATCATAACTAAACTTTAAATCAAGATATTTTTTATTTTGTAAACATTATTATAATTATTGAACCTTTTTTCTAGGGAATGAACTACTCTCTTATTTGTAAGTCAAATATTTAAAACTATATAGAAAGTTAATCAGTGATGAAGCAAAAATTACTAAAAATTTATTGCAAATCGGAAACTCTATCAATAATTTAAAAAAAAAAAAAAAAAAAAAAAAAAAAAACTAATACACTTACTGTTACGAGTGTAGTTCATTCCCTTTATTGCACAATTTATTGCAAATCGGAAACTTTATTAATAATTAAAAAAAACAAAAACTAATACACTTACGTTGCGAGTGCAATTCATTTCCTTTATTGCACTTTGCAAAGCATGCAAAAAAAAAAAAAAAAAAAAAAATGAAAGCGATTCATCGATAATTTTTTCCGTTACGATGTCTTGCGTAAACATAAAATATTAAAAAATTGATTTTCCGAAAACACAAAAACAAAATTTAATTCAAAATTTAATTCAAAGTAAACCTTAATATATCACTCGAATTATGCACTATGTTATCTATTTTGTTTAAAACAATTGCTGTTTTTCTTTTTCAAATTCTTTTAATAATTATCTCTGCTTATTTACTTTTGTGTGTAAAAACATAGGTGAGCAGAAGTGAACTTCCGGTGAGCAGAACAAAACTTTCTGTTTCAAAATACTTATACTTAGTAATTTTAAAAAGGCAATAACTTGACTTCTAAATGAGATATAAACAAAATTTAAACAGATTTTGAAAGATAAAGAATCCGGCTAGTATATTATACAAAAATCTAAAAATCGATATTTTGGTCGAAAATTGGCTTTTAAAGGTATTTGGATACCTTAATCGACATTGTTGAGTAAACATTACTTTATTATGAGCGACTATTTCAACCAAATGCTTAAATAATAAAAAAAAGAAAGAATTTTAACAACAGTTAAAGAAATTTAATTTAAAAAAAAGATTAAAATATCAGAAAAAGCAAGCCCTACTAAGATTACAAAATTACATTAATCTACTTGGTAACATGTTTAACTCGAAAATTACTTCATTTTCATTTCTGCAGTGTCATTGTATTTTGTTTGCTAACTGAAGTTGCCGTCGTCCACAAACGATGCACTTATTGTTGTAAATCGTGCATATTTTGCTCAATCATCTGCAATCAGCAATAAATTGAACCCAATCACTGGTCAAAGTTGTCTCCTGGTACATTTCCATACATTCGATGCACTCATCTTCATTGACCTTCGTTTTTTCCGACAGATTTTTATCCCACCTGTTCAAGAAACATCTTCTCTTCAGCTGTTTTTTTTTTTTTTTCAGCGGCATCCTTAAGTCTTTTTTCATGCATATTTTGTGGATCAGCAACTTTAGTTGCACTCTGTTTCCGTTTTGATTTTGATGGTATTAAACTAATTGCAATAGGTGAAAGCTTTTCCAAAACATTGTATGAGTTATTAGAAAATTTATTTTAGTTAACAAAATTAATTTATTAGCAAATTAATTGTTCATAAATTAAAATATATATATATATATATATATATATATATATATATATATATATTCATTTAATTTATTAACAAATATATTATTAATTTATTAACAAAAATAATTATATAAAATTAATTTAATAACAACTGTATTATTAAGTTATTAACACAATTTTTATCTTCAAAAATATTTTTTTACGAATTAATTTGTTGCCAAATTTAGTTTCGATAATTATGTGTTTTTACAAAATTATTCCAAAATTGATTCATTCATATGTTTCACACGTAATTTTCAACCCATGCAAATTTACCAATAAGCTGCGTAATCTCTCATAGCACTGATATTGTGCATAGCATCTATATTTCATTTATAGTGACAAACAAAAATAATTCTGTTACAATACTCTCTATGATCGATTATAGCTGGAGGTGCGCTTTCAATTGTACATTTCCTTTATTTTCAAAAAAATACAAAGCAAAATTTTCAAGTCGTGTCATTCGTTTTATAATTGAATTAAATGTTTGCATACTGTGTAGTATATAAACAAATCTATAGATCAAGCATATTTTCTATTTCTTGTTTTAATATTTTAAAAAAAAGTTAATATCAAACGCTGATATATTTTTGCTGCATCATTATACTGAGTGGTTCTAAAGTCATGGTACAAACTTTAAGGGTGGGTACAGGACACTGTAACAATAATTTTTTTTTAGGAATGTATGGGTGCAAGTGACACTTTGAGGTACATACATGAGGGGGGCAATTTGGTACTTTTTATTTCACAATTTCTCATTCATACCAGAAAAATCCTATATTATTCTTTTCTTTACTTAAGACAGACATTTCATGATTACATTAAGAAAAAATCTTCTTTGACAATTTACAATATAAAATCGAAAAAAAAAAAAATTCCGCAAACTGTCTAACTTACCAAACACGGGGAATACATGAATTGAAAGACAAAGATCTTATTTACAGTGTCGTTTACAGGTATCAAATAATACATACAATATTATTACAACAATTGCTCAAAATTGCGTCTACCAACTGTGATACATGCTTCGCAATTCCGTGGAACGATTGGCGTACATTTCTAAAGATGTCACACATTTCCCGTATACGCACAACAGCTACGGATATGCGAGCAACCAGATTTTCGTCTGAGCCAACTGGAATCTCATAAACAAGACTCTTCAGATGCCCCCATAAAAATAAATCTATGCTCGATAATTCGTGAGATCGGGGTCCCAAGAAACATGCCTGCCAAGCCCAATCCATGGCGTTCCAAATGTGGCATTCTGGTAATTAGCACAAAACTAAAATTGTTTATAAAAATACTGCATAACAGCGGTATTGACCCTTTTTATACACAATTCATATTTGTGCTAGTTGACGCTGTTCATTATTATTATTATTATTATTATTATTATTATTATTATTATTATTATTAATGAAAAAAAATGGCACGAAGTTCAATCCTCCAACTTTAAATATTAAGATAAACTTATAAAATCAAAATAGTAAGCGTTTTTATACAAATTATTTGTTACCATAAAAGCACATATTGTATCTTAAAAATTATACATATTATTGGTTATACCTTAAATACGTCAAAAAATTTCCCAATGTACAGAAATCTTATGAATATCCTTTTTTTCAATAAAGAAAATCTTAATTGAACTCCAATGTAGTTTTCTAAATGATCACAAAACGACCAAAATCAATAAAAATGACACTCAACATCTACGAAAAAGTAAATTCTGTCTGATAATTCTTTCTAACTTATAAAAAGAAACAAATAAAAAGAAAGAAATCTGCTATTTCTTCCGTTTACAAAGAAAAATATATTGGAATAGATATATACTTTTCTTTATTTCGCTAATCTGTTGGGTATAAAGGAAAGGTCAGATTATTGAGCTCACATAAAACAAACATGATGACATAATTATATCTGGCAATATTTGTTTTTACGGTATAAAAAATAATACATCGTGGATCCTTGATAAGCACGACTTGTGTTCTTCGTAGAGAACATTTATCCCTTATGTAAAACAAATTTAATTTAAATTTTAATTCATTTATAAAAATATATTTTTTTTTAATTTATCAAAATATTGATCCGTTAGGCTTTACACAGTTATCAATACATTATGATATCGAGAAATATAAGAAAATTTACATTGGTTTGGTCAGATAAAACAAATAAGATGTGCAAATTAAAGGTTAGTTACATTATAATAATTCTGGTAAGGATTAACGGAGAATTGTTGTTTGTATTAAAACGACTATCCCTTATGGCATAGGAGTTAATGCAGAAGTTCTATTCGCGAAATTTGTCGAGTCATCCACAAAACAATAAAAAAGAGGTGAATTTCAATAACGAAAATGAAGAATCTATTTTATATAAAATAACTAAAAATAATTTGTTTAATTTTCATTAAGCAATCATTCGCTTATATACGCCTTTAATTGCTTTTTAAAATGTTGTGTTATAAGCGAGATGTTAACTTTCTAATAGAGCTATGTTATTCAAATAAACTGTTACTTGTTTACTTGTAGTTTGTTTTATTAAAAAATGGCCATCTGTTTTTACATCCGAAAGTTACAGTTATGAATACAATTTGTGGTGTAATTAAACTCCTGATGGGATATAAAAAAACTAAATATCAATATCTTCTAATAAAGTTTTTCTCTAATTTGTGGTCTCTCCGGAGCACAGTAGGGTGTGTTATCAAATAACTGGTTATTTACATTTTTATTTCAAATAAAATTATAAAAGTATTTTTCTGTAAATATGCGTAACTGCCAAGTAATATATGAGGATTCTAATCCTAAAGAAAAACTCCATTTTCATTTCTATAATTTAAATTATTAACAGTATAATTTGGAAAATGAGATTACATCAGTAACAACCTCCAATTTTTAGTGCTAATTCAGATCAAAATATATCAGTTTAAATTCCAAGCACTATGAAACCGAAATTAGAAAAAAGGCTCTTAAAATGAATGAAAAAAATTATGAAGACATATATAATCTGTCAAAAATACTTATATCATTGCTTAATTTATTTAAAGTTCAATCAATAATTTTTAAAAGAAATTATAGCTTCAATTAAATGCATTTATAATTTGGAAAAGGAGGTTACACCAGTAACCTCTACTGTTCAGTGTACCTCTACTTGTTCAGTGTAAATTCAGATCAACATATATCATTTTAAATTCCAACTACAATGAAATCAAAATTTTATAAAGGCTCTTAAAATTAAGGAAAATTTTTGAAGACATATATAATCTGTCAAAAATACTTATATCACTGCTAAATAAATTTACAGTTCAATGAATAATTTAAAAAGAAATCATAACTTCGATTAAATGCATTTAATGTTTTTAAAAAAATGAAAAAAAAAAAACATGTGAAAAAATGGTCGTATTTTGATATGAAATTGGCGGCACAAAAATCGTTTAATTAGCATTTTGGATAAAATAGATAATTTAACTCAACTTGAAAAAATATATATAATTTATCATGAATATAAAAAATATATATAATGAATCATCGTGTTACATGTAACAATACATTTCAAAATATCTAAGTTATAATTTAGGAGATGACATTAAAAATGTTTGGTCAATATCATTTTATTTCAATTGATAAATGAAAATTACTTATAAAAAAAGAAACCTAATAAAACAAGTTGGATATAGAAAACTCTTTTCTTTTAATTGAAAATAGAAGTTAAACTACAAGATTTTCATTATTTTAAAAATCTGTGTGATTCAAAATATTTCAGAGTGCAAGAGCAAATAAAATATCTGAAATGAAACATAAAATTTGATTTACTACTTTAAAGGGAAAGAAAATTTTACAAAACAGGCTGTCTGCTGCATTTGCATTTCAAAAGTCAGAAATATTATATCAAAAAATTTTCAATAAATGTATGTTTCATTCTGAAGTCAGTACATACACAAGAATTCAGATATGAAATTTTGAAATACTAGAGATAGAAGCCTTCAATTCCATTCTAAGAAATTTCTTTTTTGTGTGGGTGTCATATAAAAATTGAAAAAAAATTAAAAGGTAAATTTAGACTACTTTTTTAGATAAATCTATATGCATACAAAATAAATTATTTAAATAATAATGACTACCTTTAATAAATTGTTATAAAAAGTTATATCTTTGTATAACACTTTAAAATTAATAAATATTGAACACTTTTAACAGAAAAGAGTACATAACATTTTAAAGAAATGAATTTTAAAGGAATTTTAAAATAAATGAATGATGATATTAAAATAAATGAAATTTAAAATAAATGAATTCTTAACAGATAACATCTTATTTAAGTGATTAGAAATGCATTTTCTGAATTGTTCTAAAATTATGTATAAATATAGATGTGTATAAACAGAAATGATATTTTACATTCTTTTATAGAAAAAAGTAATTACATAAGTGCATCCCAATTTAAAACTTTCATTTTTAATTTATAATTGTCAATGAACAACAAAGAAAAATTTATGTGTATTCGTAAATTATTATTAAATTTAATTTAAGAACATCATGAGTTATATTATTATACATTAGTAAAGTATAACTTAAAAAGTTTTTAAATAAAGCAAAGTTATGTATACATAAAGTTGCAACTCAAAACGATATTAAGTAATGATTACAATGGAGCAATATTCAATCTTAAAATTTTATCAAATTTACCGAAAGCTTATTATATGAATTATGTTGTTGTTTTTAGAACATGATAAAATATATTATTACATATTATTAAAGCACAACTTAATTTTTTTAAATAACATAAACAATGTTACATATGCGTAATGTTGCAACTTAAAAAAGTCCTTCCGGCCAGTGCCGGGAGGAAGAGGTAGCTTTCATAATCCTTATTTAAAAAAAGCCAACTTATATCATGCAAACACACGAAGCTCAATTTAGTGGAAACCGAATATAGGAGATTCAATACTAATTTTTATCAATATAATGAATGATAATTTCGCGAAATTAGTCAGCTTTATCCAAGCTGCTTCTCTTTAAAGTCACTTATATTTGGCTGCCAAATTCGGCAATTTCTTAAACTGCCTGTCATTTTAAGACAACATGGTGGATGAGGCTAAGCAGTGAACTTGGTCGAGACCTTAGTAATTGCTGTGCACATGCTCACTCACATCGGAATCGGTTAATATATAGGAGTGCTGTCGCATGCAAAAAATCAGATTTTTCAAAATGTCACCCACAATAGAAATTGAAACTGATATCCGAGCCATTTTTTAAGGTAAACACAAACCAAAAATGCTCCTGAATCCTTATATCAAGATCAAATACTTAAGAAAGAAACCTTTTTCAATTTCTAATTTTTTTGCACCTCACTTTAAATATATATATATATTTTTTAATTTAATGGCCGCCACTTTGAAACAAGATGGCTGATGAATCTGGCCAGCGAATTTGGTCGAGGTGTTGATGTATACTATCCACATGCCTTCTTACATTGAAATAGGCGAATACGTGTGTTATCGCGTGACAAATACAAGATCGTTTCAAAATGTTAGCCATGCTAGAAATTCAAAGTGCTATAAATCAACCATTTTTTTTAAGATATCAACAAAAGAACAAATTTTCAGAAACAAAAACTGCTCCGGAATCTTTGTATCAATTGCAAACACATAAAAAAAATCTTTTTCATTTTCCAATTTTTTAATACCTCATTTTGAATTTTAAATTTATTTTTTTTAATGGCAACCCTTTTGAAACAAGATGGCGAATGAAGCTGGCCAACGAACTCGGTCGAGACATTGGTATGTACTATGTACAGACCAAGTTACATCCAAATAGGTTCATAAATACGCCTGTTATCGCGTGACAAAAATCAGGTCGTTTTAAAATATCAGCCACAAGAGAAATTCAAAATGCTATTACTCAGCCATTTTTTTTTAGATATAGACGAAAGAAAAACTGTTCCGGAATCTTTGTATTAAGGTCAAACACATACAAAAAAAATCTTTTTCATTTTCCAATTTTTTGGTATCTTATTTAATTTTTTTTATTTTTTTATTTTTTTAAATGGCTGCCATTTTGAAACAAGATGGCGGATGAAGCTGGCCAACGAACTCGGTCGAGATATTTGTATGTACTATGTACACACCAAGGTACATCCAAGTCGGTTCATAAATGCGCCTGTTATTACGTGAGAAAAATCAGGACGTTTCAAAATGTCAGCCACGCTAGAAATTCAAAATGCTATAACTCAGCCATTTCTTAAGATATAGACGAAACAAAAACTGCTCCCGAATCTTTTTATCAAGGTCAAACACATAAGAAGAAAATATTTTTTCAATTTTCGGTACCACATTTCAAATTTAAATTTTTCTTAAAAATTTAAATGGCCGCCATTTTTAAACAGGATGGCGGGTGAAGCTGGCCAACGAACCCGGTCGAGACATTGGTATTTACTATGTATAAACGAAGTTACATCCAAATCGGTTCATAAATACGCCTTTTATCGCGTGACAAAATTCAGGACGTTTCAAAATGTCAGCCACGCTAGAAATTCAAAATGCTATAACTCAGCCATTTTTTAAGATATAGACGAAACAAAAACTGCTCCGGAATCTTTGTATAAAGGTCAAATACATAAGAAAAAAATATTTTTTCCATTTTTAATTTTTTGGTATCACATTTCAAGTTTTAAATTTTTTTAAAAAATTTAAATGGCCGCCATTTTGAAACAAAACGGCGGATGAAGCTGGCCAACGAACTCGGTCGAGACATTGGTATGTACTATGTACACACCGAATTACATCGAAATCGGTTCATAATTACGGGAGTTACAGTGTGACATAGATCATATATATATATATATATATATATCAATTTTGAACGGAGGGTGGTTTCGGGGTCTGGGGGTCATGATCGATGAAAATATACCAAAATTTCTTGAAATCGCTTTCCTCCGAACGGCTGCAATAGGTAGCTTTTTTGTAAAGAAAGCTACCTAACAATATTAAACAAGTAACGATTACAATGGAGTGATATTTAATCTGAAAATTTCATCATATTTATCAAATGGTTATTTATGAAAACAAAGTTACATGTATGGGTATTATATAATTCATTCTAAATAACTTTTTAATAACTTTATATAATTTAAATATTAATTGCTATTTGATTATAATCTTTATTTGGTTAACACGTTTTGAATTGCGGCATCACGCATATGTAACTTTGTTTGTGTTGCTTAAAAATCTTTTTAGTTGTACTTTACTATTATTATAAAATAGAAATTTATGAGGCAATAACTTAAGGACATGCTGCATGTATGAAAATTAACGTGATACGAAAAGTTTAAATGTACTGTAATGACCCGTTAAAATGTACTACATGTTTATTAAAATTTTGTAAAATGTTAAATTTTCAACAGAATATCTCCACTGTCCCACACTTTAACTTCTAAAGCAAATCGATTGTCTTATGAAATTTTATTCTTATAGAAATCAAAATTAGAATTAAAGCATAGTTTAAATTTTGCAGAATAAAAACCTTACAGTGTTGTTGAAATAGAAAAATAACTTTGAGGGCTTATTATAAAGCATGTGTACTGTAAAAAATGAAATGTAACTGCACACGATACGAAATGTAACTGCACACTTTTGCACCAACGGTTGTGGAACATTTCGGATGTAATAAAAAACCATCGATATTTTTAGTGTAATAAACACAAATTATTAATAACAGTGTTCTAATAAACTAATCTTGATGTTTTAATAGCTGCCACCATTATTGGTGAGCAGTTATGCTAATACTGCTTTACACTCATTCAAATTACGGTATTTAGATTTTTAAGAAATAATAACATTCAACATTCTTAAAAAATGCTGAATAAAAGGTGAAAAATCTGTTTCGATCGATTATAATTTTTTTTTCTTCATTAAAAGGACATATAAACGTAAATTTTCAGTTAGGTATATATATACATTAAGATGTCTATAAACCGCCACAGTGAGGAATGTGATACTATAAGACAATTGTGATAATATAAAGAAAGTGAGGATATATGTGAATTGTTCTGCAATGATTTTAACTTTATATACTTTTAGAAATTAAAAATTATATATTTATATAATACGCTAAGGGGACGATACCGGGCAATAACCGTTATTAAGTTTGTGCACATGGCAACAGAAATAAAAATATATTTAACACTTCTGATTCGTATAGCGTTTTTGGAATTGCTACGTTACGTCAAATGGAAGTAATATACCACAGTTTCAAAAATCACGAGTCTTTGTAAAATCCGTCGTTTTATGCTATATTAATTACTTTTGTCATTTTTACGAGTATAACGATAACGGAATTAGTCATTTGTTTAATCTCTTTATCTATGAGTTAAAAAGGCTTTTCACTCTTAATTAGGCTGCATGATAGGCGACGACGTGGTCCCTTGACGTATGTCGCCGCACTTGAGCAATAACTGTTATAACTAATTAACAATAATGTTGCCGCACACTTAACACGGTTCTCTCACATTTGCTTCAAGAGAAAGAAAAAGTGCCTGCACTGTTAAAAATATCGTGAAAAATTACCTCTGTTTTTAAAGGTAATCTATTTTCTAACCAATGAGAGCGCTTCATAGGTGTTTATGTAGCATTATCATTGGTCAGAAAATATAGAGCATTTAAAAACAGAGGTAATTTTTCACGATATTTTTAACAGTGTGTTGCTATTCTAATGATTTGAATTGAGCCCAAAGTTCATTTAAATGATTATTATTTGTTCTTTATGTATAGTGCCACAGATTTCTGCAGATGTCACAAAGAACAATAATTTTACAATATATTTATAATGCACCCTCTGTAGTTTTAAAGACAGATACCCCAGTTCTCGGCAGAAATGAACAATCTATTGTATACAATGTAAACTGCGAGACACAATAGATATCATCGCAGAAACTAGCCGTACCTTATGGATCCGATTAAAAGAACACCAGAGTGCTTTTAATTCAAAAAGCCTAAACTCTAGAATTGTAGTCTACGCTATACAAACTGATCGTTTTCCAGATTTTGAGATTGCGAGGTCATTAAATAAAATTGAAACTTATACAAGAGCAGTATTTTAATGGAGGCATTGTTTATGATATCAGTGAAATTTTCAGTCATTGAGGCTAGTTTATTTTCAGTTGAACATGCCATTTTTATGACTAAAATAGTCATCTCCGTGTTTACTTGTTTATGACACATACTCTCAACTCCAAGTTAAATTTATGTCATCGCTCGTGAATTCGTTTTTATTCATGTTACTGATAAGGAACTTGAAACAATTGCAAAACATTTAATGTTATTTTATTTTTATTTTTAAATATTTTATGTGTTTTAAATTACCTGTATTTTTGTTTTTGCTCCTATTAATTGCAAACAAACGTAGTATCTTTATTTCACTTAAAAAAATCCTTTATTGTGTAAAATAAAAACATACCTTCCGCTGTACGCCCCCGTACTTAATTCTGAACAACATATTTTTCGGCATCCAAAAGATTCTGTTATCAAATTAGATGACGGTCAAAAAGGTCATGTGTACATGTCTGATGCATAAATTCCTCATATTTATAATATCGATTCAGAAAATGCACGATTATATGATCATTCGAAGCCTAAAGTTACATTGGAATAACTGAATGTTATTGCTCCCGATTTAAATTTATCCAAAGACAAAGCAGAGTAACGTATGACATAACCCCTTCCCTAATGTTATCATGAGTTCATACAGAACTCATTTCATATCTATTTCTATTTTTATTAACTACTTGTTTTATCTTTTCTCTGCGAATGAGATTCGGTTACGTGGCGTATCTGAGGTAATCAAAGATTTAGAGTGGCATGAGAAGGTGAATTTTTGTCTTCCTTCACTGGCAAAAAATGTCTCACGTTGCGTCTTTCTGGAAGAATAATATTCGTCGATGAAATTCCATGCAACACATATGGGTAAATTACACTCGTATCTTTCGTATAAGATCCTTATTCTATATAGAAGAACATAACAGAGCAAAACCGGCACTTGTGAAATATTTTGATTCACGATTCCCAAACTCAATCGAGTTAACGGTGTACACCTTTCATGCACTTTGGTCCGGTTCTCATACCTGGTACATTGCAGATATATTTCAAACACAACTGAAATTAACGAATCTCATTTTATACAAATCATACACAGATTTATGCTTAGAAAGTGACAGTTTAAATGAATTATGATAAATTTTGTTCACAGGATATGAAAGTTATTGCGTGTTGCATTTATCTTTTCACGTTTAAAGTTGCATTTCATGACTACTTCGCAGAAATATGTAATACTTTAATAGTAACACATTCTTTCTCTCTTACGAATTACTTTCACATAATATTATTTTACAGGTCTGAATGGATATTAATGCACAGAATTACGTAATTGGAATTTTGATTAATAGTAGTGCGTCTAGGTATCGTCGGAAGTAGAATTATTTTGAGAAATCGCAGAAACAATATTGATGGATCTTCATCAGGAATATAATAAACACTGTTGTTTTCTTTATATTTGAAATTCCCGTGCTGCAAGTTTCCACTATATTGACAGAGAAGGAAGTACTGGGACGACATGGAGAGCTGGAAAAGAGTGTTCGGATCGCCATTGAGAGAACAGCGCAGAATAATTGTATTTATTGGTGGTTCAAAACTGTCTTATTAAATATTTGGTTAAAGCCATGAACAAAATGAAATTAGCAATATTCTAAGCAACTGAAGCAAAAATAAGAAAGGATGTTTTTGTATGCTCTCAGAAGAAATAGCTATTCCAGCGTTCGAAATTAGACGACATTCTGCAGTGTAATAAAAAGAAATTGATAATTTTATATGATCAGAGCTCCCAAATGGTTTGTCAACTGAATACCAATAAATTTTAACAGAAAATTTTATTGTAGGTTTGCTCTATAATTAACGTTCAAAGATAATTCCGGGGCGGTTTGTAAGAAAAATCTAAAAAGACAATTTTTCTAAAATAATATTGGTATTCAGTTGACGGATCATTTGGGAGCCCTGTATGATTAAAATGTAAACAAGTATTTTGAAAAGAACCCTGTCATCCATTGAATTACCTTTAGGTTGCGAATTTTATCGCGTTACAAGCGTAGGCTTTTAAAGATTCACTTCCTCTACATACATTCTTAAATGTATTTCTCCATATCCACAGTAAACTCAGTAATGAGTATGGGGAACGTTTTCATCTGGATTTGTCTGTATTATAGCAAAAGCACAAGGTACAGTCGTTCACTTCATTGCTTTGAAGATTACCGTTGAACATTATTAAAAGGGACCCTTAAGAGTTATTCAACTAAAAGAAAAAAGAAGTAAACTGTTGTAAGCTGTAAGCCAGAAAAACTTTTAATGCGTAAAAATGCATTCCATGTTTTTTATTTATGATTTTTTATGAATGTATTGAAAGGTTTTCTTAAATGTCCTTATTTTAATGAAAGCACATGCATATCTCATAGCTAAATTTAATAGAAATGTAAAATGAAAGTACTACACTATGTACTTTGAATTATATCATTATTACATTTATTGTTTTTTTATAAATACATTTACAGTTATTATTTCTGATTGTGTTTATTTACAAAGATGTCATATGCATGTGAAATACAACAATAGAAGTATTTAGAGTATCTAAATTTTATATAAATGTAAAATAAAGTAATGCAATATATAATTTTAATTATATCTTGATTAACATATGGTTTTTCGATAAATACATTTACTTATTTATTTCTGATTTTGTTTATTTGCACGCGATATAGAGAAATACATAAATTAATGTAACCATGTAGCCGTATAATTTGGAAAATGTAGCCAGTTCAGCATTTTTATTGTCATACTCATTTACAGTACACCGAATATATCAAAAGTTAAATATTTTTATATTGGAATCATTAACTTTATAATTTTTTTGCACACTAAAATTCCTTTTATGATCAAGGTACCAATTTCCACCAGAAATATATTAATAAAATTTTCCAAAGTGATTGCATTAAAGAAATTTAAACTCACGAATCCGAGAACTATTTTATATTTTGTATGCTGACGATTTCCTCTGAAAAATTTCTGTATAATTCAATAAAGCATGCATTATGTCTTCCTACCTCAGTCTTAGCCATTAAATTAAAAATAAGCTTTGTATCATACATACAATTGGAGGCACAATTTTCCTAGGTATAAATTATTTGATGCCAGAACTGTAAAAATATCTAATTTGTAACTTTAATAAAAGGAAAAGTCCCCAGTTAAACTGATGGCATTAAGCTCACTGGCTATTCACACTAATTGTATGTTATACTCGTATTTCAAAGAATAATGCCCCTGGAAATAAAAAGAAATCGGCAAACAAACATTCAGCTAAATTAAGGGGGAATAGATTCCTAATCCCCCCTTTATACTTAACGAACGAACCTCCAAATATAATCACAGAAGCGCCTTATCAGAATAAAACAGTATACCAAATTTGAAGCAAATCGAATAATGATGCAGAAAAAAACACATGTGCCTAAATTAAGAGGTAGATTAACCCCAGTCCCCCTCCCTTTATACTAAAACAATGAACCTCCAATTGTAATCAGGTAAGCGCCTTATAAGAATAAGCTGGTATACCAAATATGAAGCAAATCAATTAATTCTACATAAAAACCCATTTATTTAAATTATGGTGGGTTATCTCCCCGTTCCCTCCTTTAAACTTGACCAATGATCCCCCAAAACTAATCATCTAAGTGCCTTATTAGAATGAATCCGTATACAAAATTTGAAGCAAATCGGATATTTGTATCACGAGTTATAGCGTTACGTACATACATACGTACGTACATACATATATACGTACGTACATACAGTTTCTGCGGGCACATTAGCTTTCAGGCTTTGATAGCATGTGAGCTAAAAAATTGTTTTTTTTTTTTTTTTCAAGTAAACAAATTATTATTTGATTAAGAATAATACTTGAACTATTTGTGCAGTTGGAATTATACCTATTTAAAAAATGGTTTAGGAGAAAAATATTTTTCACTGATAAGGAGGGTTTATGTTTTGAATGTTTTAATACGCACGATTAACTTCACATATGTTTTCAAATCATAAATAATCATTTATATAAAAATATCGCAGGGATTTGGGACTATGGAAGTTAAGTCACATTTAACTCCTTATAAAGTTACGATGCGTCAATCTTACACAAAAGCTTTTTTATCGTGTGATTTTCCTCTTGTAAAAAGAAAATATCTCTATGAGCTCAGTTTCTATTTCTTTTGTTGATTACTTTCAACCTCTGACAATTCTCAAAGACTTGCTGCAATGAGTTCTTTAGAATCAAGATTTATTTTATAACTTTTCATTTACTCTAGAAAAGAAAAAAATATATTGTAAAACACTGAATTGAATGTGTCATGTGATCACTTTTGGTCGAGCTAAGTTTAAGAGCAATAATTTTATACTTCGCTTCCATAATTATGTTTAGATTTTTCTACGTAATTTCATTTAGCAAAATTTTCATTCACCATATTCACAAATTAAATGATAAGGAGGTGGTAATTTTCTTAGTTATAAATTGAACTTTTTCTATAAATATTACATAAAATGATAAAAAATAAAATAATAATTTCATATTAAAGAAGCAGTGTGCTTAATTGAGCTGTTATATAATGAGTTCTTTAGAATCAAGATTTATTTTATCGTTTTTCATTGACTCTAGAAAAGAAAAATATATATTGTATAACACTAAATTGAATATGTCATGTGATCACTTTTAGTCGAGCTAAGTTTAAAAGCAATGACTTCATACTTCGCTTCCGTAATTATGTTTACATTTTTCTACATAATTTCATTTAGCAAAATTTTCATTCACCATATTCGCAAATTAAATGATAAGGTGGTGGTAATTTTCTTAGTTATAAATTGAACTTTTTCTATAAATATTACATAAAATGATAAAGAGTAAAATAATAATTTCATATTAAAGAAGCAGTGTGCTTAATTGAGCTGTTATATGTATTGATATTATCCTAAATAACTAATAATTACAATTTTACGTGGTTTCAAAGGACAATTTTAGATACATACAACAGATACATTTTCCTAGATACCAGCAATAACCTTTCAGAATTTAAAAAAAAAACTTTAACTCTTAATACTCTCCACCATGTTTATTTATTAATTAATCTCTAGTCATTAATTTTTTTTATAGATAACGAATAATTGATCATAATTTGAAACATTATCATATCATTGGTCAAAATAGAGATATATTACTGTTATTTAATCGTTTTATATAAAAACGGTTGAATGACTGAACAGTTAACTGTGTGTAAAACTACAGTTTCTAAGAAAATTAACTAAACACAACATATTAAAAAGATTATTCAGTGATTTTGATAATAAAATGTTAGAATTAATATTTTTGGACAAATTATCAATTGCATTGGAAGTTTAAAAAATGTTAAACTATCTGTTGTGTATATCTATCTTTATTTTTTTAGTAACTTATCTTAGACTTCAAGAATTCAAAAATTGTTTGCGTTAGTTTTACATAATTAAATTAATAATTTTATAAAGCAGATCTCAAAAATACGATTTCCTTTTATGTATGTCTAAGAACAATACTTCAATAATTTTTTTTAATCAAAGAAACAGAAGCTACTGGTATTGAATTTAAGCTTTACAAATATTTTCGACATAAAATAAACACAGCTTATTTCATTATTTCTTCATATAAATTCTGCTTTTCCTTTTCATTTTCTAGGTTAGCTGTACATCCATTTATTTAGACCATTTCAACAACATTACAAAAGAAAAAGAAAATATTTAATACTTAAATTTTGTTTGACTCATAGAAAAAAAAGTGTATATTTATTGGATTTGATTGAATTTCAAAATGAACAACAACATTTATATTTTTTTCTGTTTCTTCAAAAATGTAATACCATTAATTCAATGTGTATTGGAAACGTAGGAATTAAAAAAGTATGTATTTATTGCGATTGATTAATTTGAAAATGAACAACAACTTATATATATATATATATATATATATATATATATTCTTCAAAAATGTGATACCAGTAATTTAATATTATATTATATTTTCGATATAAAATAAAGATTTCTTATCTCATTATTTATTTGTATAAATTGCGCTTTTCCATTTCAAGGTTAGCTTTACACACATTTAATTTAGACTATTTTAAAAGAAACCTGATATTAAAAAAGGGAAAATTAATATATATAATACATAAATTTTATGAGACGCGTGGGAATAAAAAAGTGTATATTTATTGGATTTGGTTCAATTTCAAATTAAACAACAGCTTTTATATAATTGTTTTTTGTTTCTTCGAAAATATAGTACCATCAATTTAATTTTATATTTTAAAGCTAAAAAAATACATTAATGTTTATTGGACACTTAGGAATTTAAAAAAAGTTTATATTTATAGTATTTGATTCAATTTGAAAATGAACAACAACATATATATATAATAAATTTGAAATCACAAATATATGAAGAAATTGATAAAGTTCTTAAGATGATTTAGAAATGAACATAGGAAAGCAGTATGTAAAATAAGAAACTATGAATGACACACAGAAGCATCAGAGGAGCTTGTGAGTTCATTCATAGAAGATGCTATATATATATATATATATATATATATATATATATTATTTCTGTTTCTTAAAAAATGTGATACCCGTAATTTAATATTATATTATATTTTCGATAGAAAATAGAGATTCCTTATTTCATTATTTATTTACATAAATTGTGCTTTTCCTTTTCAAGGTTAGCTTTAGATACATTTAATTTAGACTATTTTAAAAGAAACCTGATATTAAAAAAAGAGAAAAATAATATGTATAATACATAAATTTTGTGAGACGAATGGGAATAAAAAAGTGAATATTTATTACATTCGATTCAATTTGAAAAGAAACAACAGTTTTTATACATTTTTTTTTTCCTTTTCTTCAAAAATTTAATACAACCCAGGTATAAATTCTTGCTAGTACCAGCATAAAAAAATATGCTACTCATTGTTATGTATTGCTTTGTCTGTTAGCGTTTTATGCTATTATATGCTTTTTTATTCTTGCCAGCATAATATTTTATGCATCCAGCTTAGGGAGAAATAGCATGATAAGCTATATAGAAGCATTTATTACTTGTTTGCTATTTAAGCTTCTTCCAAAGCATGGAAAGGTAGGTATCTTAACGTGCTATTATATGCTTTTATATGCTTGCCAGCAAGATATGCTATGCAGCCAGCTTAGGGAAAAATAGTATGGCAAGATATGCACAAGCATGTTATGCTTATTTGCTGTTTAATCTTCTTCCAAAGCATGGAGAGGTACACTGTTAAAACACTATTCTTAAAAATTAGCAAATTGTACTAATTATTGAGCACTTCCGGATCTTAAAATAGCTCCGAGTACTTAACTCTTAAAAATAAAAACGCATGTACTCATTTTTTGAGTACATACAGGGACTCGAAATTAAGTATGTATAAAAACACACATACACTATAAGAAAAAAAAGCGAAATTACAGAGAACCGACAAATCACCATTTTTAATTACGGTAATTTTGAATTGCGAAGAACTATAATTTTTGGAGTAAACAACAACGAATTTATTATTTTAATTCTTGAAATTTTGTGTATGAGCAGCCCCGTGATTTGAAACCGAGTGCTCTAGGTGGGAGATCAGTATTGTACTGACTGTGCTATAAGAGCAGTTACCAAATTACACATTTTATGAATCAGCGACGGAAGATTGCTAACAGCAGAGATGCATTTTCCCTTTCTTAAATATTCTAATTTCTAATAAAACAATTTTTAAACTAAATTTTCTTCTTTAACATTTCTAATGAAATTGTAAATAAATTTGAAAAGTGTGTATTACAAGTTAAAAATTATAACAAAGATAGACATATCTTTAAATAAAAGCTTGGAAATCCCTACTGTCAATTCGGTATAAGAAAAGGGTTTATCAGAAAACTCATATTTTTAAGCACATAGGATTTAAACATGAATATTAAGACTTTAAAATACAAAATATATGTATTCATTTTTGCATACATTTATAAATCATGTATAAGTATACACAACTTCAAAATATCATGTACTCGTTTCTGAATTAATTGTACTTAAAAAATCAAGTACAAACAAACTTTCATTTTTAAGTAGATTAATGCTCCTTTTTGAAGCAATTGTACTTAAAAAATATGAGTACAAAATGCTCATTTTTAAGTAGAATATTTTTAACAATATACTTCTTTTTGAAACAATTATACTTAAAAAAATACGAGTACATGGAAGTTCTCATTTTTAAGTAAATTATTTTTGAAAGTGTTGATATCTTAACGTGCTATTATATTCTTTTTTATGCTTACCCGCATAATATACTATGCAGCAAGCTTATTGAGAAACAGCATGGCAAGCTATGTACAAGCATGTTATGCTTATTTGCTGTTTAATCTTCTTTCAAAGCATGGAGAGGTAGGTACAGTCGTGGGAAAAAAAAGTAAACACCCCCTACTAACTCGTCAACAAATTAACTTAGAAGTAAGTTACCGGTACCGAACGATTGGAAATAAAGTCTGCTTTTAAATGATGCATATAAAATTTAATTAGAGGGGCATCTACATATTAAAAAGAACCACAACTTTGTTTTTTTCAATAGCAGTACACAAATCTGACATTATAAATCAACTCTACATCCTTCAATCAGCGTAAAAAAAATTATGCAATTCGTACCTTCAGTTTCCGAGAAAATAATTATTTTAAAACGAGCGTATTTTAAGGGCTGTATCCATACTGAAGTTCCGTACTCGATTGTATACCGAGAGAGCCCCCCCCCCCCCATCTTGATCAAGGCACCTTAAGCACCACTTAGTGAGTGAATGAAGCCTGTTAGATTAAAGGACAGCAGAATAAATTATATCTACTTACTTCTATTACAGACGGCCCCTTAAACCATCATGTTGCCGTCTTTTAAGCATAATTTCAAAACTACTTGGAAGAAAAATGTGAAATTCTGGATTTCCATAAAGCAGGAATTAATAAATCTAAATCCATCAAAAAAATTGTAGCTTGCAGTTCATATTTTTTTCGCATATTAATTTCATAATTCATAATTCATATCATAAAATTATAAAAATTGCGAATTCAGCACATTTATGTTTGGGTATATTAATATTATTGCTACAAAAAATAGCACATTAGGAGCATTATTTCAGGAGATATAAATAAAAATATGAAAATGTAAATTAACATTAGAAGCACTAAATTTTGAATGTTTATCATTCAAATGACTTGAATGATATCATTCAAATGACTCAAATGACTTGTCTAGGCGTAGTTTGAAAAGAAGATTTGAAATATCTTGTTAAAATTGGGTATTGCCATTTTAAAAAAAATGGATTCGTTTTGGATTCGTTTTAATATGTAGAAAATTTTATATACACCATCTTGAACTGTTCTTTATTTCCAGTCGTTCAGTACCAGTAACTTTCGTCTACGACAATTTGTTGAGGAGTTAATTGGGGGTGTTTGCATTTTTTCCCACGACTGTACCTTTACATGTTTTTATATGCTTTTACATGCTATTTATGCTTGCCAGCATAATATGCTGTGAAACCAGCTTTGATAGAAAACAGCATGACGTACTATGTGTCACTAAGATGCGCTAATTTGCTACACAATTCTCTTCCCAGTAATGGTGAGGTAGGTACCTCAATGAAGCACTTAATGCTTGCAGGCATCAAATGTTTATTTTATTTATTTATTTATTTATTATTTTAGTTGTTCGAGAAGTATAAATTTGACTATGTTTTTGAAAATAGAAGAAAAGGAAATTTTCATTATAAATCAAATTTTCAAATCCGAGGAGAGACAATTGCACTCTTCCACCTCCGCCCCCCCCCCAACAGAAAATTCTTACTTTCTCTTTTATTTTAAGCTAAGAGAATAGTTTAAATTTCAATTTGTTTTTCAAAATCGGAGAAAAAATTAGTTACATTTCAAATTCGAGGGAAGATTAATGGATCACATAAGATCTCTTCCCTTAACGGAATATTCAGGAGTTTGCGTTATGGAAGTTTGACTGTACATTGCAATTTTGCAAGATGTAAAACATAACCAGGGCCCGCTTAACACTTGGAAGTAGGGGAAGCCCGACGTCACACAGGGCCCCCTATTACTCTACTAATTGCTTTTTTATTTACTAAACCCTTTTTCGTATGCTTAAGTAATTTGAAATTTTATCATCAAAGTTTAGAGTAAATAACACTTAATATTAAACTAAAACTAACTACCTGTATATACATACTATGAAAATGTATTTTATTATATTTTTAATTGTAAATAACCAATTTATTTTGTAAATGACAAATATGGAACTACAGTTGAGGATATTTGAACTTCAAAATATCTTTTGTGATTTACAAATTGCCACATAGTAAGAACAAAAAAATTTCAAAAGAAAAAAATGCATTTTTTACCCTGATTGAGTTTCTTTTTTCTAATAATTAGTTTTGAAAAGTAAAATTGGGGGCCCTTTCGTATCTCAGTGGGTAAGCACGGGCTTCATGGGCCTATTCCGTAAACAGGGCCTGAACATAACTTCTATTTTTTTAATTAACTTCTATGGGGATGCGTTAAATTCTGTGAAGGATTTAACTTGTATGGGAGTCTTCTAGGGGAGCCCTCCCCTCACCGCCTATAAAATATTTTTTTTTTCTGTTGTTTAGAATTTAAATATTCTAAATTACTCGAAAAAAAATGCTGTATGTCTTAAAAAAACGAAGAAAAAGAAAATTTTGTTCATTAAAATCTAAAATTCACTGGGAGGGTATGGCCCTCTCTTGAATCCAATAACGTCTTAAACCATCCATTTGAGATTAGATTTTAACACCTAAACATCAAAAGAAACAGAACTAAAAATTAATTTCCAAAATGGATATAGAAGTGTAACCCCCCCCCCCCCTCCAAAAACGGAAAATTTTACACTGATCTTCCTCTTACTTTTAAATTATTTTAAGTTACCTGTAAATTATAAATTTTCTATATCTTTAAAAATGGGAGAAAAATAAATTTTGCTTATTAAATTTCAAAAGCTGGGAGGAGGAGGGCTGTGTCATGGCCACCTGAGTTAAACACTGCCCCTTGAACACGTTTGAGATATTTTTTTAACACATAAAATTAAAAATGATAACAAATAATTTCCATGGTAGACTTTAAGAGAAAAAGCCATCCCCTCCCCCTGAATTGGAAGAAAATTCATAGCAGCACTTTCTCTTAATATTCAATTCTTTTAAGTTTCTCAAAAAGATTAAATTTACTGTGCTTATTAAAATCAGAGAAAAAAAAATACTAGTTTGTTAAATGTCAAAATCCTGAGGTGATAGATTTCTTTTTCGAACCACTACAACGTAAATTCAACACTGCCTTCGTCCACCCGTTTTAGATAAAATTTTAACACATAAATCTAAAAAAACACTGAAAATTAATTTCGATAAAGTATTTATTGGGGAAAAGCACTCAGTTTAGATAAAATTTTAACACATAAATCTAAAAAAAAAAAAAAGAAAATTAATTCACATGACGGATTTTTGGGAAAAAGCGCTTCCCCTCCACTCCCCATCGTAAAATTCTTAGTTGTTCATTCTCTTAGTGTTTAATTATTTTAATTATAAAAAAAAAACAGAAAAAAATCCGTGCTTTTCAAAAAGAGAATTTAGCCAGTTAAATTTCAAAATTCAAGGAGCATTGTTTCATTTAAGAAATAAATTCATAACAATCGAGTTGGAAATATCTACAGTTGACCCTCTTCCTCCAATGAGGACTAAAGTTTTAAAATATTAACCCCACCTGAAATTGATAAATTCTATCCTAAATACACTTCAATTTATTATTATTATTATTATTATTATTATTATTATTATTATTATTATTATTTGCAACAAATACCTATGACCATATTCAAACCATTCATTAAGCAAAGGAAATTCCACTAAAGAATTATATTAATCAAGCCATTATCTAATTATACATAAATATAGAAAAAAACCTAATAATAAATTAACCGTATTAATTGAAACTTGGAGGATAACAGCATCGATAAATTCACCCTCTATCTTATAAAAATATCAACACACAGCAGAATCAGCTCATTGCCCATTACCCACATTTAAAATCATTTACAAACGCGTGGGAATAAAAAAGTGAATATTTATTGGATTTGATTCAATTTGAAAATAAACAACCGCTTTTATACATTTGTTTTTCTGTTTCTTCGAAAATTTAATACAACCCAGGTCAAAATTCTTGCTAGTACATTTAATTTCGATATAAAATAAAGTTTACTTATTTCATTATTTATTTATGTAAATTGCGCTTTTCCTTTTGAAGGTTAGCTTTACATACGTTTCATTTAGACTATTTTAAAAGAAACCTCATATTAAAAAAACTGAAAACTAATATAACATAATACTTAAATTTTATGAGACGCGTGGGAATAAAAAAGTGTATAGTTATTGGACTGGATTCAAATTGAAAATAAACAACAGCTTTTATATATATATTTTTTTCTGTTTCTATGAAAATGTCTACCATCAATTTAATTTTATATATTTTAAAACTAAAATATATTTTAATGTTTATTGGACACTTAGGAATTCAAAAAAGTGTATATTTATAGGATTTGATTCAATTTGAAAATGAACAGCAACTTTTATATATATTTATTTTTTATTTCTGTTTCTTCAAAAATGCGATACAAGTAATTTAATATTATATTATATTTTCGATATAAAATAAAGGTTCCTTATTTCATTATTTATTTGTATAAATTGCGATTTTCCATTTCAAGGTTAGCTTTACATACATTTAATTTAGATTATTTTAAAAAAAGCTGATATTAAAAAAGGAGAAAACATATATGTATAGTACATAAATTTTGTGAGACGCGTGGGAATAAAAAAGTGAATATTTATTGGATTTGATTCAATTTGAAAAAAAAAACAACAGCTTTTATAATTTTTTTTTTTTGTTTCTTCGAAAATTTAATCCAACCCAGGTCAAAATTCTTGCTAGTATATTTATTTTCGATATAAAATAGAGATTCTTTATTTCCTTATTTATTTACTTAAATTGCGCTTTTCCTTTTCAAGGTTAGCTTTACGTACATTTAATTTAGACTATTCTAAAAAAACCTGATATTAAAAAAGGGAAAACTAATATATATATAATACATAAATTTTATGAGTCGCGTAGGAATAAAAAAGTGTATATTTATTGGATTTTATTCTATTTGAAAATAAACAACAGCTTATATATATCTTTTTTTCTGTTTCTTCGAAAATGTAATACCATCAATTTAATTTTATATTTTGAAGCTAAAAAATATATTAATGTTTATTGGAAACTTAGGAATTAAAAGAAGTTTATATTTATAGGATTTGATTCAAGATGAAAATGAACAACAACTTTTATATGCAGTGTGCAATATGTTATCTATCGCCGACCTTTAATTTTTCAACCGTTGGCCGTAGACATATAGTTTCAATTACAAAAACGTTTCAAATGAGCTAGATATTCATGTTGTGGCATTATTTAAAGTAAAAAATTAATTTAATAAGAATTACGAAATCTTTTTATACGGTCCCCCAGTCCCTATAGTTATATTTAGTAAATGTTTACACATATCATAACAGATATAACACAAAAAGTTTGACATCTGTACTACAAAAATTGACATAGTTATTAAATTTCAAAATTTGAGATGTGATTGTCTTTCATTGAGGGATCAGTTAAAAGATGAATTAAAGTAATTCGAGATCAAAGTCAGGGTGCAATGTCTTTTTTACGGCGAAACCACCTTTAGCCGGTATCACCAAATCGGGGAATCACCAAAGAGGGTTATTTCATCTAAAAACTTTTATGGGTAGATTTTATGGGTCAAACGTCAAAGTAGGTAGAATCGACAACGGGAAAATAAAACACGCTTACTAAGGACTAGATAAATGGCAGCGGAATTGCACTCTGAATTTGATCTCGATTTACTTTAATTCATCTTTTAACTGATCCCTCAATAAAAGACAAAATCATATGCAAAAATCTCAAACTTTGAAATTTAATAACTGTGTCACTTTTTGTAGTACAGATGTCAAACTTTTTGTGTTATATCTATTATGATATGTGTAAACTTTTACTAAATATAACTATAGGGACTGGGGGACCGTATAAAAAGTTAGATTTTGTAATTTTTATATAATTGATTTTTTACTTTTAATAATGCCACAACATGAATATTTAGCTCTTTTGAAACGTTTTTGTAATTGGAACTATATGTCTATGACTAACGGTTGAGAAATTAAAGGTCGGCAATAGATAACATATTGCACCCTGTATATTTATTTTTTATTTATGTTTATTCAAAAAATGCGATCCCAAATAATTTATTATTATATTATATTTTCGATGTAAAATAAAGATTCCTTATTTCATTATTTATTTATATAAATTGCGATTTTCCTTTTCCAGGTCACCTTTACATATATCTAATTTAGACTATTTTAAAAGAAACCTAATATTAAAAAACAGAAAACTAATATATATAATGCATAAATTTTATGAGACGCGTAGGGATAAAAAAAAGTGTACACTTATTGGATTCGATTCAATTTGAAAACTAACAACAACTTTTATGTATATATATATATATATTTTATTTCTGTTTCTTCAAAAATGAAATATCAGTAATTGGATATTACACTATATTTTGGATATACAATAAGGACTTTTTATTTCAATATTTGTATAAATTCCGCTTTACGCACATTTAACTTAGAGTCTTTTAAAAAAAAAAAAAACCTAATATAAGAAAGATAAAACTAACATATATAATAGATAAATTTTATGAGACGCGTAGGAGTAAAAAAAGTTTATGTCTGCTGTATTTGAGTCAATTTTAAACTGAACAACAAGTTTTAAATTTTTCTTCTTTTGTCTCTTCAAAAATGTAATACCAGGAATTTCATGTTATAATAAAAAGCTAAAAAATAAATAAAATATTTATTGAAAACTTTAAGATAGGTGGTATAAGTGATAGAATACAGCGGATATATGTAATTGGTGGTACCATAATTTTCGAAAAGATTTTTTGCCTTATGCAATAAGTTAAAAGTATTACGAATCCTGTGATTAAGCTCAGAATATTTTTTCTTCTGATGAAAAAAAAAAATATTAGGCGAAGACATTTACTCTAAAGTAGTGGCTCTATGCTCTTTGTTAATGCTTTGTAAGTTGTGTACGCATCTTTAACCTGCGAACTTAGAAAGTCGTATGTAAACTTATTCTGACAGTCCGCAATCCTATTTATGCTTTGTTTATTATCTAAAAGGGTGTTTTTCGTAGCTTTGTTTTTGTCAACTTTTATAATATATCAAAAAATCTGTGAATAGTTACATGGGTAAGATTAATGCAAAATTAAAATTTTAAGAAAAAACTTAGTTATATGTAATTGTAAATTTTGAAACAAAACTATTAAAATTATTGACTTCACTCGTCTTTCCGAATATTGTGGTACGTATTCAGAAAGTAACAAAAAAATTAGGTGGGAGTTATAGTAACACGATTGATAATTTATCACAACGTAGATTATACAATACCTAAACAAATGATTACCAAAGAGACATAGTGGCATCTTGTCTATTCAATAAAAAACAAATGAAGAGACCACTTTTGATTGTCATTTCTGTAGCTAAATCTTGCAAGCTCTTAAACCTTCCGTCCCCCCTTTTCCAACGGATCTCTTTTTATGTCCCCCTTGTATAGTGAACTCATATTTATTCACCAACTTATGATAGCACATGGGCTGTTACATTTCACTGATTTGATATTTTTCTTGTAAACTTTGCTGTTCTCTTCTGCTCCCACATATATATACTTATAAATTTCGGACACAATGTAATCGGTTTGATTCGAATGCTGGACCTCCCATTTTGAAACTGGAAACATTACCTCCCTGTCTCAATGCTTGATTGTACAGTAGAACTATTTACCATTTATGCACTATGATAATTCCTTGTGGATTTTCCGTAGAGAATTGGCATCAATATGGTTACAACTCGGCTGATAAACGGAATTAATTAAATAATATGTCGGGTGTTGTTAATGAAAATATATACGGTTCTTGTGGCAGTGGTCTATAACAACTTCTTCAAATTGGAGCTCAATCCGATGTACAGTTAGTACGTATTAACACCACTCACACACACACACGCACAGTGCTTGATTACATTTTTAAATTATACTATAGGTAAAGCACATTTTCTTTATCTTAAGTTATTTTTCATAAAATAAAATCCCGCAAAAGCCTTAAACAAATTCGATTATAACAGTGTTTTTCTCTTGCAAAACTATTTAAGATTTTTCCAAATAAAAATACTTCATTATATAACTTGATTAATAAACTACGTTATATCCATTCCCAATTTTACAAACAGAAAATTCGAAATAAACTGATTTGTTCCGAATTAATATTTTTTCGCTGGTATATCGTTGCAAAACTTTTTTTTTTTCAATCTATTCAATTAAACATATTTTTAAACTGCAAATGTATATTATAAAATCTAGATAAAAGCATGTAAATAATAATAATAATGTGGTCTTGCTTCCATGTGTTAGGTAACTGATTTAATTCATTAAATAAAGTTTTTGTTAGTTTTATTTGACTTTTATAACCGCGATATGTAAGCATATTTATTAATAAAATATTGATAGTAAAAAAGCTATCTATAAAACTGTTTTACAAGTTATGACATATGCATGAAATACATAGTAGTGATTGGTGGATCATGCTATGTGAATTACTTATTGTTTAGTAATGAAACCAATCAATTATGACTGAAGAAAAAGAGTGTTAAATTTCGTTCGATGAAAAAAGCTTAAATTTAAATTTTCCATTGCTAGATAAGAATAAGTTTTTTAAATATTTCAAAATATGCTACATATTTGAAAAAAAATCTCTCTATAAATAAAATTAATTTTTTAATTTTATTTTGCTTTTACTTAGAGTAAAATAGCAGTCGATCGCATTTTAACGCAATTGTCTATTAACGCATATACATACTAGTCGTCGCCTCACTGAATCAGTAGGACATCTGGTAATAATCGAAAATTATATGTCTGACTTACTGCTATGAAAAACTTTGTCTGCATCTAGTGGAGCAGTAGGGAATATTTATAAAACACATCTGAGATATAGTATTAAACAGAACTTTGTGTTTCAGAAGTTATTCCACTAGATGCAAACGCAGTTTCTCGTATAAATAAGTAAGACATCTCATTTCTTATTATTACTAGATGTCCTGCTGTTACTCTGAGTCGATGATGTGTAATAAAAATATTTTCTTGTCAACATGAAACCGGCAGTTGCTGTGGAAACCGCTTATAACCGACCTGAAAGTAACGTCAAAACTAACCGTTATATGCTGCCTTGGTTGTAACTATTTTCTATATAAAATTGTGAATTGCACGGCATTTTAAAAAAAGTTGATTTATCTGATGCTTCATGTTAACAGAGTTCCCATTATCCAGATTCTACTGTAATATAAAAAAATGTATGTAGTTCAAATTTACATTTAAATATATTGCTTTATTTTTCAAATTTCACACTATATTACAAATTAACCTTTTTTTAATAATATTGCGCCTCCAATAACACTTTTTAATAAATTCTCATAGATCAAAACGTACAAGGGAAAACATCTTCAAAATATTATTGTAATTTTTTCAATTCTTTCTCAAAATACTTCAAAAGTTTATGCGATTTTTTATGGGAAAGAACTCTCAAAAAAGGTGTAAAGGAGTTTGTCCTTTCCAAACATTTTCCAAAAAAAATTTGCGTTTCTTTATGCTTTTATATGTGTTAGTCTTTTTCCAGGATCTTTACACACATCTAAATTGGATCGTTCTAATCCCTTTATGAAAGGAAACCAAAAATATATCGGAAATATTTTTTTAAACTTATGTTAGAATGAAAGAAATCCCCTCTATAGAATTGGTTTCAGCTTTCATAATGAAAAAAGTTTTGATTCGCATTTATTTTTTTATACATTTTATTTTATTTATAGATATATTCATATATCGTTTACAATGTAATAATCACTGTGGAGCAACAAAATGATTGTAAGGTAAAAGAGTGCATTTATGTATGAAAGTATCCACTGAACACGGATAGTAGTAAAAATAATATATTATTATAATAATATGGTAGTTATACCTAGTATTTTTTAAATGTAACCTACAAATAATTTTATTAAATATAATAACCGTTATTAAGTTTGTACACATGAGAAGTGAAGTAAAACTATAAGAAACACTTCAGTTTCGTATAGCGTTTTTCGTACATTTGCGTTACGTCAAATTGTATAATTGTGTCATTGTATCATTGTTTTTAGAATCTGAAGTCGGCGGCATCCGTTATATTATCTAATAATGTATGCAATCCTGTTTTTTTTTAAACTAGAAACCATAATAAAATTAATAATTTGTTTCATCTCGTTATCTGAGTGTGTGCTCGTACTTTCGTACTTTCGACAGTAGTATGTGAAAGAGATTTCTGTATTGTCACTTTAGTTAAGTATGGCGTGAAAATATTTTAATACAGTACATAATGTTTTCATATTTATGTTAAAAAGAAAATTGTTGAAAAGAAAAGTCAATAACTACGGTCTCTAAAAAGGTTTACCACTTGAGCAAATGAATAAATACAATCTTTAAATGTTTTAAGACGCTAATTGTAGTATTTTTATTTTTGTATACTCATACGAAGGCTATGTATATAGTTGAAATTACTAAGTATTATTAAAGTAATTTAACACCTTTTTAAAATATTTTATCATCTTTTAAGTAATTTGCACGTAGTGTAACTTTACGTTTCGCTTATCGCTTGTATTTAGGGTGCATGTTAGGCGACGAAGTGGTCTCCACACGTACAATCACGCAACTGTGCAATGAATATTTCACAGTTTCTGGATGGCAGATGACAAAGTGACCTCCACACGTGTATCGTCGCACGCGTTGAACGATACTTTCGCATTCGCTTCGTGACAAAAGAAAAAATGTTTATTTTGCTATTCCAATGATTTGAATTGAGCACAGCAGTCATTTCAATAATTGTTATTTGTTATTTCTATATTGCGCAACAAATTTCAGAAGTTGTCACCAAGAATAAGCAGTTTCACAATATTTTTATAAGGGTCCCCCTGTAATTCTAAACATAAATACCCCAGTTTTTAGCAGAAAGAAGAATCGTGTAATCAGGGTGGAGCAGTATATATCGGAGAGATTAGCTGTACCTTTGAGATACGATTAAAAGAACACCAAACGTTTTTCTTTTTATTCATAAAACATAAAAACTCTAGAATCTTATTTTATGACATACAAAGCGATAATTTTCCAGATTTTAAGATATCCAAGGTCATTAAATCAAATTCCTAGATCAAATACAAGAGCCGTATTTTCCTGGAGGCATGATTTACTAGGGCAGTGAAATTTCCACCTAATGATGCTATTTCTGTTCTATCTGCCATTTAATGTGCCATTTTAATTTGACCTAAATACATATACTAATTAAATGTTTGTAACACATGCTTTTAACTGCAAGTTAATTCATGTCATCTCACGTGAATTCGTGTTTATTTACAATTTATTTAAATTTTAGCAATATCGAGATGTTTAATGTTATTTTATTTTATATTTTAAGATTTTGTATGTGCTTTTAAAATTCGTAATTAAATTACATATATTTTTACTTTTACTTTTATTAATTATCAACAGTGAAATCCCTTTCACTTAAAAAACCATTTACTTTACAATATCAAAACATACCTTGTTTTGTACGCCCCCCGTTTCTTTCTTACGAACTTTTGATTTAAAAAAAGCAATACAATTTTTTCCTTTGATTTTTTTTTATTTTAATGAAAGTGCACGTATATCTCAAAGCTAAATATTATAGAAAAGTAAATTTAAACTATTACGCTATTTATTTTAAATTGTATCATTATGGCATTTATTGTTTTTCTATAAATACATTTACAGTTCTTATTTCTGATTGTATCTATTTACAAAGACATCATATGCATGCGAAATCGAACGATTTTATTTTAATGAAAGTGCACGTATATCTCAAAGCTAAATATTATAGAAAAGTAAATTTAAACTATTACGCTATTTATTTTAAATTGTATCATTATGGCATTTATTGTTTTTCTATAAATACATTTACAGTTCTTATTTCTGATTGTATCTATTTACAAAGACATCATATGCATGCGAAATCGAACGATAGAAGTCATACGCCTATCTAAATTCAACATAAATGTAAAATAAATTATTACAATATTTAATTTGAATTGTATATTTATAACAAATATTGTTTTTCGACAAATAAATTAAAATTTTATTTTCTTATTCCATTTATTTGCAAACGATATAGAACGATAGATGTAGTAAGAGAACAATACAGCCTCAAAATACTAAAGAAAAATATCCAGTTCAACATTTTTAAAGACATACTCATATACAGCAGACCGAACTATCACAACTTGAATATTTTAATATCAGAATCATTAAGTTATTATTATTTTTCACACCGTAATTGCTTTTATTAACACTCTGAAATATTTTCCCAGTAATATATTAATATAATTTCTCACTCAGTACTTCTCTCAGTTCACTATGTTTTCTCTCAAGATGGCTCACGTAGACATACAAGAAAATGAGAATGCTGACGTATCGGCCAAACACGAAGTACTAAAACCATACAATGTTTTCCTTATCATATAGAGAAACCAATAACATCACAAAAGGGAATACTTAAAAAGCTAACAGCGATGGCTGTTGGAGTGGGATACAGGCAGGCTTGCACACAGGTACTTCCCTGAAGTTCATACACACAGATAAGTAAGAAGCAAACTAATTTTTTAAATCTGCACAGGCCATGAAGATTTTATAGCATACCAATACAGATTTGAACTCGTGGAAAATCCAGAGTGCGGGCTAATAGTACCTTCCAAACATTACCTTAAAACACATAAACTGCAAGCAAAAGGAAAAGCAGAGATCAGATAGCTTATAGATAACATAGATCTAATTTCACACTAATTTGAGGCAAAACTAAAGAAGCCCTTCTCTCCAAACACACAACATTACCACAGCAGCATTTGCAATCTAGCGCAAAGCATAGCGAAAAATTAAAAATTAATATATAAAAAAGGCACTAAAAGAAATTTAATTTTCCCATAAAAAAGAGCATCGTGTGCACAGAAAAATTTAAAAATATAAATAGCCAGCATCTAGGTGCACCCTAAAAATCGATTTAATTGCGCTATAGCAAAATGTTAGTCGTTTAGGAATGTACAACCGAAGACCCTCATAAGTATAAACGAAGTTATAACAACCATCATATAGCAAATTAAACGGAAGAACTGATAGCCATCAAGCTTAAAATCACTGAAAAAAGAAAAGTCTATAAATAAAAATGTAAATGCTACCTTATGTGAAAACAGACATCTCTAAAATGAATAAACGATCTAAAGGCCAAAAAACAGGCTCCACTCTATAGCGCACCCTACACACGATTGTGATTACAACGACCAAGATATTTGACACCAAGTATCAAGATATGTGAAAATAATACACACGTTGTCTCATGAAAATGCAAACTAGACCAGATTGTGACTAGAGAAGAAAACTCAGAAATCAAGACACATGGCAACTGTCACCATAATTTGTATTTAACAATGACAAGAAAACCCTCTATCAAGAAAAGGGAAAGAAAAATTTTAGTGAGAACGGACTGAGAAACGTGGCCAAAAATCAAACGACAGTGATGAACTTTACGCCAACATCAAATTTTGGCAACAAGGCAAATTGGAATATACGGGCAGCGGGGGCCCAGTTGGCAAAGCGTCATGATCGTAACCGGAAGGTCATGGGTTCGAGGCTTACTACTAGCTAAAAATCTGCCATGTACGTTAATGGCACTTGGTGCATAAAAAATCTATCGTAGGTTCAAACTCCTCCAAGTTCCCTAGGAATTATACTTCTGGAATGATCAAGGATTTAAATTAAGAGACCAAATTGGAATAGAGTTGGCCGCCTTTACATGCGGCCTCGTATGAGTTGGGTAGAAGAGCCAATCTACACATGTGTAAATCTTACACAAAAACTTTTTATCGTTTGATTTTCGACATGTAAAAGGAAAATATATCCATTATCGCAGTTTTTGTTTCCTTTGTTGCTTATTTTCTACTTCTTACAATACTTAAAGACTTGCTGCAATGTGTTCTTTGGAATCAAGATTTATTTTATGGATTTCATTGACGCTGGAATGAAAGAAAAAGGTATTGTATACCATTATATTGAATGTATCAAGCGATCCTTTTGGTCGAGCTAAGGCCAAAAGCAATGTTTTACTACATCACTTTCCAACATTTTTCAACATTCTTATATTTTGCAGAAAGTTCATTAACCATTTTACATAAATTGTTTGATAAGGTGGTCGTATTTTTCTTAGAAATTAAATTACTTTTTTGTATAAAAAGTACGTAAATTCAGAACAGTAAAATAATACTTTCATATTAAAGAAACAATGTATTTAAAGCAACTGATTTGTGATGTCATCCTATGTTTAGTAATGCCAACCTAAATAACTAATAATTACAAATTTATGCGGTTTCAAAGGAAAATGTAACATTTTGATATGTATATATACTATGGATGTGTTGTTCTGGATATAAGTAATAACGTTTAAGCATACTTTGTTAAATCTCTGCGCCATATTTCTAAATTAATTAATTCCTTGTCATTCCAACATTTTTTATAGACAACGATTAATTTATTGTAGTTTGAAACAATATCATTAATTACAATAGAGATGATTTACGGATATGTAACGGTTTTCTATAAAGACGGTTGAATGACTGAACAATTATATCTAAACTGTGTACAAAACTGTGGTTTCTAAGAAAAATAATATATCTTAATATATATGAATTATAAAGTATTACAATATTTAATTTGAATTGTAATTGATTATAGATATTGTTTTTGATAAACACATTTACATTTTTATTTCTGATTGCGTTTATTTACACGCGATATATAGCGATAATTTTAGACAAACATGTAGTCGTATAATATGGAAAAAGTAGTAAGTTCAGTTTTTTAATGTCATAATCATATATAGTACACTGAATGTATCACAAATTAAAATTTTTTTATATAGGAATCATTAACTTTATATTTTTTTACATTCTGTAATTCCTGTTATCATCAAGCTGACATATTTTCCCAGTAATATATTAGTACGTTTTCCCAAAGAGATTGTATGGAAGAAATTTTAAATGACGATGCTTAAAACTATTTTTTTGTTTCCTATGATCATGATTACCTCTGAAAAATCTCTGTATAAACCTACAAAGAATGCGTTATGCCATCTTACTGAAGACTTAAGCATTAAATTAAAAATAAGATTTGCATCGGAAATACAAGTGCATGCACAATTTTCCTAAATATAACTTATATGATGCCGGAACTGCAAAATTATATAAGTGTTAACTTTAAATAATAAAGTTTTTTTATGTAAATTAATTATTATATGAATAATAATTATATTTGAACTATCTGTGCAGTTTTAATTACACTTATTTAAAAAAGATTTAGCAGAAAACTATTTTCCTCTGATAAGAAGAGTTTATGTTTTGAATATTTTAATAAGTGCGATTAATATCACAATTGTTTTCAAATCCTAAATAATCATTTATATAAAAACATTACAAATTATTTTTAATTATATAAGGACTTAAATGTGAATTAACTCCAAAAGTTACGAGGTATCAATCTTACGCAAAAGCTTTGTATCGTGTGATTTTCGTCTTGTAAAAAAAAATATTTCTATGGTCTCAGCTTCTATTTCCTTTGATGATTACTTTCTACGTATCTCAATCCTTAAAGATTTGATGCAATGAGTTCTTTCAATCAGGATTTATTTTATCGCTTTTCGTTGACTCCAGAAAGGGGAAAAAGTTATTGTATAACACTAAATTGAATGTATCAAGTGATCACTTTTGGTCGAGCTAAGTTAAAAATAAACATTTTAGTACTTCGCTTTCATAATTACGTTGTCATTTTTCTACATTTTTTTCATTTAGCAGAAAGTTCATTAATCATATTATTTGATAAGGTGGTAGTACATTTCTTACTAATTAAATTAGAAATTTGTTTATAAAAATTAAATAAATTGAGAACAATAAAATAATAATTTCATATTAAAGAAGCCGTGTGCTTAAAGTAATTGAATGGTGATATGTATTGGTATCAATCTAAATAACTAATAATTACAAATTTATGTGGTTTCGAAGGAAAATGTTACATTTTCATATAAATACAACACTGTTAAAAATTTGCAGCAAACAGTCCAGATATTTGACCGTTTTTTGAAAACACTGTTACATAACAGTAATTCAACTATATTCTGGCAGTTAAACGGACAAAATTACTGCCAGAATAGAGTTAAATTACGACTGAAAACTTGGCAGTATATTTATGAATTAATTAATCCCCTGTCATTACAAAAGTTTTTACAGATGACAGTTTTTTTATCATAATTTGAAACGTTATCATTGGTCACAATAGACATAAATTACAATTATGTAATCGTTTCCTATGAAAAGAGTTGAATTCCTGAACAGTTATATCTAAAATGAGTATAAAATGACGGTTTCAAAAAAAAAAAATAAAACTCAACATATTAAAATGATTAATCCGTGACTTTAATAGTAATTTTAAGTTTTAATTGATATTTTTCTTTTTACAAATTATCAATTGTACTGGAAAAAAAAATATTGACCTATCTGTTTCTATTGTATAAGTAACGGGTCATGGACTTCAGAATTCGAATATTATTTGCGTTAGTTTGCGATAATTAAATTAATGATTTTTTTAAACAGTTATCAAAACAAAAATCACTTTTGTTTATTTCTAAAAACAGTACTTGAAAATATTTTATCAAAGAAATTCAAACTACTTTTATTGAATTTAAACTTTTCAGATATTTTCGATATAAAATAAAAGTTCCTTATTTCATTATTTCTTTATAAAAATTCCACTTTACCTTTTTACTTTAAAGGTTAGCTTTACACACATTTAATTTAGACTATTTTAAAAGAAACCTCATATAAAAAGTAAAATCCTAATATATACGTATAATTTTTATGAGACGCGTAGGAATAAAAAAATATGTGTATATTTATTGGATTTATTCAATTTGGAAATGAAAAACACCTTTTAGATTTGTCTTCTTTCTCTTTCTTTAAAAATGTAATCCCAGAAATTTGATATTATTTTATAAAGCTAAAAAATAAATGTTTATTGAAAACTTTAAAATACGTGGCATCTCTGTCACAATACGTACGGTTGCACCAAGATTTTTTGACTTATTTAATAATAAAACAATATTAGGGATTACATGATTAATCTTAGAAATATCTTTCACCTCATGAAAAAAATGTTAGGTGAAGATTTTTTATACGAAGTAGTGGTGTCATAGTCATTGTTAATACAGTAGCGCTCAAAAGTATTTTGACAAAGATAATAATTGACTTAATTAAAAACAATAACTCAATACAAAAAAAACAACCATTTATTTTATTAAACCATATATAAATGTTTTACAGAAATTTAGTAAATTAACTATAATTTGCTAAAAAATAACGTGAAATCCAAGAACAATTAGAAAAATAATAAATACATACATAAAACAAGAAAAATAACACAATAATTATCAAAAGTAGTAATGAGTCAGTCAGTATTTAGCAGCTTATCATATGGCCTTTATGGCAGCCTCACAAAGCGCGGACATCGACTGGACTAACTTTCGTATTCAATCTAAAGGAATTCTGTTCCACTCATTTTTAAGAGATTCGTATAAAACCTACTTATTCGAATAATTCTGTCATCTTTTTCTTTTCACTAAGTCATTTACGATAGTCAAGGCTATTGGTTTTTACTTTTTCCTATCTATATTCCTTTCTTTCTACGATATACGGTGGGGACCTAGTGATACCTCAATCTATCGTTTACTTTTACAATAATCTATTATACAGAACGATCCGTTAAAATAATATCAACTATCTTTATTACTTGGGCTATATGTTTTAACATAATATAAAATGAATGACTCTATGTTATGATACAAGTTTACATATTTTGAATTGTTCTATTGTGGTGACTTAACGAACTCAAAATAATATAATCACAAGTATGCTCTAGTAACCGGCCTGGACATGGAAGAAAGTGATAAGTATTTGAATAACTCTTCCAAAACAGAAACTTTGTATGAAATTAAAAGTTCACTAAAAAAATCATCAAAACCGAGATCGAATTCGACACCCGACAAACTTCCACTATTAAATCAGAAGACAAAGTGGTCAAATAAATCCACTCTAAAGCGTACATGACAAAACTCCAGTCAATCTTCACAAGCGCTAAAGTCAACCCCAACAAATAAAAATGTAATGAAGTTTAACCTAGAAGTAGCGAAGACACTTTCAATAACAGAGCTGCTTGAAATTCACAATGGTCTTCTAAAATCACACGAAACAGGATCCAGTAAAGAAGTCGACAAATATTGGCAATTAATTAAAAAAAACATCCAAATCATTGAAAATCAGCTACGAAACGCATCTCAACAATCCCAAGACCTAAAACAAATAACAACCGAAAAGGAAGAGTGGTACAACAAGGCAATCGACCTGGAACAAGAATTAAAAGACAGAAAGCAACAATTTGGAGTTTATATACAACAAAAAGACAATAGAATTCAAGAACTAACTCGGGAGATAGATTCTCTGAAATTATACAATGAATTGTCCAACAAGGATGAAGCAGGAATTTTGAACTTAAAAGAGAAAGAAATTTCTAATCTCCACCTAACGATAGAAGAAAAGAATCAACTAATTAAAGAGTTAAAAGAAAAATTATACACCCAGTCCCAAAAACGATCACAAGGAGGACGCCCTTCAATAACAGAAATGGTGATAGATGAATCTATACTTCAAGATATCAACCAAAAATTACATTCAATTGAAGCAAATACAGAATTCTTAAAAAATTCGTTTCAAAGCCCATTAGAAAAAATCCCAACGGTCAGCCAACAACATTCACTATCATCAAAACCTCTGTATTCAGAGAAAATCAGTGCGGTTTATAAAAATCCAAAAACCACCTCTGAATCCGCCATACTTTTAAAGAAAACACAGGCAACAAAAACTTCACTCCACACAATTAGAAATCTTAATACGGAGACAAAGAACATTCCGGACCCCCCTAAAATCTACTGTGAAACAGCTCGTGATCGAAACACCTTAATTATAAGATTCAACAGTGAAGAAAATACTGAAAAAACCCTCCGAATAATAGAAGGAATTGAAAGACTTAAAGATATCACTCAATTAACGTACAAAACTATAAATTTTAAGAAGATAATTGTTCTTGGAATCCCTTTATTTACTCAACCAGAAGAAGTCACAGAGAAAATTTTGAAAGATTGTGATCGAGAAATCCCAATAGCGATACATAAAAAAATTCACCGAGAAAAATCACAAATTTACCATTTGGTACTGGATTTAGATATGAATTACGCCCGTCATCTGACGAAGCAAGGCCGTATCCTGATTTGATTTAATTCCTGTAAAGTTGCGGATTATCGCCCAATAATCCGCTGCTCGCAATGCCAACGATATGGCCATGCAGGTAACAACTGTAGTTTTGAAGCTGCCTGTGCTATTTGTGCGTATAATCACACAACAACAACTTGCCCAAATAAAGAAGATCCTAAAAAAATATGCTGCATCAATTGTCTGAACACAAAACATGATTTCCCACACAGAGCGGATTCAAATGAATGTCCATTATTTAAACTTCGATTTCAATCGAGGAAAACCTTCATAAATGTATCTGCTCCACATTCAACCAACTAAACAATACAAAAATAGTTTCATCAAATACAAACAAAAACTCAAACTCACCTTCAATTCCAAATTCTACTCAAATTTCTCATCTCTCGGACTCAAACTCTTCTCCGCAAGGACAACATCAAATCATGCAAGTACCTTCAACAACTAATCAAATATCATCATCCTTTAAAATAGCACAGATTAATCTTCAAAAGAATAAAAGTGCAACATCTTCACTCCTTCCATTCTTAATTCAAGAAGACTACAAAATAGCATGCATACAGGACTCCAATATAGTCAAAGGAAGACCACATGGCCTTCCCTCAGGACTTCCTTGCTACTCTTCAAAAAAAAAAAAAGAATTGCCAGATAATAATCATAGATACATCGTTACAACATATAAGAGTTCAACAAAATGATAACTCAGTCTTCGTGAATATATCCTCAACAGAAGGACAAATAACTATAGGCAGTCAGTATTCCGCACCATCGGCTAATTTAAAAGAAGATCTACAAGATTGGGCGAACACGTCGGGTATGAGTTCAAAACTTCTGTTGCTGGGTCATTTGAATGCTCATAGTGTCCTGTGGGGATATGAGAATGATAACGAAAAAGGACAACACCTCAGCAATCATCTCAATATGATGCACAATGATCCTTTCTCAAAACCAACATTTGAAACCACGCATTTGAAAGGTTGGCCAGATGTATCACTAGCATCCTTCCCACTGTTCCCAAAAGTTTCCTTATGGACTGTTGAGGATGATATGCACTACGGTAGGGATGCACAACCTGTGGCCCGCGGGCCAAAAGTGGCCCGCGGTGGGTTAAGTTGTGGCCCGCGAATTTCGCCAATTTATAAGTGGCAAAAATCGCAGTTTTTGAACATAGGTTACAGGAAAAAATCTTGATTTTTCACAATTTGCCGCGGAATACAATTGCAAATTTCGTCAGTCAGTTAAAAATCGCGAATTTCTTTAATCGCCCGGCTGATACCGTATGTATCAATATAGGAAATTCCCGAGCTGCTAATTTCGTCAGTTGCTAGTCGAAAAATATCTTAAATTTCATCAATCGGGCGCGGAGAAACCGCGCCTTTCGTCGATCGCGCGCAGAAAAGTGGCGAATTTTGTTGATCAAGCACGGGAAAATCGCGAGTTTGTCAGTTTATCGCGAAAAATCGCGACTTTCGCCTTTCGCCAAAATTGCAAAATTTCGTCAGTCAATTAAGAATTGCAAATTTCATTGACTGGGCGCAAAAAAACGCTTTTCGTCGATCGGGCGCGGTAAAATCGCGAGCTTCGTCGATCGGGAGCGGAAAAATCGCGTTTTCGTCGATCTCATGCAGAAAACTCGAGTGTTTCGTCGATCTCGGGCAGAAAAGTCGCGAGTTTCGTCAGTTTACCGCGATAAAAAGCCTCGAATTTCGCCACTTTGACCGGGAAAATTGAAAATTTCGTCAGTCATTTAAGATATGCAGATTTCGTTGACTGGGCGCAGAAAACCGCGAATTTCGTATATCGCGCTCGAAAAATTGCGAGTTTCGCCGATCGGGCGCGGGAAAATCGCGAATTTCTTTGATGGGGAACGGGAAAAGATCGAGAATTTCGTCGATCGTCTATAGAAAAATTGCGAGTTTCGTCAGTTTATCGCGAGAAAAAGTCGCGAATTTCGCTAATTTACCGAGGAAATTTTATTTTAATTTCGTCAGTCAGTTAAGAATCGCGAATTTCGTCGATCGAGCACGAAAAATCGCGAATTTCTTTGATCGGTCAAGGGAAAATCGTGAATGTCGTTGATCGGGAACGATAAAATTGCGAATTTTGTCGATGAAGCACGAAAAAATTGCAAATTTCGTTCATAGGCCGCGGAAAAATCGCAAGTTTCGGCAATTTATCGCGAGAAAAAATCACAAATTTCACCAAGGGAAAAATTTTAAATTTCGCCAGTCAGTTAAGAATTGCGAATTTTGTCGACCGGGCACGAAAAATTGCGAGTTCTGTCGATCGGACGCCGAAAAATTTGAATTTTGTCGATAGAGCCCAGAAGATATGCGAATTTTGTCAATCGGGCGCGAAAAAAATCGCAAATTCCGTTGATTGGGCAGAGGAAAAATCGCATATTTTGCCAATTATGTTCGAAAAAATTGCAAATTTCGTCGAAGGGCTACGGTAAAATCGCGAGTTTCGGCAATTTATTGTGAGAAAAAGTCGTGAATTTCGACAATTCGCCGCAGGAAAAAATTGAAAATTTCGTCAGTCAGTTAAGAACCGCGAATTTCGTTGACTGGGCGTGAAAAAATCGCGATTTTCGTTGATAAAGTTTGGAAAAATCGCGAATTTCGTCGATCAGGCGTGGGAAAATCTAATATTTCCTTTATCGACTGCAGAAAAATTGCTAGTTTCGTCAATTTAACTTCGTTCATAAAGTTCCCATTTTCTCGCCTAAAGGAGTAAAAAACCTAAAGGTAACCTAAAGGGGTAAAACCGTCATTCCTCTAAAACATGCTTTTTATAGGCCACAGATTTCCCCACCTCCACGAAATAGAATTCTCTCTGAGTTACTGATGTGGCCCTCGACAAACCAGACATTTTTGTAAGTGGCCCTTCATTTAAAAAGGTTGTGCACCCCTACACTACGGTGACCACAGGCTGATAACCTTGTATATGAATATCCAAACCCCGAAGCTTCCAAAGCGTAGATATCGGACAAAGAATGTCTCTTTGAAAAAATTCAAAATTATCTAAATCATTGTAAGAAAATAATATAACTTTCCAGGATATAAAAACGACGGGGGCATTCGAAAAAGAGTACGACAACTTTATAAATATAATAACACAAACCTGTGACCATACTTTAAAGAAAAAAAACTCCACATTTAAACCAACAGTTTCTTGGTGGACAGCGGAACTTAGGAAAATGAGAAGCTTTGTTAAAGCACTTTATAGGAAAAGAAAACTTTTGTCTGCATCAGAGGAAGACATGATCAAATTAAAAAAGTATAGAGCTCTCTATAAAAAGAAAATTCTGGAAGCAAAGAAAACAGCGTGGAGTTCTTTTTGCCTAAATACCAAAGACCCCTTTGGGAAACTAAAAAAGACGGCATTTAGAGATTTTTACAGACAGGAAGTCTACGCTCTTTCTGATTCCACTACAGCAACCCACTCAAGACAATCTTTTTATGCAGAAATTGCCAATTCAATATTTGGTCCTTCGGACTTGCAACCGCATCAAATTTATCCGCGCTCAACCCAGGCAGTCAATCCATTTATACTCCAAGAACTAAAAGCTGCCATCTTCTCGTTCAATCGGAATAAAGCACCAGGTCCTGATAATGTTGACCATCTGATTGTACGAAATATTTACCACTCACATTCATCTCTATTACTGAATCTTTACAATACTCTATTAAACTTAAATTACTTCCCAAAAAGTTGGAAAATTGGAGAACTAGTCTTTTTTCTAAAAGCAGGTAAGGACCCACAGTCTGCTCAGTCATACAGACCAATAACTCTACTCCCAATTCCGGGGAAAATTTTTGAAAAATTATTATTAAAACGAATAAATTATCATTTTCGAAATTCGACAGTTCTACAGAGTTCTCAACACGGATTCTTAGAGGGTAAATCGGCTGAATCAGCGATACAAGAAGTTCTCTCAACAATTGACTTACTTCAACAAGAAAACAACTACATTTCATTAATATCATTAGACATCCAAAATGCTTTTGACAACTTACCTTGGGACGCAACAATCCAAGAACTGGAATTTTTGGGGTTGGAGGAGCCATATGTTAATATCCTGAAATCCTTTTTATCTCACAGAGGAGCGAAACCAAATTGGCGAGCACAAGAATTTCATTGGTTTAGGAAGGGGTGCCCACAAGGTTCATGCTTTGGGCCCTTCCTATGGAGAATCTTCCTAAACGCTCTCTTACGCCATTTAAAATCGTTAGGTTACATAATAATAGCTTATGCAGATGACATTTTAATTATATTAAATGGTAAAACAAGGCGAGAATTAGAAAAATTAGGAAAGGACATCTTAGATTATATTAGTCGGTGGATGTCAAATCCAACATGAAAATATCTTACAATAAATGTAAAGTTCTCCACTTTAGAAGACCAAAATTTTTGAAAAGAGCCCCAACACTCAAAATTGACAACCATTTATTAAAACGTGAGCCAACTTTAGAATACTTAGGTATCGTTCTGGATAGTACGTTGTCGTTTCTCCCCCATTTACGAAAGAAAAGGCAGGAAATTACACAACTTTCGCAAGACCTATTGAAGTTTGCCTCAGCTTACGGAGGGGTAAACAAATTAATTCTGAAGATTTGGTACAATAGTATCTTGGAGAAGAAAATCACGTATGCTGCAGCAACTTGGTTTCACCGGATAAGCAAAGCCCAAGGGCTTCGTCTGATCTCATCAATACAATACCAATGCCTGTTATTAGTTTCACGTGCCTACAGAAAAACTTCGGCGGATGCTCTTTGTGTTTTAACAGGTATTCCGCCCTTGGCACTTCAACTTGAATATATAGCAACAACAGGAAGAGTCTTACGTCTTGGAATCCCGACAGGAAATCAAGACCAATATTTTACCAACCAAAAATGAAGTCAGATCAAGTTGAACCATTTAAAGAATGTTTCTTTCAAATAGATCCAGAAAATACTCCACATGTAGAAATAAACATTTATACGGATGGTTCCAAGATGGAAGATGAAACGGCATATGCCTTCTGTGTGTATCAGAGAGGAGAGTTAATCCACGAGGATCAAACTAAGTTGAGTAAAGAAAATACTGTTTTTCAGGCAGAACTCCTGTCCATAGAAGAGGCTGTGCTGTGGATTAGGAACTCCCCTCATAAAGAAGTATTAATACACTCGGACAGTCTCTCAAGTCTCTTAGCAATAGAAGATGTTTTTTCAAAAAATCTCATTGCAGTACAAATTATCAAACTACTCCAAGAAACAAGAAAAAAGATCTTCTTTAAATGGGTCCGTGGACATGTGGGTAATGTGGGGAATGAGCATGCAGATTCTTTGGCAAAAGAAGCAACCAAAGCCACATCACATGCCAAATACAAATTCTTTCCCAACCCTCCTTCTTACTTGAAGAAGCTTCTAAAATCATCTCTACACGAACAATGGCAGACTCGCTGGAACTATGGTACCACAGGACGGTACACATACGCTTTAGCCCCAAAAGTCTCGGAAAAGAGAATCCTGCTGCATAGAAATCTTTTTCTGTTTGCCACTAACCACGGCCCATTTTCATCATATCTTTATAAATTTGACAGGGTTCCTTCTCCATTATGTGTATGCGGTCAGCGAGCTACATCATTGCATTATATCTTTAACTGTACCCTTACATCATATTACCATATAAGAAAATCTCCAAAAATTTCTTTGTCTCAGTGGTTCTCAGTGGTTTTGTCAAATCCATCATTTCGTCAAAAGATAATTGAATGTATGAAAGTTTTAGAAAACAACCACTATTTGTTTCAAAATGTTTTGCCAGTTATAGATGATGATGAGAACGTATCTTTACAAATTGACAGATACCACCAATTCAAAATAAACTCTTAGCCACAAACAACACGATTGAACTATAATTGAACTGTTGCAAGAACAATAGACTTTTGAACATTTGTGTGTGTATATAATTATATAACATTCATCATAATTATTCACTATTTTACCTATTTTTTATATTCGACATTATTTTTAAAATTATGAATCTCTTTCTAATTTAGTATACATATACGTAGCTTTTATTGTATTTTTGCAGAACGCCCAGCTTTGCAGAGTAATTGAGCTTTTGCCGCTCCAACAAGTTTAAAAATCCTATTATCTACTATCTCATGATCTTATTAATTACAAATATCTAAATTTCTCTCGTAAACGCCCAGTAAAAATTGGGCTTTCCATCGTGTATATATTGTACTTATATTGTATTTAATCTTAATATTCTCAATTGGCTTTCCTGTAGGTCCCTTCGGGCCTTTTATTTATTATTATTATTATTATTATTATTATTATATATTTTTTTTATTTTTTTTTTGTGTGTGTGTGGTGACGGCGGTAGTAGATGGAAACCGCTGGGTGGGGCTTGTGAGTGCTTAAGCCATTTGGTAGGCCTCCCCACCTAGCTGACCCCTTGAAAATATCTCCTAGAAGGCATGTTTTGCTTAGAGTATGCTAGAACATATGTCTTTAATATATCAGCATATATAAACCGATCCATATTCCCGTCAATTCGAACTAAAGTTCCAACTCCGCTGCGTGGAAATAAAAATTCCAAACAATTACATTGACGTCTCCAAGTTCGACGTTGGTATTTGGTGTCGAACATAATATTTTTTTTAGGAGGTCGAATGTACTTGATTCCATCAGAGGATACTAAATTAACCCTTTATCTACTGACGATACTTATAAGTAACACTTACTTTAAACTTTCATCCCATAGTGAATATTACTAATATTCTAATGGTACTTTGAAAAAACACTCTTTTGACTCCACTTTATCCGGATACATTGCCGCAGTAGTTCTACGTTGGCTATTTTAGCGAGGAACGAGGCTATCTTTGACACAGTCGGTGTGTTTTGTGCCGACATATTGTACAGATTGTCACGCTTGTCTCCTTATTGCTGCAAACACAGTAAAGGATATAAGATAAATGTTGGATTATTTTTTATGTGTTCATTATGATCTTAGAATACAGTTTGACTAGCTATTTTAGGTAACGGCATATCTATTTGATTTAACAATTGAATTACTCGGTGGTATTTATAAGTACCGTCAGTATACTGGGTGTTGAAGAAAAATTTCTTGTTTATTTTGGTCTGTGTAGTTATCAATCGTTTTTATCTGCTTTAAAATGTAATTACTAAAATGTAGTGTAGGAATGATTTCCATGGTATTTCTTTTCTGTCATTGTTATTTTTTATAGGGAATTGAAAATGTTGTGGCACCGGCTCGTTTTTGCTACTCTAGAAATGGCATATGTAAATTCATATATTGCATATGTGGAGATGCGAGAGAACATGTTTCCTCTGGAATATAGACATCTCATAACTAAAGGACTGCTAACAAGATTGAAACCTTAAAAAAATATTTTTTAACCCTTTCAGGGGCAAAGCATTTTTAATGCTAAAATGTTGAAATAAATGATTGGCACCGGAATTTTCTAAAACATTTATTTGTAAATAAGAAAAAAGGCCTATATTTCAAATACTTATTAAATCGAAAATATTTTCTGGTGCCATTTTAAATACCATGTGGGTTTTTTGTTACGATCTTTTAGTCATAATGTACTGACGGTATTTTAAAGTACCACTTTAATTAGCTACCTCTAAGTAATTAATTTTCTCTCGGGTGAGTATATTTTCTATGTTTAACCTTTAATTTTCATTGTAGTAATTGAAAAAAAAAATACATGGAAAAGATTGCAGTAGATCATAATGCAGTAGATAATGGGTTAAATTTGCTTTTATCACTCCTCAAAACATTAGATCACACTACACTTGTCCACGATTTATGAAGTTTTGCAAACCCAAGTCTAGCCTTCCAATTCTTAGCAGATATCAAAGGCTTTTTTGCTAGACTTCGGCTATGTAAACCATAGAGTTTAAGGCGTCATTTGACTGTTGGAACTTGTATAACTATGCCGTAATTTTCTTTGAATTCATTTTTTATTACTACAGCCGAGTTATCACTTGTAGCTAGATTTTTATAATACGTTCAACATCGCAAGTTGTTTTTTCGGACGACCTCTTCCAGGCTTAATTTCGACAGATTTTTGTTTATTAAAAACTTTATTCCATGTACGAACAATCTGCCGGGACAATTTAAAAGAACTAGCAGCTGCTGCTTGCGCTTTTTTTGCTTAAGTGCATTTACAATGAATTTTCTAAAATCACTAGAATATACAAATATTACTTATCGGAATTTAAAACTAATCACAATAACTCCAGTGATTTCTGGAGTTCCATTACCTGAGATTTATTTTGTTGAGCTGAACCAGGTTTCGAACCAGATGCTATAATCATTAAGGTTTGCTGGGTGAAAAAGTTCCACTAGATTCGTCCGGGATAGCTCAGATAATCACAGTAAGTCCATATAAACACTAACTGATACGATTGAATAACTGCAGATATATTGTTCTCAATGATAGGAAATACATTTTCTCTTATAATTTTTATATTAAAGAAAATGAGAGCGAATATAATGTTGTAAAAATACTTTTGAGCGCTACTGTGCTAATGTGTGTACACACCTTTAAACTGTGTACTGTCAAAGCTGTAAGTAACATTATTCTGACAGTGCGTACGCCTATATGTGATTTGCTTAGTTTGTAACACTGTGTGTCTCGGAGCTTTAATTTTGTAGAACTGAGACGATATCAAATCATCTGCCCGATGTTACACGGGTATGATTAGTGCTGAATTAAAATTTTAAGGAAAAAACTTAGTTACATGTAATTGTATCTTTTAAAACAGAACCATTAAAAAATTGATTTCACTGTTTTTTTTCGAACTCTGCGGTATGTAATCAGAAAGTAAAAAAAGATAAAAAGAAAAAAAGAAAAAAAAATATATGTGTGGAATTTCAGTTGAAAATTTATCACAACTTCGATAACATAATACCTAATCATACGATTGCTTAAGAATAATTGTGACATTCTGTCAATTCAACAACAACACTTTTGCTGTTCTTTTCTGTTGTTAAAATTTGCCAGGTTTTAGGCCTTGCGTCTCCACTTTTTTCAACGGATCTCTGTTTATGTTATTTTTCAACTGATCCGATTCCGTTCTTGTGTATAGTGAACTCATATTTATTCACCAACTTATGATAGCCCGTGGGCTGTTGCATTTCATTGAGTTGATATTTATCTTAAAAACTTTGTTGTGCTCTTCTATTATCAGATACATATATATATATATATATATATATACATTTCTGACAAAAAGTAATCAGCTGGATTTAAATGCTGGACCTCCCGTTTTAAAATTAGAACCATTACATCCCTGTCTCAATGCTTGATTGCTTTGCCGCAATATTTTCCACTTACACACTATGAAATTTCATTTGGGATATTTCCTGTAGAATTGTCTCCTGAATGTTTTTTAAAATTGTTTAAAAATAAAATTAAGTAACTAATCTGTCAGCGGTTGTCTATTAAAATACACTTCTTCTGACAGTGCTCTATAACAAATTCTACAAATGAGAGCTCACGCAAATGTTCTGTTAAGGAATTTCCGAATTAATTCGTCCCTACACACACAAAAACTTTGATTAAAATATTTTCGTTAAACAATTAAAAAATACCCTTTTTTACTTGAACTATTGTTCATAAAATAAAATATCCCATAATCCCAAACAAATGCAGTTTAAACAGTGATTTTCTCTTGTAATAATACTTCAGATTTTTCCTAATAAGATATCAAATTACTTCATTACGTAACTTGATTACTAAACTCTAGTATCCTTCGTTGAATTTGTTACTCTTAAACATTCTAATTGAACTAATAGGAAGAAATAATGATTAAAAAAAAAGAAAAGGGGCAATACGTTTTTTAAGAAATTTAGTTCAAAAATCGTTTCAAACTATTATTAAACTTTTTTGGGGAATAGATTTTGTTTTGAAAAATAAGACAGAGTTAGAGAAAAGAATAATGAAACATAATAAAACTCAATTAAATTAAAACAATTTTATATAGGTAACATAGGCACTTGTTTATTCAGTAAAACATGTATGTGTATATAAATGTGTGTGTAGAATTATACATGTTGCCGTGAAAGACTGAAATTGGTCGACTTGGTGAATGTCGACTTTCACCGGTGAATGTCAACACATACCAAAGACGTCGGTGAAAGACCGAATATTTGATTATTTTCCTGTACACTCGGGCCATAATCAGTGTATGTCGATAAACACAAGTTTGCTCTGGTGGAGGTCGAAAAGAGAAACCGAGGACCTCAAAGAGTCGACAATCTCTGCCAAATCCTTTGTTCTGCTGCGAGTCGATCAGCTTTGTCTGTCTTATGCTTATCTTCCAAATTTATATTCAATGGCTACTGCAGTGAATCGTGATCTTTTTTTTTTTTTTTTTAAGTTAAATTCATTAATTAGGAATAAACGAGAAAACAATAGTTTTTATTTTTCTCAAGAAAAGTACTCGAAAATACTTTCTGAAGTGATTTCTGCTAAAACTAAGTGCAGTACACCTTTGGATTATAGATTAATAGAATGTTTTGACGTGTTAAAAGTTAATAATAAAGAGAAGTTAAATATGACTTTAAAACCACAAGAAACGAATATAATGTGTTATGCTACCAATGATAAATTGTTCTGCATACTATTTGAAACTCACACAAGAATAGATCACAGAGGAAGAAAAGCATGCTTAAATATTTGAAAGTTAAAATAAAAAATGGTACATATGAAGTTGTAATGTTGTATTTTAATTCATGCAAACAATGTCAAATGAAACATAGTGCACCTAAGAAAAGTATTGTGAAACCAATGGTTAGTTCTGAGATAAACTCAAAAGTCATTACTTTTGAAGAAAATTGAGCAGTGGCCATAGAGAAGACCATATTCCAAAGAAAAATATGTAAGATGACCTGGAACCTACCACGTTTTCATATAAGGCCCTGAATGAAGAACACGAGTTTATTTCTATAAAAGAAGCGGCTGAGAAAGAGAATCTCTTACTGCAAGCATAGAAAATGTTACGAACCCTCAAAAATATTTACTCCTGCTCGAATTAGTGATATCGTACGAATAGAAGTCCCTGATGTCGACCGTGGTCGTATAGAGGACCTAAATGTGTTGGCAGTTGTTGTTGGAATAGAAGACTCCGACTTATATAAACTAGCAAATAAAAATGGTACCTTCAAGCAGCTTTATACGCGTAATTAGTAATTTCTAAAGAAAAGTTACTTTCCATACATGAGATGTCTTCTCAAGAAATGTCGCTGATAGAAGCAGTTGCAGCTAATAAGAGAAGATGAGGTCAAGACTATATACGCTGTCATTGAAAAAGGAGACGTTCCACAAATAACTGCAGCTGTAAAAGCAAAGGACTGAATTTCAATTCAAAGTGTAAAAAAGTTTAAGTTCTTGCAAGAAATGAGATTACACTCACATCATTAAGTAAGCTATTTATTGGTATTATTTTCTTTCTCATTTAGAATGTACTGTTTGTTTTAAGTTTAACAGTTTATTTACCTGTGCTGTTACTTAAGCTTTCTCCAATTTGACATGCATCTTAATGTTTTTTAATAATAAAGTATGATTTATAAAAGAAAGGTCCACCATGATATAAATCCCAAGTTCTTTATTTTCTAAACTTAAAACTGAAATCTTAATGCTTAAGATTTATCTAAGTAGAATCGCTATCACTATTAAGAAGGCAAATATTATCGAGCATGCCTTTTTCTTCTCATGCTCGAATTTAAAGTTGGATGTCCAAAAAACAAACCCAAACATTTCTTTAAATTTTCCACGTCATTTATATTCTCCGTTCTTATTTCCACCGTGAAAGCTCCTGTACAGCGTTATGAACCCCTATCCTCACCGTGATTGGTCACTTCTCTCAGCAAGAGAGGCGAAAAGTTACGGCATCCTTCTGACGTTTTATCGCGCCAGAAATGATGAGAAGAAAATGAAAATCTCCGACATATTATCCATTCCCCATTAGTGCATGGTGAATGTCGAAATTTGTCGGTGTAAGAAAGAAATAAGGATATTTAGAAAATGTTTCGGTAATACACCAAGCAACAATGAGAATGTTTACGGTCACCGGTGAAAGTCGACATTCTCCAGATTCCGGTCGTTCATGGTAACATACCCATACATACACACATGATGATTAAAATAATTCCTTACACTACACTCTAAATAATTACATATATTTCTTAATCTTCGAAAATATAATGTAACCGCGAACAAAAATATAATCAACAAAATAATCTCTTCCAAGCCACATAATTCCAAACAAAAATTCTTTAGATACTTCAGAAATGAATATATATCTAAGATTGAAAGAATCATTTATAAAGATAATATTTCTTTGTTGACACAGACATTTGGAATTTTTTCCAAGTGGTTTTTATAGCGTATCAATCAGTTTTCTCAACCCGAGATGTAGCTTGTTTTTATACTTAGTTCTCAATTGAAAATTATCAGCTGCATAATTTAATTAATACCTGCTACTATAATAAATTAATTTTCCTTTTATTTTAATGTCCGTTCTGTTACATATCTTGTTATTCTGCAACAAATATATACTTTTGAATTAATAACACACAAAAAATATATATTCCAGGTTTGAATTATTAATATACTATAAAACTACTCGACAACTCTTCCAAAAATCAGTAATAGCAAAGAAAATTTGTTTTTATAAACCTTTCTTTAAATTTCGAATTTATATCTCTTTTTCAGGTTCCCAAATATAACAATTTTCGGAATTTATGTAACTCAGAGGAGATTATTATATATTATCTTTAGTGTTTATATTTCATTTACCTAGATTAAGAATTATTTTTTTTTATTTTTACAGTGTATAAAAATGGTCGAACATTAGTTTTAAAATGGTTTAAAAATAGATAATTTACCTAATCTTTCATCCGATTTTTATAAATATTGTAGATCATGCTAAAAATTTCATCAAGGTAATAGTATAGCTGTAGATTTGAGTAGAGAAAATAAGGATAACTAGAAAACAGGAATTTTACTTTTTCAGAATTTAGTGTCAACCCCGATGAAAAGAAAAAAAATATATAGATAGATAGATAGTACAAAGTATAATTCAGTTTGAAGACATAAAACATATGCTTTTATTTTATATAAAATAACGTCATTCGTATCCGCTGAAGTATTCCATATTTACGATGCAAGCTTAAACGACATCTAGAGAAAAGTAGGCATATGACGTCACTATCGCAGAATAATACACAAATCCAGCAAAGAAGCTATGTCGTCATTCAAGAAACTCGACACAAAAAATGATCTAATGATTCATATGTTTGTAACATTAATACGATACATAAAATTAAATATACTTTATAATAGCTGCATGTTTTATCAGAAATCAAAAAATTATATCTTTAAACAAAGCACGTAATTACAATTTTTTCAATTATTATGGGAAAATGGCAACAAAAAGATACGATCTACTATTTTCCAACTATTTTTCCTTTACTTTCTTCAAAAATAGAGTAAATTAGTTGACAAAATAAAAAAAAAATTCCGTTAAAAACTACAAAAAAATTACTATCTCATAAATAAATTGAGACGCAATTTCAAACAAATTGCATTTAAAAGTATTTTTTCCCTATATGACGCTATAAAAATTTTTTAAAATTGCAATAGAGATTATCAGTGTTTAACAATACATTGATACATCTGCTTTATTTTACGGCTGGCTTCTGCAACGGAATTTTATTTTTTGGAGACCACACTTTAATTGCTGGCCGAAAGAAATAGCATATCGTGGGCTAATAAAATTAAGTTGATGTTCAAAATCCATGAATATAACGATGACCGGGTTCGATGTCATTTAAAAGATTTATTTAAGTCTTCTCGAGATGAGGAGCCATTGACGACACATCTACAGTTTACAGCAAAGAGGGTAAGTAAGTGAGTATCAGACAAATCATATTTGTTTTCAGTAAATACAGTATCATCAATATATTCGCCAAAGGGTTGCCAGTTGGCATATATTTCTCTGAAAGAAAAATTCCATGAGTGGAGCTATTTTGTTCGGTATATCGCCAAAATCTTGAATTAATGTAGTGTGAAGAAGTAATTTAAAACCGTTGTAGCTTATCTGTAGAGCAAAGGGGCTCGTCAAGTTAAGTCAAGGTTTTTAGACGGGCGCTCAGATAAAACATATAGGGATATTCCATCATAACTGATGTAACATTTTAACATCGAATTTTGTTTTCAAATCTATGTAGAAAATTTACTAATAAAGCTAGAGAAAAGTTTTACAATTTAAAATATTTCTTACTAAGGCCTTAATACCCAAATACCTGCAGATTATTTCAAACTCTCTTTGAGTCCCGAAAATTGCAATTCAAAATCCCATAACTGACGTAACATAAAATAGGCAAACATTTTTTCTGCCTTCATTTAAGTGTAAAAATTATCAAAACTATCCAGTTAATAAAAAAAGTGATTTAATGTTTTCAACAATACTAAGTAATGCCAAATTATAACAATAACTTGTTTAATTAATTTCTTTATAATAAAAAAGAAAAAATGGAATTTACACTTGAAACTGACGTAACTTTTATTGTGTAACTGACGTAACATTATAACTTTACAAAGACAATAATGGTACTTAGTTTGTAAGCAGTAATTTACAATGCCTTTTTCTTAGGATTTTCCTATAGAATATAAAAATATCAAGTTTTCCAATCATACCCTTAAATTAAACATATTATAAATTTGACTCCACCCCCAAAAATGATGATTTTCTGTGGAATTGCCCTATATGGTAATTTTTATATTTCTGCAGGGGTCAGGAAAAATAAATGGGGACGAAAACTTGCGTCTCATAAGTACGTTGAGGATAGCAGGCCAAAAAGGAGCAGACGCAACTAAAATTTTACTTATACAGAAAAATTTCGTTAAGCGAGATCGCTGAGAGACATGACCAAATAGGAAATTAGAAAGATTTGACAGCTGCGCAAATTTAAGATTTATCATTACCACTCTCTCTTATTTTTATTCTACAATAGACATCGTGAAAAGGGAAAGATATACATATTGAAAGGCAACAAATAGTGGGATGCATTTAAAAGAGAATTAGTTATCATAAGAGTATATTGCGGTAAAATTAAATGCTTTTGAATGAAACGAACGAGATAAATTAAATGAAAAGGGACTTTTTTAAGATGGCAAATAAAAGAAAAGGGGAAATTATACTTGTGTATGATTCCGATATAATAAAGTTATACGCTGAAGAGTATGTCAATCGTTTGTAAATTATAATGATCATTCTCACAGAGATACAAGCACATACAACTACAAAATTTTACTTAATCTGTGTGTTAGAAAGTAGAAAAAATGTATAATTATCAGTAGCATAAGTTGCTTTTTTTAAAGGAAACATGTATATATCTGCAATTGTGTGTTTGTGTGTGTGTAATTGTCTATAATTATGTGTTTGTGTGTGTGTAATTGTCTGTAATTGTGTGTTTGTGTGTGAGTAATGGTCTGTTATTGTGTGTTTGTGATATCTGTAATTGTGTGTCTGTACACACACACAAACACACATGATTAATATCATACATACATTACAATATTTTGTTAGATAATAATGAACAGTCTGATTAAAACTATATCTATAATATAAAGGAATCTATTTTAAAATATATTTAATAAGGTTCTACATACTGCATAAGTGAATAAAATCTTAACTTTTCTGTAAAAGAAAGTTTAAAAATTCAGCATTTAATGTAGTAATTTCTCAATAGTTTAATGTTTTCACAACAGTATTTTAATAATACTGTGTAGGGGAAGGTAGCCTTAAGTGATTCCCTTAGGGGAAAACTTGTGTAAAATAACATAACTGATTAAATAAAACTTTTGAACTATGCTAATATGTGTTAAACTATATTTTGCATCAGAAACATACATTAATAATATTTTAATCCCAAAATAAGTCATAAAAAAATAGATTTTTGTAAACGAGTCCAAAGGATCATTTTTCGCACAACCAGGGGCAAAATAATCCTCCATTTAAAAATAATTGTAAATTGTATTTTATCGCAAAATAAAAGATATAAATGTAATTATGACAATACATAGTGAAGTAAAATAGGTTTTACAGTCAAATAGCACACATAATTTATTTTATGTAAATTTTAAAATAAAAAAGTGCCATAAATAATTTTGTAAAACAATAAAATGGAATATTTGAAAATTATGATCCAAAAGTAATAGCCCATAATAAACACAGAAATAAGTTAAATAATGACTTTTCCCGCCCCACCCGAAAACTCGGAATATTTAAGCACATAGCTCAAAGATACACATAATCTTAATTCTCATCTATCCCTGCACATGCATTTTGCGCCCACTTACGACACTTGTGACACTGGATCGAACCTTCACCAGCTGCAGAGGAGGAAAATAGTTTATCGCAATAAATACACTTGTGTTCATCTTCTGAATCTGTTTCAATACATTCCAAATATTGGTTTTTAGGCACCCCTTTCTTCTTTATGGGAATCAGTGTTGCCAGTGGGCTACATTTTTAAATTCAGATTTCTTGATTGGCACATTTTTTTTGAAATAGCAAAATTCGCCTTATTTAATGACATATTAATTAAGGCGAAAACAAGGGGAATTTTACTATTTCAGAAAACTGGTGCCAAACAAGAAATCTGAATTTTAAAAAAGGAGCCCACTGACAACACTGCTGGGAATATATCTTTGATTTGACTTCATGCTCTTTTCTTTGCTTGTTCTGGCTATTTCGTTTTTAGATTTAGCATATTTTAATTAAATTTTCTTAGCTGCAGCCTGTTTTATCTTTTTCCGTTCTCTATTTTTCGTTTCCAATCTCAGATGATTCTTATAAGGACTGATCGTTAAAACCTCATTTTCCATCTATTTCCTTTTCGTCGAAGTGCTTGATACCGTTTCCTTTGGAGACGGTACGATTACAGGTGGACTCAAAGAGAAAGGTTTGAGGCAGTCGCACATTTGGCCCCCATGATGGCTAGGAGTCGGTACCAGATTTTCTTCAGTCAATAAAATGTTAGTAAAACGATCCACATAATGGATCATTTTATCTGGCAACATGGCTGTCTATATTAGGTCATATAACTGGATGGCGACAAGAAATATAACAAACTTATCATGTGCAAAACATAGTCTATTAAATAAATCAAATCATATTTCTGTACATGAAAGACCGCATACGTAAATAAATATCAAAGTTAGTGCTTATCTTATAACAGATGTTACAAAACTCACTTTTTCAAAGAATTCTATTTAGACGCGTAATACTGCGATTGTTTGAATACCACCATTGCTTCTTCTTCACTTGGCACAACTAGTTTATGTATTAACCTCTAGACAGCGCGACCTGTCTGGAAGAAAACCTATGTGGATCGTTTTGCCCGTTAGGATCATTTTAGGCCACCTTCCTCTATATACATTCCCAATTCTAAAAACACAAAATTCTAACTTCCTCTAGATCATTAATTTTTTGACGTCACATCTTTGTACATCTCTGTCAAACATCTGCTTTTAATCTGTTCAAATAGACTGTTAAAACAATAATGTTTCTTGGCGCCACATCTCTGTCCATCCCTGTCAAACATATGGTTTTAATCTGTGCAAATAAACTTATTTTTAAATATACAATTTATAAAATAAATTATTTCCAAAAATATGTAAAATAAAACAAATATAGGATCTTGCCCCTACATATTATGTAAGTTATTTTATTGATTAAGTAAAATTTCTGGTGCAAAATTGATTAATGTGATTAGAGTAACTATAATGTGTAGGGATCTCCATGCATAAAATATTCCTATTGAAAAAGCTATTTATATATATGTTTTATAATGTATAACATGCATGTTATATACATAATAGTGATGTGATGGATCGAGCCATGTGCATTTCTCATTTTTTATTGATAAAACGAAATATTTCTGGAGAAAAAGAGAGATAAATTTAGTGTAATTTAGAAAAGGAAAGTTTTATTTCATTTATAATTTATTCTACAAGAAGTAAACAAACCACAAAATAAAAGAAATTGTTTTCGTAATTTTTATGATTCACAATCCTTCAAAAGTCCGCGAATCTCTACATAAAAAAAAAACATCGCTTACTACATCATCATTTACCGTAAAACCAATTTTTTCAGTAAATAAAAGCTTCTGTTTATTTGTATAGCCGCTTAACATATTAATTTCGCATGATTTTAAAATAGATTTTCTATTATGTATATTTTCTTCACTACCTGGGAGGGCATGTGTTATTTTCCTAATAAAAATTAAACTGTTTAATTTTTTTTGCACTTTGACTTATTTCTTAATAGCTGAATGCCTTTTACTTTAAAAGCAAACTAATAAATGGTAACATCTATGCTCATTTCATATAACGAAAATAAACGTTCTTTTCAAATCTTTTTTCTCATCAAAATGCCTTTAAGACAGCGTAGCCATGAAATTGAGAAATTTTCATACTTATTTAACTTAAATCCTTTACCATAAAATGTTGAGAATTTGTATGTCATTCACTTGTTTAAAAACTTTAAATTTATGATTGTGTGAATTTTGGTTTGTGATAATTAAACTGATATTTTAAGGGGATTTGCAATGTTAGATCCCAATGTCAATGTTAGATTTGTTAAACCTAAATTACTAGTCTGGTAAAGTATGAATTTCCGAAAAGTTATTTTTTCTGCCCATCTAGAGGAATGAGAGCGCTGTGACCAAAATGGTTGATTTTTACCACTAAATTTTAATAATATGTATCGCCTTATTTATGACAAAATTTCTGAGATCTAATAAAGCAAAGAAATCTATTAAAATTTAGTGGTGAAAATCAACCATTTGAGTCGGGGTGCTGTCATTCCTGCTTCTATGATGTAATTATGTTTGTATAAAATCAATGAATGAGTATTTGTAGTATTATTTTAGCTTCGAAAACGAAGAGGATAAAATCCTAACATAGTTTCCATCGCTAATGTATTAACCCTTATGTCAATGACCAAATTTTACCCTTGTGTCCAATGACCGGGGTACCCGGGTACCTGCTGCGGTTTTAACATACGCAAGCCATAAAACACCCCTATTTCATTCAGTGTAACTGCTTGCCTTTAGAAAAGAGGAATTTGACGCATTTTTATAAATATTAATTACAGTAGAACCCCGCTAATCCGAACTAATTAGGTCCGGTGCCTGTTCGGATTACAAAAAATTCGGATTACCCGGAATTTCGATAAAAATCAAAAAGAAAAAGATGCGTGCTAGAAAAAAATGTTAGTTATAAGTACTCAGTAGTACAGTAATCGTCCTCTAATCCGGCATCCTATGGTCTGGCATGCTGGGTAACCCGACACGACTTTTGGAAAGAAATATTATTTATTGTTTAATCACTCCTGATTGTTATAATTATCCAGTGGAACTTCAGATTGAAAAAAATACGTAACAACCAATTACTAACGGTTCAAAATCGCGAATCTGCAAATAGCTCAGTCACCACGTCGACGATGGGCATGAAAAAAAAAATTCTGTAGATAATTTGCGAACTCAAACTGTTGAGAGGAAAAATAAATTTTTACCATCCGAATTAAAAACTTTTTGCATTTTAGAAAATAATTTTATAGTATTAGCAAACAAACAGATATTCCAGATTTTTTTAAGATGCGTTTCTGCCAGTAGGCCTACAGTGCACGTTTTCATTTTATATTTGTGTACATATGTTGTACTTTTACATTATTGAGTATTTTGTTAATTCTATTCATGCTGCTTTAAAAAAAAAAAAAAAAAAAACATGATTTACTGCAATTTTTTGTTTAATTCGTTTTTCACGTTTTTCCCGACATTTATCCGCTAAACAACATGTGTTCAGATTAACCAGAATGTTGGATTAGCGGAATTCTACTGTACTTCAGGTGTCAACAATTCAAACAAAGATCACACATTAGAAATGTCGAAAACTCATATCCGTTTTATCGAGCAAGTATGAATGTAGACCGATTCTTGAATATTCTTAGATTTGTTCGTTTTCACAACCAGAATACACGAGTGGAATGTCTTCAAAATGTTAAAGATTCAGCAATTAGTGATTTATGGATTATGCTAAATCCTAACATATTGAAAAAAATACATAGCGACGGAAGAGTAAATGGTTGCTGAGCAATTATTTCCACTTCGAGGAAGAAAAAGATTCCCCCAATATATTCCGTCAGAACCGGCTAAATATGGGATCAAAATATGGTGGGTATGTGATGCAAATAATTATTAACCTGTTAATGGCAAACTATGCACTTGAAAATCAGGCACAGGTCGTGAAATAAACCAAGATTGAAAGATTTGTGAAAGACTTCGCCTCTGTATTCAAGGATACTGGACAACACATCACCATGGACAACTATTAGGTAGCTTTCATTACAAAAAGCTACCTATTGCAGCCGTTCGGAGGAAAGCGATTTCAAAAAATTTTGGTATATTTTCATCGATCATGACCCCAGACACCGAAACCACCCTCCGTTCAAAAGTTGATATATATATCCATATATATATATATATATCTGACCTTTGTCATACTGTAACCCTCGAATTTATGAACCGATTTGGATGTAATTCGGTATATACATAGTACATACCAATGTCTCGACCGAGTTCTTTGGCTAGCTTCTTCCGCCATTTTGTTTCAAAATGGCGGCCATTTAAAAATTTTTAAAACATTTTAAACTTGAAATGTGGTATCAAAGAATTGAAAATGGAAAAATATTTTTTCTTATGTATTTGACCATGATACAAAAATTCCGGAGCATTTTTTGTTTTGTCTATATCTTAAAAAATGGCTGAGTTATAGCACTTTGAATTTCTAGCTTGGCTCATATTTTGAAACGACTTGATGTTTGTCAAGCGATAACAGGCGTATTTATGAACCGATTTGGATGTACCTTGGTGTATATATAATACGTACCAATGTACCAACCGAGTTCGTTGGCCAGCTTCATCCGCCATATTGTTTCAAAATGGCGGCCATTTAAATTTTTAAAAAAAAATTTAATTTGAAATGTGGTACCAAAAAATTGAAAATTGAAAAAATATTTTTGTTTATCTGTTTGACCATGATACAAAGATTCCGGAGCATTTTTTGTTTTGTCTATATCTTACAAAATGGCTGAGTTACAGCACTTTGAGTTTCTAGCTTGGCTGATATTTTGAAACGACCTGATTTATGTCAAGCGATAACAGGCGTATTTATGAACGGATTTGGATGTACCTTGGTGTATATATAATACGTACCAATGTCCCAACCGAGTTCGTTGGCCAGCTTCATCCGCCATCTTGTTTCAAAATGGCGGCCATTTAAATTTAAAAAAAAAAATAAATTTGAAATGTGGTACCAAAAAATTGAAAATTGAAAAATATTTTTGTTTATGTGTTTGACCATGATACAAAAATTCCGGAGCATTTTTTGTTTTGTCTATATCTTAAAAAAAGGCTGAGTTATAGCATTTTGAATTTCTATTGTGGCTGACATTTTGAAACGACCTGATATTTGTCACGTGATAACAGGCGTATTTATGAACCGATTTAGATGTATCTTGGTTTATGCATAATACGTACCAATGTCTCGACCGAGTTCGTTTGCCAGCTTCATCCGCCATCTTGTTTCAAAATGGCGGCCATTTAAATTTTTTTATAAAATTTAAAATTTAAAATGAGGTACCAAAAAATTGGAACACGAAAAATATTTTTTATATATGTTTGACCTTAATACAAAGATTCCGGAACAGTTTTTGTTTCGACTATATCTAAAAAAATGGCTGAGTTATAGCATTTTGAATTTCTATTGTGGCTGACATTTTGAAACGACCTGATTTTTGTCACGTGATAACAGGGTTATTTATGAACCGATTTAGATGTAACTTGGTGTGTACATAGTACATACCGATGTCTCGACCGAGTTCGTTGGCCAGCTTCAATCGCCATGTTGTTTCAAAAGGGCTGCCATTTAAATAAAATAAATATTAAATTTAAAATAAGTTATTAAAAATTGAAACATGAAAAAGATTTTTCTATGTGTTTGACCTTGATACAAAGATTCCGGAGCAGTTTTTGTTTCGTATATATCTTAGAAAATTGTTGAATTATAACACATTGAATTTCTAACATGGCTGACATTTTAAAACGATCTGATACTTGTCACGTGATAACACGCGTATTTGTTAACCTATTTCGATGTAAGAAGGCATGTGGATAGTATATCGTAATGTCTCGACCAAGTTTGCTGGCCTTCATCAGCCATCGTGTTTCAAAATGGAGGCCATTAAATTAAAAAATATATATATATTTAAAGTTAGGTGCAAAAAAATTAGAAATTGAAAAAGATTTCTTTTTTAAGTATTTGACCATGATATAAGGATTCCGGAGCATTTTTTGTTTTGTCTTTATCTTAATAAATGGCTCAGATATAGCAGTTTGAATTTCTAATGTGGTTGACATTTTGAAAAATCTGATTTTTTGCCTGCGACAGCACTTGTATATATCAACCGATTCCGATAGGAGTGAGCATGTGCACAGGAATTACTAAGGCCTCGACCAAGTTCACTCGTTAGCCTCATCCACCATGTTGTCGTTGTCTTAAAATGGCAGGAACTTCACGATATCGCCGAATTTGGCTACCAAATATAAGTTACTTTAAATAAAAGCAGCTTTGATAAAGCTGACTAATTTCGCGAAATTCTCATTCATAATGATTTAGTATTGATAAAAATTAGTATTGGATCTCCTATAATCGGTTTCCATTAAATTGAGCTTCGTCTGTTTGAATAATATAAGCTTGCTTTTTAAAAATAAGGAATATAAAAGCTACCTCTTCCTCCCGGCACTGGCCGGAAGGACTTTTTTCTTTAGCCAAGCATTTATTATAATGAAATCTCTCAATGGTTGTCACTTTGAAAAGAAATAAAACTTATATTCCAAAAATAAATAAGGTCGTGTAAATCGCGCACATTTCATACACACAATTTGGATTTCATAATGAATAAGTATTTGTTCGTATACTCCAAAAAGGAACAAAGCTGTCATTCTAAAATGTCTTCCATGCATCATGATAAAACCATCACAGCACCGAATGATAAACTCGAAATGATACAGTTTTATAAGGAAACGAAATATTGAGTGGATATAATCAATAAATTTGTGTGGCAATATACAACACAAAGGCGTACAGCTACATAGCCACTTGCATTATTTTTCGATATTGTGGATATAGCAGCACTTGCCACGTACATTATACATACTGCAAATAATGATATGGTTATAAATAAAACAGACAATTGTCGCCTGTTATTGCGGAAATTGGGTGAGATCTTGAGGCTTCCAACAATTCAAGATCGATCCCAAAATGCACATGATATAAGACATCTTTCGACCAAATCCGGAATTGAAAGAAAACTGAAAACAAATCTTTGACCGTATTTGAAGCTGCCACAAGTTCAGAACCCATTCCAAAAAGCTTAAGGCAAGATGAAACCAGAAGGATAAAAGAAGTTTGTGTTAGATGTGCTTGTTAGAACCTCAAAAACGGCGCAGAAAAATCAGAAAATCATGTAAACATTATGAAAATCAATATGAGATGTATATTCCTGCACCTTTAGCTATTGTACAGCTTGTCCACAAAATTTCAAGTAAATGAAATATTTTTTACCTAAACAATATGTCTAACACTATATTTCCTATTAAATTCAAGTTGTATGGATCTAAATCTAAATAATCTGTTAATTTCAGTTTTTTTTTCACAGAAATCTGACATGGGTACCCTGGTCATTGATGACAGGTATAAAAATGTTTAATGCCCCCCAAAAAGTAATAAATAAATTTCAAAATTTAAATTGATTATACTAATGGACAGTGAATACTACAAATAATGGGGATCTAAATTGATTTTAATTTCTTTTGATATTAACACCCTGAAAACGGGATGCAAAGAGAAAAAAAGGTACCCGGGTACCCGGTCATTGACATAAGGGTTAAGCCCTAGAAGCTAGACAATCTAACATTTTTTCAGTGCTATAAAACGCAAGATTCGTTGAAAAAAAAATCTGTTGTCATCAATATTTGTGCTTATTAAGACTGAAAAAAGAAGATTATTTAGATAAACTTCAAGTTAGTTAACAATAAGTAATACCATAACAGACATTGGAACCATTCGTCTGTTTAGCTAAACGCTAGACAGAACAGGACAAAAGTATGTAACGATATTTTAATCTTTAAAAACAAAGGATTATATTTTACCAAACTTATACTTAACTCCTTTTATTTTAACAAAGCATAATACTTTAAATTGATAATGAAATATCTATTTCAGACAATCGGTTGCAGCAGTGAATATAATCGCCAAAATCAGGTTTTATTATTATTTTTCTAGCTCTGCAAATACGCCATTTAGTTTTCAAAACAAAACATATTACTGAAAAATGTTTAATAACAGATTGACAAATGTTTTCCTTTTTATCTGAAATTTCTCAACCACGCACTGTTTCTTATAAAAGTTTTTGAATCATTATTTCATCCTATTAGTTTAATTAGATGGTTCAAAGATAACAAATTCAAGGAACTGTACTCTAGTTTATTAAGTTACGTAATGAAGTAACTTGATATATTATTTCTTAAAAATCGCAAGCATTTTTATAAGAGCAAACCACGGTTTTAATATAATTGGTTTTAGGGTTTGGGAGATCGTCTCTTATGAAAAATAAATTAATATGATACATAAATTAATGAGCCTTTGCCAAAACTTAAAAAGAAAGTCTAAATAAGAAAACAAATCCTCAAAAGTAAAATTGTTCGTGATTACTTTTCCTAAACATAATTATCTTTTAAATGTAAGTTTTGAATTGTTTTTAACATCAAAATAGTTGGTAGTTATAAATAAATATATATAATTACGGGGATAATCTTTAAAAATCTATTCTTAAAATAATCTTTAAGTTTATCCGAAGTTATGTTAATATAAATAATGTTAAATTTAAAATGAAATTTAGTTTTTAAATGTTTTTTGGGAGTCTGATTATCATGAAAATACACCAAAGTGTAAAACTGATAGGAGTAAATGTAACAAATCATGTGCCATAAAATATTTTAATACTAATAATGGGATAGTTTAATTTTTTCCACGCTTGACATAGGTTCAAAATGCAAAGCATGGTATTTCCGCATAAAATAAATCCAAAGAAGAACGTAGTAAAATGATATAGGGTTAGGTAGGAAAATGATAGTATTATAACCTTACTTACAACATTGAAAAAATACATAGTAAAAGTTAATAATGTTGGGATTATTGTATTTATTTTATGTATGTCTGTTTAATATTTATATATACAGTTAACAGTTGAATGCAGGCACGATTTATGTGTGTTTTATTATATGTTGTAGTGTGTGCGTGTTTTATTATATATCGTAGATCGATGTAATACTAAAATCTATTCATTGTTGTCTGGTCACCCAAGGCTGTCGTATAAGATGGCTCGTGACTTCCCCAACATGGTTTATTAGTGAAAAATAGCCTTCTTAGGTATCGGCAGGAGTAGCTCAGTGGTTAGAGCGACAGCCTGGAATGCTGTGGTCCCGGGGTTCGATTCCTGGCTCTGGCTATTTTTTCACTGCAGTTGAGATTATTGTATTTATTGTATGTATATCTATTTAATATTTATATATACCGTTAACAGATGAATGCAGACGTGATTTTTGTGTGTTTTATTAAAATTTAATAATGTCAATTATGGCTGTTATAAAATCTTTAAGCGATTTCTTTTACTGAATTATACTTCCTGAGATTTTCTGCCGTCACAAAATGTCTTCAGGATGTATGGCTTCAAGAAGTTCCAAAAGATAGTCATTTTTTCAGTGTTCCACTTCGAAGTTCTAGTGTATCTAGAATATGTTCTATGGGATTTAAATCTTACGAGTACCAGCGAAATCACAATAGCAGCCTGGAAGATAATCAGTGATTACTGCAGAGCTATCGGAGTGGAGCGAGTGGAATTTGTTACTTAATGCACATCTAAGCAACTCTGCATAATGATCAATAACTACATGCCCGTATGTAAACTGGCAGATGCGTTTTTAAAAATGCGCAGTTGTGTCCGGACATTAAAACTCATAATATAATTACGCCACACATGTACATGTGCATTCCGAGTTCTTTTCGAAACTTATTCGGTGTTTTCTAACTCAGTTTATGACACGCCACAAAAGTTATTCTTAAGAAAATGAATAAAAAGTAAAGAAATCCACCACCGAAAAGTGTTCCACTCCAGCTCCTGTCACAATGATCTTTGTCTTTCTGCAACCGGGCGTATTTTGCAGCCCAGCCCAAAATAGTGGAAGACTTCCACCAAATGTTTTCCGTACAAATGTAGTAGTTTTTTTTAAGTCTGTCGTCTTAAAATTAGCCTTAAATGTGTCTTAAGACATTCGGCTATTGAAATACTGCTGTACACAGTAACAATTACAATGTCTCCCTTTGGACAAGAATTTCGTGTAAGAAGGAAAACGAAGAGGAATAGAAGATATACAAAGCTATGTATTTGCATATTTTATTAATGCTTCACGATAATTTAAAATAAATATATATTTAAAAAAACGTTACCTTTTTTATATATATTAGAACAAGCGCTTCAGGGTGCTCGATTATCTATTCTAAAATCTCAGTTATAGATAGATCGGTTTTATGGTTTGTCTAAATCTTGTACTACAAATATATCTGTAACTGAATACTCTAAAAACATGTTCAGTATACTAAAACCTCCTTTGGAAAATTAGGTAATTAAACATATATATAGGTATATTAGAGGAAGTACATTTTTAAGCTATGTTATGCCGCTTTTTTATAATCAAATTGCATTGCACACAGTAGGTACAACAAACATTTAAAAGAAAATAGCACTGCATTCTTCTATGGTCTTTCATTTTAACGATATTATTGATCAATTTATTGCTGCTATCTTCGTAATTTTTACAAGATGGCTCAACCAAAAATTCAGGAGAACGTCCATTTTACACATTTCGAATGTCTAAACGGAAAATATTGGTTTTACGTGGATTTATAGTGCAAAATACCTTTACGGACATGCTGCCCCAAGTAAGGGGAAACAGGAAATAAAAGTTATGATATCGTGATATTCGTACGCTTATTTCTAGACAAGGGGGTCCGGGACACAAAAATCTTCAAATTTTGAAGAAAAAAAAACAATTTATTTCATTAAAACTTTCTCTGTTTTTTTTTCTGTTTAAAAAGACTTCTAAATCATGCTTCTATCTTAATTAGAACCAGAAATGTTATTTTTTTCGTTTTGGTTTGTTTTCAAAATCTAGTTTTGCAACAATGGTTATCATGGAAACGACTTCTTGTAAAAATGCGTTTTTCTTCATGATCGTCTTTTTCACCATTTCTCGTATTTAAATTCTTATATGTCAGAAACAGTTAAAGATAAATGATTCAAACTTGGAACATGTCTTTTTCAATGTTTTACTGTAATTTTGATTCAGCATTTTTGAAAAAAATATTTACTTTTAAAAGTATAATTTTGTTTTAAGTTGCACACTTTTTTTAAAAATTGTTTCGCTAAATATTTTTATTTTTTTTAATTAATATTTAAAAAAATGCTGAACCAAAATTAAAACTTACATATTTCTGTTTATCTAAATGAAAAAAAAATGAAATTCTATAAATAATATTTTGAGTTATAACGATTTTAAATTAGACCACTTTTTTAATAAATTTAAATTTTATTTTATTTTTAATTATGTGAAGTGTTATCATGTGATTTTGTTTACAAATGATATGGTTAACGATCACAAAAACATTCAGAATTTTAACTCAATAAATAAAAATTATTTTAAAATGTGGTGTGGACCCCTTTAAATGTTATTTTTAACACATTTTACGAAATCACAAAACAAAAATTCTTTTTATGTTTTACATTACTTACAGCAATGTTGGATATACTGATAAACCCGTTGGAAGGGCGTTCGAAGGCTACGCGAATTCAGTCGATCGTGTGTAGATGTGTAACTACATTAATCAATTAAATTTTAATGCAATTTTTACATGATTAATTTATGCAGAAATACACAAAAATGTATAAAATAGATTTTTCTCAGATTTACTTTAAAGTAGCATCTCCGGAATGCGTTGGAAATTTATAGTATTCTGTCAATATAAAAATTGTTGCAATCCATAATTTTTATGTTACATTAGTCTAAATACAAATTTCCTAAATTTAAACATTAATGTATTATTTGTGTCAACATATGTCAGTCTTGTTAAACTATTACTGACGTTATCTGAACTTATTCTCACTTTTGATTGGACTTATATTTTTTTCTGAATTGTCATGTTATTTTCCTTCGTAATTGTCACTTTTTTTAAAAATTGGAATTAAATTATCTATTAAAATCCGCCTAATATATACTGCTTTTTCACTGTAAATCTTAAAAACAGTTTATTGCCACAAGCAAAGTCAACTCAGGTCACCAAAGTTAAAGGTTTCCTTCCAAGAAATAAATGTTGTTTCTCAACAAAAAAGAAACTGCTGACACCTTCTAATGTCTATATATTTATATTGTTGTACTAAAAGATAATATAAAAAAAAATAGTTACTGAAGAAATGATCCAACGCTTCGAAAACAAAATTCCGGAGTACACGGTTGTATGGTATTATTATAACTGAGGCACCAGACGCATCTGCTGCAGGGTTAAGATCAACCTTTTTGATTATTTTTTTTTCGAAAAAGGGAAAATTACTTTATTCTAGCAAAAGAAGTTTTAAAACACTTGAAATAAATAATTCATAAAATTCAACTCTTAAAAGTCTACTGATAATTTTTTTTAAATTTTTGAATCATCATTTCATCCTATTAGTTTAATGAGAATCCTCAAAGATAACGAAAAGCATACGTCTCAGTCGAATTTTATATGCATTACTCGTTACCTAATGAACTAATCCAGGTTACTATTTTTAGAACATATAACTATTTTTTTTTAAAACAGGAAATATTTAAGTGTGTCTTATTTGATGTTTTTATTGGCTGTGGCTTATAAATAATAATTGAGTTAAGTTGCGAGTTTGTGTAATTTACATGTCATTTTTTGTATTGTCTATTTGTTTTGTTTTACATGTTTTTTGTATTGAGTCCAATTAAGAAGAGCATAAATGTTGAAATGATTGTGGTTATATTTTCCCGACAGCTAAAAATAGCTCTTCAAATTTATATTTTAAAACATAATTCTTGAACATACAAACGGAAGAGAATGCGTGTTTTTTAAATAAGTGCAAATTTCATTTCATTTAAAAACGCAGTACTTGAATATTGTTTTATGAAACTAATGATATATTAAATATGGCAAGATAAACTGTACTTATCAATATTTTGTGTACTTCTAGTAGATTATATGATGATTTTTTTTTTTTTCTAAATGGCATTTTTTTTTTTTTTTATCGTTACAAACTTTTGTATGAATTATTTTTCATACTTAAATATTTGGAAAATTTACTTAAATACATTACGATGCAGAAGGGAATGAAAGTTGGAGACATTATCCGTTTTTAAAAAAACATTTCACCTTTAAATACAAAAAGTGTCTGAGCTTGATTTTGTTTGATATATTTTGAATAGTTACAGTATTACGTTTATATATGAAGTGTTAAAGTGTAAGTATATGTATATATTTATAGTATTCACTGCTAGGAATAAACACAAATCTTTAATGCTAAGGATTATTTACCAGCATAATTTATTATATTAGGATTATTGGCATGAATAGGATGCATAGGATTATTTACCAGCATAAGTCTCCCATATAAAATTGATTTCTGTTTCTCTCATACTTTTATGACAGTTTACCGACTGCTGCCAACATTTTTTTTTAAATACTGTACTCACCAAAACCGACAACTTTCATCAGTGCGACGCATTTTTTTCAATTATATATATATATATATATATATATATTTGTTTACCAAACATTGGGAATACATAAAATAAATTTTTAATAGAAGGATTAGAAATGTTATTTCTGCATTTTTTTTTTTATATTAAACATGTACGTAAAATTTAGAATCGGATTACGATTTTTAAATATTCAACCTATTACACGTGTATGCTCAATTCCTATTTAGATGAAAAAAGAGAACACTATACAGACCGCGTTGACTCATTTATGCGTCATTTCAAAAAGTATCTTAAGAAATTCTAAATTCTCCGTACAAGGTTAAAATAATTATTCTTGGTTAATGTATTGATACATATTTCGTGAATAAAAAAAAAATAGTATTAAAAAGTTTCTGGTTTGAAAGCTATTTGTCTGATTAATTAAACTCCTCGATTTGGCAACATTTTTGCCTCTATTATATCTATTATATCTATATAGTGTTAATCTATATCACACATATATATAGAACAGAGTGGGATAGAAATTGTTGTAGAACAGTTTTGTTGTAGAGTTTTGTAACAGTTTTGTTGTTTTGTTCTAGAACAGTTTTTGCCGAACATTCGCAGCATGCCAGCTATACGACAGGCGGCCTGGACCCATGTCGGATGTTTCCATGGAACATATTTGTGCCCCTTGACGGTGGAAATTGGAACTAAAGGATTTTGTAGACCGTGTACAGCACACCTGCCATAACGATGACGGGGCCAGAGGGACACATGACAGAGAAACACTCTGTGGATTGTTTTGAACAAAGTGAGGATTCGGGGTGAATTGTTTATAACAGAAAGTGTCCCCTTTCGGTGGAGAGTGGAACTATGAAATTTCGCAGTGTGTGCGCAGCAGATATAAAATCATACTCACTTAAGGTCCATGTAAAGATACTATCACTTGCCAGGTCAACGCCATGTGGGTCTATTACGCCATGCGCGTACGGATGAAAATAAAAATACTCTCAAATAAATATTTTTTACCGTTCCAAAATTATGATATACTTAAATTAAAAAATAAAAGCCAGAAACTATTTTAGACATCTACAAAATGCAATATTATAAATCACGATATCAAAAATATTAACAAAATTTAAATCATTCAGTAAAAATAACTCATAAAGGAAGTAATTACATCTTTATTAAGGATAAATCTCTTACATCACTATTGACACAATCAAACCTATACTTCTATACCTATACTCTTCTATATTTTAGATGTTTCATATTTGAGAACAATTTTTTAAGTTCAATTGAAAATCGATTAACCCATTTTAAAAAGTTGACTCCCAGAGTATGTATTTAAAACAAATTCTTGCAGATGCAACTTCATTTTTTTTCCTTGCATTATTAGAAAGGATCTTAAAAACCTTTTAACACCCGAGGGAATATCACTAAGCAGCTGGATGAATTGTGTATCTGTACCCGTATTATCAGCCGTAAAAATAAATCATAGTTACAGTAATTGTGATATCAGATAAAGACACTCTTGATATTCTTACGTCTGTACGTGTACATATTTAAAAGTTTATTTAAATGATATGATAAAGCAGTTTGAAGAAACTTGCAACGATGTATGTGTTTAAAAAAATCGAAAGAAATTTTGCTTTAAAAAATTTTTTTGGCATATTCTTACTAGTTTGAAATCGAAATATTATGAATACTGATATTTTTCGACACTGAAAAACAATTCTTCCACTGGAATCTATAAAATAAATTGTGAGTCTAGAAAAAATAGTTCCATGTTATCCTTATAAATTCTACTTCCCTTTACTTCTGTGTTCTAGTTAAAATTCAAGCGCGTTTTCCAATATTATATTGGGCAAACTTATACAAAAATCTGTAAGTAAATGCGACCACAAGAAGTGAGTTTTAGTAACTATAATTTTCTAAACATCCAGTAATAATTTCTCGTACTTTTAACGATTCGTAATGTAATGTATCGTTTCATCATGTAAAAACTATGGACTAAAAATTGTCGATAATTTCGTCTATGCAGTTTATTTGTTTACCTTATTCGCATAGCTCAGGAATCTATATTTCTACTTTAGGGATTTAGAATATGGCTACATTTTCGTTCTATCTGAAGGCGATATCTTTTTTCTTTGTGTGTTAAGATCAATATTTTGTCTTTCTTTGAGATAGAACAACATTGATTCTATACATTTAAGGTTTATTAAACATAATTCATTCTTTTAAAATAAAAGTAGATAATTTCTAAATTAATTTTATTTGCCTCTATTAATTATAAGGTAATATTTTGTACATATATATGAATAATAAAAAAAGTTTCACCATTTTACCTTAGTTAATTTATTTCAAATTCTCATAATATCCACCATTTTTATCTGTCGTTTAGTAATATCTTAAATACCCATTATCGAATATTTTAATACAGGAAAAATGTCCAAGGAGGGAATCGAACCTCGAACCTTTGGAATAGTTGGAATTATTCCAAGGGTACTGGGTTCGATTCCCGACTTGGATATTTTTCACTCTGTTGTTTCTACACTTAGTTAGGAATGTGATAAATCACGTATTAAGATATTCAACAATTTTAAGCGTAATTTTTTAGCTGAAAATTAATTGAAAAAGTAATTAAAATTATATCCATTATAGTTTTAATCCCATGCCCTTAGTCAACCCATTATTTTATTTCTTATTCTAAAAGCCTTAATTTGTTAAAACAACATTCTTTGTAAAAACCCACTAATCTATTTTATTCTTTCATATTTTGAAACATAAAAAAACATAAATTTTATTTCTTTCGAATGTTTATTTATACTATTCTTATCTTTATTAAAATTATTATTTGATATCCCAGCATTCCGTGCAAGTATTTGCCGCGTCTAAACGTTTATCCTTTTTCTTTGTTGGCTATAAATAAAGAATTCTGACATTATGTCATCAAATTCCCGTCTTGCTCATCGTTTTCTTCCAATTAGTTAAGCGCGCCAACACCACGGACCTCTTCCTATCTTCAATTTCGTTGGAGCTTCGAAAAGCATACTAGGTCGAAAAACTAATATAAAACGAGATTGCATTGCCTTGGAACTCAGAAATAGTACATTTTTTAGACTACTAAATAAAACCTTGTCATCTGGTACAGATATATTATAATGGTGCAGTTCTAATTTGTTTAACAGTTTCGTTCTTTGCTATAACGTGGTGAAGCCCAGATAAAGAGTTTAAATTGCATGAGGAGTGGATTTGTTGCTGATATGTGAATGTCAATAAATTCGTTTATGATTATGCTTCCTCTGTTTTATTGAATGGGAAAATCTTCAAAATGATTTCATTCAGGTCTTCCATCGATAGCCACTTACGACTGCAGAATAAACATTCTACGAATTAATTACTGGTTGGAATGATATGTCATGCATTCATAATAACAATTTACATTAACATCGAAGTATCTTATATATATAGACGTCCGTGTGTGTTATAACTTAGCATTGAAAGTTTTATTTAGTATTTATGAATTTTTAATGTAATAAAAGAGAGAAAAAAATGAGCATTAAAATATGTAGTATGCATTTCTCCCCACTTCTGTTTTAGTTTTATAATTTAAACATTAGTTATGTTTTATATTAATATTTGTTTGTTGTTTATATTACCCATTAGACAAATGTAGTAAAAAAAAGGTTAATTTTACACGATTGTTAGTTTTATTTTTAACGACTAATGTTCTAATCTTTGTTTTTAGTTGTTAGTGCCATCTAACATTAATTTAATTTAAGCTTCGCGAAACTTTGCAGCACTCGGAATTTATTGTGACGTCAAGTTAGTAAAACGATGTTCTTACGAATGGTTTGTTCAAAAATACTGCAAAATCTTCGATTGTTTTCATATTCTTATTTACATAAAATAAACGTTTTATGATATAATTGCATTATTTTGTTTGATGTTTGAACCCCGTAATCAACGCGATCTAGAAAATATGAAACAAATAAGAAAAATAATGCGTTAAGCATAGATTATGAAACTCTTTCCAACTTTTCCTGAATGCTTTAACAAAACTTCGTTATTTAGGGAAATAAGGTAACTAGGAACTAACATAAGAGAACTAGGTAAACATTTTGGAAAACGTATAAAACATTTGAAAAACTGATTCCCGTAGTTACCGTTCATAGCAGATATGTATTCCGATTCTTTGAACAGCCCTGTATCGGATCTGTAGGTTGATATTTATACTATATAATGGAGAAATTTAGTTTAGCAAGAAAACACATAACAGGTTGAAATTTTTCTTTCAGCAATTTATACTAATAGATGAAAACATACTTGTAAACTTTTGTACAACGCTGTTGTTACTCTAGTACCTTTATTACACGCCACTATTTAGCTAAAGTTTAATTCAAAGTAAAACACTCTTAAAACTACTGGAATCACATTTCCAAAAATTATCATTTATAGACGGCCATGTATTCAAATCTTTGCGTGAAAATGTATATCATTTTATATATGTTCTACAAACATTTCTTAGTAAACTAAATGCAGTTTAGCGTAAAAATGCATAACTCATTTAAAAACCACCTTTAAGCAATTTGCAATCATACCCAGTAACCATTATGAATTCTTTTGTGTAGCCCTGTATATCAATTACAGTATTTCTACACACCATATACAATGCATAAATATAGTGAAACATAAAAGCTCATAACGTAATTAAAAATGCATTTCCAGTAATCATCGCTACTGGTACAGTACTTCGGATACAATATAGTATCCGAAATCTTTTGTATGTCCTTGTAAATGCTATGCACTTCGTATTATACATGAAATAATTTATAGTAAACCTCAGCGACGTATATCAATTTCATTATACATACATTTCATTATACACCAGAAAAATTCCCTCCACTCCTATATCATTTATGTAACGGAATTATTTTGTGTGGCCCTATAAATAAATTATAACTATTCTTTGCGCCGCATAAATCTACAGAATGCATATTTTAGTGCACTTGATAAACGCATATCAATTTTATTACGTTTGAAAGCATGCAACATAATAAAAAATCATTTTAAACGATTTTTTCCCATAGGTCGTAATGTAACGGAAAACTTTTGGCTGTCCCTGTAAATGAACTAAACATGCTACAATCTTCATTTGAAATAGGGTTCGTGCTATGGTATAGGTCACTAACATCTAAGAATTTCAGAACGATCCGAGTATATTTACGGGAGTTAGCGCGCGGACAGACGGACAGACAAACCGAAGTTCTAAACCCTTTTCAACTTTGTTCGAAATTGTTTAAAAGAAATCAAAGTAAATTTAAGCCAGAATATATATTTTATAATATAAAGATACGTTTTCATGAAACTTTGCAATTTGAATGTTTTTTTTCAAATTTCAAAATTTATAAAGTCTGTACTGAAGCTAATTGATCATGGAGAGTAATAGAACAAGACGATTAATTCATAAAATAATTGAGTCGAAGACGTGAGTTTCGTGAAACTCGCCTTTTCCCAAAAATATCGTATGTTCTCTAGTCATGCATTTTCTTAGTAAACCTGCATCGTTAAAACACTACATTCTTCAACAAAACCATATTTAAATCTTTTCATTGTGACCTCAAGTAAGTAAAACGATTTTCGTAAGCGGTTTGTTCAAAAATAGTTCTAAACACTCCATTGTATTTTTCTCTTGTATTATTTTTTTTTCTTGAAATAAACGTTTTACGATTCTTTTTTCTTGTTACTTTGTTTGCCGTTTGAAACCACTAAATATGAAAAGAAAATTCCAAGTAAATTAGAGGGAGAATATGTCTTTTGTAATAAAAAGGTATATTTTCATAAAACTTTGTAAACAGTTCTTTTGAATTTTTAGAATTGATAAGTCGAGACTGCAGCTAATTGGTCAGGGAGAATAATAAAACAAGGCGATTAATTCATAAAGTAACTTAGTAGAGAACGTGAATTTCCTGAAAACTCGCCTTATCCAAAAAAAAGTATTCGCACTATTCATACATTTTATTAGTAAACCTACAACAGAAATAACACTACATTCTGTAACAAAACCATATTTACTTCTCGCACAGCAAAATTTTGCTTTACTTCCAAAACTAGCCTTATACAACCGATTTAGAGAAAAAATTAGTCTATAAAAAATTTCTTTCCCAGATTAGGCGACTTACAAAACTCAAGTCCTTAGTTAATTTTTCAAACATTAATAGTTTTCAATAGTTTGGTGGTATCAACATTTCCAATGCAGATGTACTGAATTTTTTTCACATTAGCAAGTTGACAAATAAGAAGCAAAACATTCCAAAGCTTAACTGAGAGAGGGAGTTTAATTTTTTAATACAGTACTTAGTTTATTGAATTTAAAGTAGTGTTAACGTATATCTTGGATTCGCCTATTAACAGAAAACTGTTCATTGTAATTGACTATAAAAAAAAATCTGAAAATTTTAAAATTTTCACTTTCTGCAGTATAAAAAATAAAACATATACCATTAACCTCTAGTGTCCTCTACACCTTTTTATTCCTTTAAAATAAAGCTATGGTTGGAAAAAATTAAATATTTTGTTAAACTCTTTATTGCATTTCAAAAATTTAAAAGAACTTTTATGGACTTTATATATTGTTTTTAATAGTTCACTTTATATATCAACTTACTGTAAATTTTTTATATATATTTCTTAAACACATTTCGCTATAAGATTGTAACGTAGGAAATTTATTCATTAAAATTTTTAAAATGGAATTTAGTTCCTGTAGAATAGTAATGAAAAGTAGTTGAAAAATAAATAAGTTATTTGTGAATAATTGTTTTTACTTTTTTTTAATTTTTTACCCTCGATATATATAAATGAGCATTAATTTAAGAGGATGCTTTGATGTTGAAAAACAAAAGGTAAAAAAATATATATTATTCATCATGAATTTTATGGAAAAGCATTTAGCTGTAGTGCATGCAAAAATAATCCCAAGTAATATATATATATATATATATATATATATATATATATATATATATATATATATATATATATATATATATATATATATATATATATATGTAGATAAAGCTTTTATCGTTATTTATTTTTTAGATAAAGGTTAAAGTCGTTTTTGAACATATTCAAAAATTTTGTCACACGTTTTATAAATTTCGTTTCATGAAATAAAATCTCTGTGTGTTAAGAATTTCCAAACCATTGTTTAAATGCTTTTTATTTCTTTCAATTACGTACACTTTTGTGTATATGGTGTAAATCCAATAATTTGCAATATACAGTAACATTTAAAAATCTTTTGAGTTTTCTTATACCAGCTTCTCTGTGTTCGACGGCTTTGTGAGAGCGGGATGCCGAAAAGCTGTGTTCCAGTGAAGATATGTGGGATTCGCCTAACCAGAGAAAATAGTAAGAAACTGTACTAAATTATCAGTGTCGCATATAAGTTTAATTTTTGACTTTGACTAAGTTTCATTTCGAAAATTGTCTTACGAAAATAGCTCATAAAGCTGTATAGAACTCTATAGAATTCTTTATATGTTCTACAGAAAAGCCTTTCCACAGAATAACCTTTCTATACAATACTGTTTCTATTGAGTTTTTAAGAGGTCTATAGATACTTTTTCTAAAGCAAATGTTTCTACAGAATTTGTTTCGACATTTGTTTCTATAGAACCGTTTTTCTATAGAACACTATAAAACTTATAGAACTTTTACAGACTAATGATTGTATTTTTTTTTATAAAAAAAAGTATTTTCTTGTCTTTTAAAATGTATGTTTGGTAACTTATATATACATACATATTAAAAAAGTCATTTTGCAATACATCAGTTTATTATAATACTACTCCATAGATTTAATATGATTATAATTTATTTCATACAATTCTAATAGATTACGATTCAATTGTTAATGAAAATAATACATCAGTCGAAGTACACTGATTTAAATTATGGTTAATTAATATGTTAGTTTATGATTCATTAATTTGTCGTTTAATTTTATAATACTTTATTATTTTGCTGTTATTTTCATAAAAACATCCTTCTAATTTAATAAACTTTATTCATTAATGGTAATTCATCTAATTTAATAAACTTTATTCACTAATGGTAATTCATCTAATTTAATAAATTTTATTCACTAATTGCAATTTTTATTCAAATATGTTAATATGAAGTATAAAAATATTTAAACAATTACTTCTCATGTTTAACAAATAATAATTTATTAGAATTTTAAATATTTTTAAAAGTCTATATTAAAATAAGAGTTATTTTTATCATCCTGCGCCCGATGCCGTCAGATTAATGAATTTTAACAGAAATCTGAAATAAATATTTTAATACGATTTAAGCTGGGAAACTCTTTTCTTTTTTTTTTTTTGTAAGTAATATAGCATCACTACAACCAACAAAATAAATAAGCCAATGAATGAATAAATAAATAAATTTTTTAATGGATTTCCCCCCCCCCCCTTAAATATGGTTTTCTAAGTTAGAAATGATTTTTGTTTTCATAATTTACACAGTTAAGAATGAATCAGCGTATAACACATATATGATTTCTTTACAATACAATAGTTCCTATACAGGTTTAATGATTATGAACGCAAATCACAAACGAAAAAAAACTTGAAATAGCGAACTTGAAAAAAAAAAAAATTTGAAATGCGACCTTAAGGTTTGTGAGCTGACGTAGTATGCGCTGAAAGTACTGGTTTACATGCGATCACGGAAGCTGAACAGTATCGAACGCGATTAGTTCTTGAGAAGGTGACCACATTGAAACAGCTGCGTGTTGGCGTTATTTTAATATTTTTATAGAATATTTTATACAACACATTCGAATGTTTTTATAGGTATTTATACATATTAGTTTTCGAGTATTAATTTCATAATTCATATTACAAAATTATTAAAATTGCAAATTCAATATGTTTATGTTTGGGCTTTTTAGTATTATAATTAAACAAAAAAATATCACATTAGGGTTATAATTTCTGTAGATATTAATAAAAATATTAAAGTGTAATTTAAAATTAGTAGCTCTAAATTTTGAGGGTTCTCTTACAAAAATTTCTTATAGAATTCTATAAAAAAAACTTATAGAAAAATTATTATATAATCCTATAGAATTATGGTCCGTTTTTCTATAAGCTAGTTTCACCAAACGCTATAGAAATATCTCTAGAAATTCAATAGAAATGTCTATAGAATTTCTATAAAATATTCGAATATATTCTATAAAATGTTCTATAAAAATATTCGAATATATTCTATAAAATGTTCTATAAAAATATTAGAATATATTTTATAAAAAAAGTGCCTGCAGCTGTTTCCATGCGATCACCCTCCCAAGTAATAACCATGCGCGATGCTTTTTGACTTCTGTGATCGGACGTGAACCAGTACTTCCAGCGCACTCTACGACTGCTCACGGTTTGCCATGTCTCATTATATTATTTCACGTTTGTCTCTTTTATGATTTGCATTCCCAATGATTAAATGTGTATAGAAATTATTGTATTGTATAGAAATCATATATTTTATACAATGATTCATTCTCAACTGTGTAAATTATGAAAACCGAAATCATTTGTAAATTAGGAAACCAGAATTAAGCAGAAAAGAAAGTACGTTAAAATAAAGAATTTATTTTTTATTTATCATTTACTTATTTATTTTGTTGGTGGTAGTAGTGATATATTATTCACAGTTTCAAGTGAGCTTCATTGCTTAATTCGTGCTAAGATATTTATTTCAGATTTCTCAATTCTGTTAAAATTCATTAATCGGCCGATATCGAACGCGGGGTGATAAAAAAAACTCGTATTTTAATATATACCTGAAAAAAATATTTAGAAGTCTAATAAATTATTACTTGTTAAACTTGAAACGTAATTGTTTAAATAATTTTATGCTTCAGATTAAAATTTTTGAATAAAAATTTTAATTAATGAATAAAGTTTATTAAATTAGATGAATTACCATTGGTGGATAAAGTTTATTAAAGTAGACGAATGTTTTTTTTTTTTTTTTTTTTTTAATCAACAGCAAATTAATAAATGATTATAAAATTAAACGAAAAATTAATGAATCGTAAAAGAAACATATTAATTGAAAATAATTTAAATCAGTGTAGTACGACTGATATATTATTTCATTAACAATTGAATCACAATGTACTAGAATTATGAATTAAACTATGATGATATTAAATCTCATGGCGTACTATTATATAAAACTGGTGTATTACAAAATAATTATTACTATTATTTAATATGCATGTGCAGATAAATTAATACACATAAATTTTAAAAGAACAAAAAATATGTTTTTTATTTAAATAAAATTCTATAGAATCATTAGTCTATAGAACCTCTATAAGTTTTATAGCGCTGTGTAGAAAACCTGTTCTATAGAAAAAAATTCTAACGAATTCTATAGAAGCATTTTCTTCAGAAAAAGTATTCTATAAAACTCTTCAAAACTCTATAGAAAGGCTATTCTATAGAACTTGTAAAGAATTCTATAGAGTTCTATACAGCTCTATGAACTATTTTCGTAAGGGTTTATAATTCAAAAACGTATCATCCGAATGATAGTAATTTCCATTTCTAGGCATATTTTGAACCGCAGATTTAAAATATAGTGTCAGAATTGTGTCTTGCCATTTAAAAATACCAAAGTTTGATATGGTTTTGATATGTCGATGGCTCCCTAAGTAAATTTCATATACATAATTTAAAATTAGATTTTATTTCCAATCGTTTGGTACTTGTAATATTTTTAGGTAGCTTTCTTTACAAAAAGCTACCTATTGCAGCCGTTCGGAGGAAAGCGATTTCAAAAAATTTTGGTATATTTTCATCGATCATGACCCCCAGACCCCGAAACCACCCTCCGCTCAAAATTGATATATATATATATATATATATAATCCATGTCACACTGTAACTCTCGTATTTATGAACCGATTTGCATGTAATTCGGTGTGTCCATAGTACATACCAATGTCTCGACCGAGTTCGTTCGCCAGCTTCATCCGCCATTTTGTTTCAAAATGGCGACCATTTAAAATTTTTTAAAAAATTTAAAATTTGAAATGTGGTACCAAAAAATTGAAAATGGAAAAATATTTTTTTCTTATGTATTTGACCTTTATACAAAGACTCCGTAGCAGTTTTTGTTTTGTCTATATCTTAAAAAATGGCTGAGTTATAGCATTTTGAATTTCTAGCGAAGCTGACATTTTGAAACGTCCTGAATTTTGTCACGCGATAAAAGGCGTATTTATGAACCGATTTGGATTCGTTTATACATAGTACAGACCAATGTCTCGACCGAGTTCGTTGGCCAGCTTCATCCGCCATTTTGTTTAAAAATCGCGGCCATTTAAAATTTTAAGAAAAATTTAAATATGAAATGTGGTACCAAAAAATTGAAAATTGGAAAAATATTTTTTTCTTATGTGTTTGACCTTGATAAAAAGATTCGGGAGCAGTTTTTGTTTCGTCTATATCTTCAAAAATGGTTGAGTTATAGCATTTTGAATTTCTAGCGTAGCTGACATTTTGAAACGCCCTGATTTTTGCCACGTGATAACAGACGTATTTATGAACCGATTTGGATGTACCTTGGTGTGTACATAGTACATACAAATAACTCAACCGAGTTCGTTGGCCAGCTTCATCCGCCATCTTGTTTCAAAAAGGCGGCCATTTAAAAAAATTAAACAAAAAATTAAATTTAAAATGAGATACCAAAAAATTAGAAAATGTAAAGGATTTTTTCGTATGTGTTTGATCTTAATACAAAGATTCCGGAACAGGTTTTGTTTCATCTATATCTAAAAAAATGGCTGAGTTATAACATTTTGAATTCCTATTGTGGCTGACATTTTAAAACCTGATTTTTGTCACGCGATGACAGGCGTATTTATGAACCGATTTGAATGTAACTTGGTCTGTACATAGTACATACCAATGTCTCGACCGAGTTCGTTCGCCAGCTTCATTCGCCATCTTGTTTCAAAAGGGTTGCCATTTTCTTAAAAAAATGTAATTTAAAATTTAAAATGAGGTATTAAAAAATTGGAAAATGAAAAAGATTTTTTTTGTGTGTGTTTGTCCTTGATACAAAGATTTTGGAGCAGTTTTTGTTTCTGAAAATTTGTTATTTTTGTTTATATCTTAAAAAGTGGTTGAATTATAGCACTTTGAATTTCTATCATGGCTAACACATTGAAACGATCTTGTATTTGTCACGCGATACCACACGTATTCGCCTATTTCGATGGAAGAAGGCTTGTGGATAGTATACATCAATATCTCGACCAAGTTCGCTGGCCAACTTCATCAGCCATCTTGTTTCAAAATGGCGGCCATTAAATTAAAAAAAAATTATATTTAAAGTGAGGTGCAAAAAAATTAGAAACTGAAAAAGGTTTCTTTCTTAAGTATTTGACCTTGATATAAGGATTCAGGAGCATTTTTTGTTTGTCTTTACCTTAAAAAATGGTCCAGATATAGCAGTCTCAATTTTTAACTTGGGTGACATTTTGAAAAATCTGATTTTTTGCCTGCAGCATTCGTATATATCAACCGATTCCGATGCGAGTGAGCATGTGCACAGCAATTACTAAGGTCTCGATCAAGTTCACTGGTTAGCCTCATCCACCATATTGTCTTAAAATGACAGGCACTTTAAGAAATCGCCGATTTTAGCAGCCAAATATAAGTTACTTTAAATAAAAGCAGCTTGGATAAAGCCGACTAATTTATCGAAATTCTCATTCATAATGATTTAGTATTGATAAAAATTAAAATTGAATCTCCTACATTCGGTTTCCACTTAATTGAGCTTCGTGTGTTTGAATAATATAAGTTGGCTTTTTTAAAATAAGGCATATGAAAGCTACCTCTTCCTCCCGGTACTGGCCGGAAGGACTTTTTTCTATTATAATTAGTTGCAGAGTTAGTAGGGGGTGTTTACTTTTTTCCCCAAGACTGTACATAATTATATGTATGTAAATTTGACAGCAGAAGTTATACATAAACGCAACCTCTTTCAAAAAAAATGTTAGGTGCATGAAGAGGGATGTTAAAGTAGGAATAATTGTCAGGTTTCTCTATTTTTCTTTACCACTTTACCTAGAAGAATTAGTTTCTTTACTTAATCGCACATTTCTGTGGTAAAATAAAACAATCATTTTTATTAAATATCAGTTCTTACAAAACAATCGAGAGACTTACCAAATATGTAGTACTGGGATAAGTGTAATCCAACTTCGTTTTAATTACAATATTATACTCAATGCAACATGATTAAATATAGTTTCAGTACAGTATACCAATTTAATATTAGTACAATATTTTGTTTGTAATAAATATATTTATTGCCTAAATGGAGCAAGTCCGCCAGATCGCAAGGATACTGATTAGGACGGTTGCACTCCATCCGGGGTGCTTGTTGTCATAATTTATCTCTATTAATGTCTAGTTGAAAAAGACTGGTCAGAAAAATAAATCAATCCATTCTATTCTTTAGATGTGAAAGGCCCTCAAGAGGAACCCCTTAAAATCTCATATACACTGTATGCATATAGCGGGCTGAAAATTTATATGTATCTATGTATAATGTATATATATATTTAAAAAAAAGAGTTTGTCCTGACCGAATAATAATCAACTCAAAACCCAAACTACTGAAGCTAGAAGCATGAAAATTGGAGGGAAAATACTTTTTGTGACATAAACACGGTCTAAGAAAGTGTTTTTGAAAAATCCTCCCTGAGAAGTTTTAAAGGGGCGTCGAAATGTTTAGAACATTTACATCTTAACAATCGTTTCAGGTAGGAGCGTGAAATTGCAGAAAATAAATTTACTGAACAAATAATTAAACAAGTACTTCAGCGATTTTAGAAATTCTCCCCACCAGGTGGTTAAATGGGAGGGGGTTAGAAAATATAAGAACATTTACCCATATCTCACCAGCTGTTTTAGGTAGGAGCGTGAAATTCAAGATAACAAACAATCTAAAAAATAGTTAAAACAGATTCTTCATGATTTTAGAGCTGTTTTGTCTATTATGATGCCCACATCGACTTTGAACAGGATAATACAAGAATATACGAATAAGACAACATTTATGGATATTTGTTTATATATTAAGATTTTTTTTAATTTAATATTTTCTAGATACATTTCATTTGATTCAAGATTCTTTTAGAGAAACCGACCACCGAATCGGGTGAAATGTCTAATACATGTTAATATGTTTCACTACTTCTCTAATTATTCTTCAAAAATATTATATAGGGTGAGCCAAAAGTCTTCCCCTGATTATAAATATTTATTATTCTCAAACTGTTATAATTATACATATGTTTGTTTGGATACATTGTAAGTACTGTTACAATTTTTTATAATATCACGTACCTCAGTAAATTTCAACGTCTGTCCCCTTGGTAGCTTGGAGAATGTCTAAGCGGTTATCTGGTTCTCGCCAAGGGTTGATTAACATGTCTCCTGTAACAGAACACACAGCAGCTTGCATCCTAGTCTTCAGTTCTTCTACGTCAGCAATCGTTGTGGCAAAAAGTGTGTTCCTTGATATAACCCCCAAAGAAAAAATCCATGGGATTAATATCTGGAGAGTGCGGAGGCCGGATTGTTGGTCCATCCCTTCCAATCCACCGATCCAGAAATGTTTCGTTCTATTGCACAAACAAAATGCTAAAACTAACATATCCAATGATACACCAAGTTACATTATCATACAAACGGTTAATTTGTAATGAATTATTATAATTAGGGCAAGACTTTTAGTTCAACTTATATAGTAGGGTGAATAAAAGAAAACCGAAATATTTATAATTGAAACGTAGTAGCGCGGAAAAGTTTCCTTTCTTAAAAAAAACAAAAAAAAGCAATAAATATGTAAAATATTACGCTAATTGGATAATATCTTTTACAGCCGCAAAAGGGCCAACGTTCGGAAAAATCGCAAAAAAACATACTTTTTGCATTCTTTTTTTTTTTTTTTTAATTTTCCAAATATACTAATTCAATTTCTAATAGAACGCAATAGCCACAACAAGAGATTAGTAATGTAACAATAAAATTTCCTTTTGGTGATATCATTTCTTTTACCGCCGCAAGAGGACCAAAGTTTTTAAAAAATGTTAAATATTTAAATTTTCCGTTTTTTCAACTTACATAATTATCATAATAGTTCCAGATACTCCAGAATTTTTTAATAGGCTGAAAAAGGCATTTTCTGTTTTTAATTTCATGCAGAACCATGATAACTGTAATTCTATCAAAAAAATCTACTCAATGATAGAAATACTTGCAGCTGCTTGCACGTAAAATTATTTTCTCGCTGCTAGAGAGCCATATTTCACTTGGTTCCTTCTTTTTAATATACTGATTTCGCTCTATAGAGGGGCAAAGTTTCATCTGCACGAAGTCAAGGAAGAACATATCTCGTTGATACTAGAAACAGGTCTCTATTATTTTGGTCATCTGACCCCATAGTCTGGCAAGGCGACTTTTATATGGAATAACATTATAGATTTTTTGAAGAAAAATTAAATATAAACTATTATACTATAAACAATTAACTATTAAACTATAAACATATTTGCAATCGGATGTGGTGGAACTGTCCTTTAAACAGGATGCAAAGGTGGCGTTATATGATTACTTTAGAACAAGTTTAAAAAAAACACTTAGTGGCTTCCTTGCCCTAACTTCAATGAGCTTCCGCTGAGACATCTTTTCGAACAACTTAATGACAAATGACTGGTCCTCTTTCACATTGTAGTCAAACTGGCTGATCTCTTGCGATTTGCGAATCATTACCAATTAAAGTTTAAGTCAATTTAGTCTGATCACCTAGTTGTTGGTAAAGATGATTTGTCAACTGACCAGAAGTTTATGTCTGAAATATTGAAAGCTCTTTCAACAGGCATGTGTTCAACTGAACTTTTTGCCGAGTCCGTAGACCAATTTCCTCTAAGGAGGATTACTACTGCTAATCGAATTTTTAGACTCTACGTTGGAACAGAGAAACTCCTTCTTAAGTTATCATAATGCGTGAGTACATCCTAAAATTTTACTGTATCAGTTGATTCACAATTACAATGAATCCATCATGCTTTTCAGATTCTGTGCACAATAGTTAGTAACCCTCGTTACTTGCCATATCATCTACGAAAGGTTATAGTTCTTGTAATTTCACGAAATGCCTGTTCGAAAATCATGAAAATAGCCTCATTGGAATGATAGCACATGAAGGCGAGGACATCATGTCCTCAACCATGAAGAAAATTGCCAAAGTACGAAGTTCTGTGGACATAAATAGTGCCTCCCGTCATTTCGTCATTCGAGACTTGAGTTTTGAAGCTTAAAATAGTATGGATTTAGTCGAGTGGCAAAACTGTAAACTAACGAAACCAACTGTTACGTTTTGTCTATCGACTCACGATCTAAAAACGCTGCTGAGTTTAGAATGTTAGATTAACGATATCAGCTATTATAACTTTTCTTCTCCCACTCAATCAGTATAAAGATGTGTAAAATTAGTCACTGAAAGATTCGTAAAGATTGTGGACCAGAGGGTGAATCATATATTATCAATTTCGGTCTCTCGAGGAACAATGGCTGTATTTGAAAGCAAGTCATATTATAAAATTCATTTATTTTAAATACTTCTTCATCTTAAGCTTATTTAATCCGTTTCAGTTAAATATCTCTGTATTTTAAATAATGAAATACTAAAATATTTTGTTCATTTTATATCATATTTGTGATTTGCGGTATATGAACTGCTGATATGCCGTAAAACAGCATTAGATGAAGGGATCGTTACAAAAGGAAACTTTTCTGCTCTATTACGTTTGGATTATAAATATTTCGGTTTTTTAGACCCAACCTACTATATAGTGATTTTCATCCGTCACATCTCATTCAACACGGATGAATGAGATACAAGCATTCAACATTTACAGGCAATTTACTGATGGATAAACCGGCTGGTTTTTCAAAGGAATTTAGGACAGTACGAAGTAAATTTATTTATTATCAAGCATTTATACAAGCAATCATAATATTGTGAAATAAACTAAAGCGATTGGTTAATATATTTGTCTAGTATGTGCAAGTTTTTAGTAGTAGCATAAAATACTTTTAAAAAAAATGGCATTTTCGAAAATTTACACTGTAAAAATAAATCTGCCAAGTTACTAAACTTTTTCTAAGAAACTGGGATTCTTAGAACTTTTTATGTAATAGCAACTAAAAAACTTTATCTAACAGATAAACTTTTGCACAGTAAATCAAAAAATCTGTAAGGTTATAAAGAATGTTTTGGGGAACTGTTATGAGTAAACTTTTTATGTAACTGCAACCCGAGATACAGATAAATTTTAGTAAGATTAATGTCATTTTAGTAGATTCTTTTGTAAAGGTACAAATTTCTGTAGAATTACAATAACTAATTTTGTATATTTACATTTTTTGTACAGTTTACAGATAAAAGTTTAGTAAGCATATAAATTTCTCTAACTGTACATCTGTAGAATTACAGATTTTTTTTTGTTTTTACAGTGTACGACTTTTACACTTATATCCTTATACTATTGCTTCTTAATATTCATATTAAAACACCAAATAAAATAATTAAGACAGACTTGAGCACAGTTAAAAAATAAAATTTATAAAAAAAATATACTTAAAAACAATTAAAAATTATTATTCTTAAACGCTTCGCCAAGCGACACGCGAGGTATCATCAATAGAAAATATCCATTAGATAGCAAACGACGGAACATATCAAGACCAGTTAAAGTTAGTTATTTTAAAAGCAGACAATATTCACCATGGGCAGAACGAGATTCATTCAAAGTCTGCGATCGTAATTGAGTGAACCAACCCTCAAGGAGAATCTACCGTAATAGCTGTTGCAACTCGATTTCAAAATACAGACGTTCGCAATTAGCGGGATGTGATTCGTTTGAAGCGAATACTGGACAATTTTTAAATTCAAATTACCATTTTTTAAAGCACCAATATTTTCTTTTTGGCGAATTTCCAGTGATCTACCTGTTTCACCAATGTAAACACTATTGTAATCTTTACAGGGAATATTATAAAAAACATCGTGTAATTTAGACTTATCATATTGAAATTTATGCTTATTGAAAAAGGAACTCACCCGATATTGAATGATTTTAGAATGCCAGAACTTTTATCAGAAATGTTCTTATAATAAGGGATACAAATAAAAGAGTTTGGTTTAACACCTGTTTGGTGAAACAGGTAGATCACTAGAAATTCGCCTAAAAGAACATACTGGTGGTTTAAAAATAAACCAAACTTTAAACATTTGTACCACTTTAAACATTTAATTAAATTATTACTTTCATTGAAGCTGAAGCCACAAAGATAAAATTCTTCACTTTAAATTTCAGCTTCATCACATTATTTCTGCTTTAAGGAAGAATCCATAGGAATTCAAATTATGTGAAAAGAAAATTGATTTGAAAGTAAATTTATTCCACGGTTTACGTTTCAGTAGATTAAATAAATAAACAACAGTGAAATAATTTAACTGAATGAAAAGATAGAAATTTCAGGAACTAAACTATCACTTCAAGGAAGTGCTTCCTTAAGGTTTTATAAAACTAGGTATTTATTTTACATTTTTTACACAAGACGAATGATATAATATATAAATCAAGGGATTTTTTTATTAAAAGTTTTTATAACATTAAAGTAAGAATTATAAATTTTATTACTTAAGAAATTTTATTTTTTAGGAAAGGAATTTTAATCAAAAATCAGCTAAATGTACTGACAGTGAAGAACAATTACGATAAAAGGAAAAAACAATATTTATGTCATTATCTTTATCTTCCATGCTGTTTCTTCTGCCGCTTTCAAAATGATTTACCGAAAATAAAATGCATATAAGAGATATTTAACAAATTCCTCTAAACTTTCAAAGTTAATGTTAATATTTTATTCATCATTTTGCTATTATATTCATAATATAAATAGCCTCCTCGGCTCTATGTCGTATGCTGGACATGTGTTGTGTATATTGAATTGGAGAGTTTACTGTAGAATGGGTTAAGACAACATTATATTGATCTTTCACATATAACATAACAATTGAACATAATAATCATTAATTTAAACTTATGCATTTTATTCTTTGGCTGAAGGTCTGAAGCAAAATAAATTTCATGTACTCGAATGTCGCTCATGTAATTTTAATTTTCTGTTATCATCAGAAAGAAAATACTCTAGTGCAATAATTGTACTTTTGTATTCAGCACTTTTATTATGATCTCTGATTTTCTGTTCACTAATTCAGCGTAACGAATTCAAGTACCAGTATCACGTATGATATTTCTTGTGAAGAGTTCCAGCTCAGAGTATAATTTGAATTATTCCACACAAAACGTCATAGAGAACCCATAACAGATACCCATAACAGTATGTAAAATTCGACTTCTGCCATAACATCGGCAAAACATAATGTATAAAATGTTTCAAATCTTTGATTTTGCGTTAAGTGCCGCAGTTATAGATAAAAAGACTAACAGTGCTATTAAAATACGTTTACTGATGTAAGATACTGATTCTAAGGAGAAACTTTCCTTCTATAAATGAAAATATAAAATTGCACTTAAAATGGTATCGATTGCAATTCAAGACGAAAGTGGATTTATTGTGTTAGCATACTTTTCACCATGCTAGATGAATTTAAAATATTCACAATCTTGTTTCGCTTCTGAAATCTGATATCAGGGTTTATATTTCCATTATATAGTATTCCAATTATTGCTTGCTCAAATTGCATGTTCAGTGAAGGAATTTGTTATAACATTTTATTACATTTCAACAAACAATAGACATCTCCTTATTTGTTTTCTTGAAAGATGCATCAAACATTGAACGGACCTTTGTTATTGAAAATTCGTTGTACACATTACCATGAAGTTGTACATTACCGTTGTTATATTACTATTGTACGCATTATCTTTTCTATCTTGTACTATATTTTCCCATTATCCGACAACTGTTTTAATATTACCTGATCCCAAGCATTCAAATTACACTCTATTCAGAATTATATTAACGTTTATCACTTATTGAATCTTTCATTTCATCTTTCTACTTAAAGCGCACAAAATGCAACAATATTTTAGACTGCAATGCATTTTAAAGAACATAACAAATTTCAAATATGTTTTATAAAGGTAGACCTTAAAACGTGTACTACGCTTTAAATACTCCGTTTGTTTTGTTTGGTCTCCGTCTGTCGGTAATCGGTCTATCGATAAAATAAACAATGTAGATTTAAAAAAAAAAAAAAAAAAAAAAACTTTGGGGCTTTTTTATATTTGTTAATTCCTCAAAAAACCTTTATATCAAATTTTATTCAAAACATAAAAATTCTGGAAATATTTAAAACTAATACCCCTCCATTCTACGTCTTGTGGTTTTTAAGCTTCATTCACTTCAATTTTTCAATCATTTTTTTTTTTTGAAGAAAGCTAATTTATAATAAACAGCTCTTATACGAGAGTTAATATCGTAATTTTAATTTTTTATGCAAATTAGATACATATGTAACTTAAATCACTGTGCCTTTAAGGCATTTTTAGTTTAAAAAACACTTATGAACTCATAAGGTTTGTTTATTAAACCCGTGTTTATATATTAAGATTAATATAGAACGCTGAGTAAGATATCTCCCGAAACGTATTCGTTATATGCATTAATGTAGAACTTCATCTTATCTTTAATTCACACCTCTTACGTATTCCAAAATTTAATATTATGAAATTGTAACTTTCATATATTGCACTATCTCTCAGGCACCTTCAAGTACACATACATTAGTTAAAGCAAAATTTTTAAACTAGTATAATTATTTTCTAATGGAATAGCTTCCCAATATCCTGAATATGAAAGATAAATTCAAAGCTTCGGAAGCATAAAACTGAAACGCAATTTAAAATCCTTTCAACATTTAACGATGTTTAAATTCCGTGTCTTTATATTTATTCACTAAAATACATTGAACAACTACATTGAAATATAACACTTTGCAATGAAACCGGAATTAATTTTTAAGACCATACATTTATTTCGGTATTTAAAATGGATCATATTAAATTTACTTTAAGTAATATCATGTATCATTTTTGCGGTGCATCTTTATAGTATTAGAATATACGTTTAAATGTTAAGTTTTAGATATGAGTTCATAAAATATAATCCACATATGTTACGTGTTCAGAGAGATTTTGTGTACAGGATTGGTAAGAAATAAGATAACCATATCAAGCGAAAAGCAGTTACATTTTACCAGGGCTCGAAATGGAAAAATCCACGAACCGGATCACTATTTCAAAATTATTGTCGACTATATATATATATATATATATATATATATATTTTTAAGTGCAGTAAAGTCCCGGTTATCCGAGTCCTGCTTAACCGAGTTTTCGCTTTAACCCAGTTATTACTTACCCATCATACGTAGTATAGTATAAGTCTTGTAATCGTTTAAAAAAAAATAATTATGGATTTACACGTTTCAGACACTGAAGATTCCTTAAAGCATATTTTTGGGGTAAAATTTTTGTCGTCCGTCTGTCTGTGTGTGTGTGTGTGATTGTGTGTCTGTAAACGCTCTATCTCCCGAACAAATAGAGATAGAGACTTGAAATTGGGTGTGTTGTTTATACGTAATAATGGAAAGAAGCCTATTGATTATCAGTAATCTCGATTATCCGGCACTATTTTTTCGGACTCTCGAAATATTCGTTCAGATGAAAGGTACAAAAAAATTTTCGAAATTGTTTATTTTAGGGAGTAAATATAAAAGGCAATAATAAAATATAAATTTTGCATAAAGGATGAAGTCAATCGGATAATTAGTCGCCGAGAAATTTGTAATCCTATTTTTCACACTCTTCGATTTTTCATAACCCTGTATTTCATTCAAATTTCAATTGCAAGATGTATTTTAATTCGAAATAAGACGCTTAATCCGATGTAGTAAATTGTTAGGTAATACGATTATCATACAGCACGATCGTGCTGTATAGTAGAGCTCAGCCGTTTCTTTTACGTTTTGAAGCATAATGAAAAGACAACAACTCAATTACAATCCAAACCAGAAAACATTCAGTGATGAATAATGGCTTATTGAAAAGGTCTTAATTTAGCAATGTGCCTTTTGAAGGTAAGGTAAAAAAATATCCAATATTAAGGGAATGACACCCATTTAAACTTTACATAACGTTCCATAATTTAACAATATAGAAATATCTCCTTCAATCTTTCTTTCCTGTTGCCACATCCTAAAAAGCGGCACAATAATTTAAAAAAAGTGTTAACACGCGTATTTTGTTTTAAATAAAAATCAGATTTTCTGGCTATATTTTTGTATTTTTTAAATTGACGTCATTCTAAACAGAAAATGAAAAATGTTCCTATATTTATGTAAAACATCAACTAAACACGTGTTAAAATGACGCAGTATCTTCATTTGAATTTTTTAATGTTTAAAAATCTATTTTAATACAGGAGTTTTAATTTCAAAAAAACAATTTAGGAAAAGATAATAATAAAAAAAATGGTTTGCTAGGTATGACGTCAATTTCTGTGTAACCGACATAACATTGTAATGATGTTTTTTTCTGAAAAGAGACTCCTGATATTCTGAAATTAATCCTTATTATTATCATCCATAAAACGAAATATTTATTTTTAAGTCATACGAAAGAAATGTTTGGTAAATGATAGTTCATTTGGTTGTATTTATTGCATTTTCCTGCGTATTGTAAAGGAAATCTTATACTCATATTGCACACGCCAAAGAAAATATGCATTTTAATTTTAAAATCTGAAACACTTTACTATAATTACGTCATTATAACGCCAAATGAAATTCAATTTCGCGAGTTAAAAAAAAAAAATTAATATTGTTGGACCGAAAGTAAAAATCTAAGACAGGGACGGCGATAGATTAACATACAAGATGGGACATTTCCACAGAGCGTAATGGTAATGCGATCGCGATCGTAGCGCCCTTAGTGACAAAAGAGAAGAAACTCCCCATCCTTGTAAAATTTTTATCATTGAGCATCTACCTTATTGTAATCTTACATTTTTTTAATGTTTCATGTTTACGTTTTCAATAGAATCTTACACCGTTACATGAACATAGAATAGATATTCTATTTTATATACCTAATATCTATTCCATGTTCATGCAAGGATATATGCCTTTTTTTACATGATGAGTGAACGATATAAGGGCAACGAAAAACAGGGTAAAAATTTCGTCTTGAATGCTGTATATGAAGTATATATGATATAATTGGATTTAAAGCTACATAAAGCAATGGTGTCTTGTAAAAATATACGAAGTATTGCACTCTACAAATCCCAGAAAATTTCATAAATATTCCCATTCGGTAGGATATTTTTTGTAGCCCATTTTTTATTAATTTATGAAGTTTAACGTATTAAACAATCGTTACAATAATCATTTAAAATTTATGCATTTTCACTTTCTTACAGATAAAATAAAAATATTGTTTGTAATGCATTTTGTAAATAACGTACAATCAATTCAATAATATTTCTAATATTAACATATAAGAAATAATAATAAAATTACAGATGGGGAAAAATTCATTTGGACAAATTTTTAGAATAATATAAATCTAACAGTTAAAAATAAATAGAGGTATTGACATTACACTCAATAAAGTTTTATTCGATATGAATAAATTAACACAATACCTGAATTTGATTTTTTTCAATTTAATCTCATAAACATACATATTTACGTTATTAACAGAATTTTCTAGGGTTTTTCTTTTGTGTTATTACTCTAATTATCATTTTGTAAGTTAAAGGTGACCAATGCAAGTACGGTGAAAAAAGCAGCTAAATAAATAAAGCACTCATGAATAGAATATCGTCTGACACCTGCTTCGTTTCAGGAAGTAATAGATATTCAAAGCATAGAGGGTAAACATATTTCTTCAACATAGGTAAATTTCGGAGGCTTGTTAATTCTTCCCCCTTGTCGGTAGTGACGCTAGTACTGTTGCCATTACAGATTTTGCCGTGAATGTCCCACTTTGGTCCTTAATCTATGGGGACGCCGAACGTATGGCACGCGTCCCAAAAGTGGCACGCTGCAGATTATTTTTGGCACTGCATAGATTTAAGTTTTACATCAAAATATAGTAGAATTTCACAAAATGTATTAATTAATATAGATGTTGTCTGTGTTACTTGAGTCCGATTAGTTCGGTTGGTTGTGATTGTCACACAGATTGAAGAAATTGAAATATAACTTAATTTATCCGAATCTAGCTCAATATTGGCGCAGAAAATTTTGAGAATTAGAAGATTATCGCTAAACAAAAATTAAAAGTGTAATAAGCAAAAATGCTAATTGTAAAACTATAACAACTTGGAATTCGATTCTTGACACTAAAAGATGTAGTTTCTGGCGCTTGCTATTTTGACAATTTTTTCTGCAAAACATTCTTTTCGTAAAAATAAATAAATAAATAAATAAAAATGAAAAATGAAAAATTTAATTAAAAAAGTCTTGTCAAATGAGTGCACTTAAACTTGCATTATATCGAAAATAACTATACGAAGCGTATGTAAATTATTTGGAATTTAAGATGAGACAACAGAAATAAGATTTTATAAATAAATTTCTACAGTATAACATAAAATATTACTTGTATTTTTTTAATGCTAAAAACAAAATTTTAAGTAGTTTTGATTCATTATTATTTGATCCATTAAATTGTTTTATTGTTGGCACGTCATGATCGCGTAAAGTATATTTCTTCGAAAATTTGGCACGTGGACGTTAAAATGTTCGCCATCCCTGGTCTAAGATCTAACAACATTTTCGTCACTTGATTTTAGCAAGGCTCATTTTTCTATATGCTCTCCCGTTTTATGGTGTAGTACATGGTGTGTTCAAAAAGTTTCAAGACTGGTCTGATAATTCAAAATGTATTAAACATTTTTGTACCGCGAACTAATATTCTTCGAAATATGCCCCTTGGGTATCAACACACCGCTGCCAGCGTTTTTGCTACTTTTCATAGGCCCCATAGAAGTCTTCGCAAGAAAGGCTGTTATAGTCCAAGAGCTGTTAAACATTTTAGGGAAGGTATTTGAGGCACCCTGAAAATTTGTGCAACACTTCTTTTGTAATGGCTGTATACAAAATCGAATGTCTGGCTGAAGGATCGTGGCCCAAAAACTGTACCAGACACGTGTCAAGCGCCATTTTTTGAATACCCAAAAAAAGGTATTTGAGGCACGCTGAGATTGAGACAAAACAATATTTATACTTAGAAAAAAATATTTTGAAAACGACAGACACTTTAGTCGGCCCAAAAACTGTGCCAGACACGTGTGAAGTGTCATTTTTTGACTACCCAAAAAAGGTATTTGAGACACGCTGAGATTGAGACAGAATAATATTTATTCTTAGAAAAAAATATTTTGAAAAAGACAGACACTTTAGTCGGCCCAAAATCTGTGCCAGACACGTGTCAAGTGCCATTTTGCCAAAAATGTGCCATTTTTGGCACACGTGCAATTTTTGGCAAAATGACACTTGACAGGTGTCTGGCACAGATTTTGTGCCAACTAAAGTGTCTGTCATTTTCAAAGTATTTTTTTCTAATCATAAATATTATTCTGCCTCAATCTCAGCGTGCCTCAAATACCTTTTTTGGGTGGTCAAAAAATGGCACTTGACACGTGTGTGGCACAGTTTTTGGGCCACGATGCTTCAGCCAGACATTCGATTTTGTATTCAGGCATTACAAAAGAAGTGTTGAACAAATTTTCAGGGTGCCTCAAATACCTACTCAAAAATGTTCAACAGCTCTCCTACTATTAAGAGATCTCGTCGAAGCTGCCTGGATCGCTGGAATCCTGAAAAATCGCTTCCCTTGCAGGTATTTTTTGATTCGGGGGAACAAAAAAATGTCCTGAGAGCGAGTTCCGTCCTGTAGGTGGTTTGCGGCAGTATTGCAACGTTAAAGATAGCCAAAACTTCGGCGGTGGCGAGCGACGTGTGAGAGGGTGCAGTGTCATGGGGGACAATCCAATCGTTTCTGATGTCTGTGCGGACGCGACGGTCAGGTCTTTTTTTCTCTGGAGTGCTCCATCCGTTTTGGCTATATTTAACGTGACAATACTGCTGCAAGCCCCTTACAGCCCCGACCTCGGTCCCCGCAACTTTTGTTTGTTCCCCCAGGTCAAAAAAACCTGAAAGGGAAGCGATTCGACACGATTCCAGCGATCCAGGCAGCTTCGACGAGGTCCTTTAACAGCCTTTCGTGCGAAGACTTCTATGGGGCCTATGAACAATGAAAAAACGCTGGCAGCGGTGTGTTGATGCCCAAGGGTCATATTTCGAAGAATTTTAGTTCGTGGTACAAAAATGTTTAATAAATTTGAATAATTAGACCAGTCTTGAAACTTTGTGAACACACCATGTATGTATGCGAGTGGTCTGGCTGGCGGCAGACGTTATGTTTACCTGCGGGAGAAGGGGTTATGCAGATGAAAAAAATTCAAAATTACGTCATTTTAGCGAGGCTCATATTTGTATATGCTCTTCCGTTTTATGGTGTAGTAACGTATGCAGAAGGTCTGGCTTTCGGGAGACGTTGAGTTTACCTGCAGGAGAAGGGGTTATGCAGGTGAAAAAAATTCAAAAATTCGTCATTTTAGCAAAGCTCATTTTTCTATATGCTCTTCCGATTTATGGTGTTGTATGTATGCGGACGGTCTGGCTGGCGGGAGACGTTGCGTTGACCTGCGGGAGAAGGGGTGAAAAAACTTCACAAATACGTCATGAAACATTTCTGACCTTCCTTGTACCTTTCACGGCCAAGGTTGAGAAATGTTGTATGAAGGAATGTTTTTAATTTGTTGGCTAGAAAATTATAAATATGGCTTTTGGGATTAAATAATCCCGCGCGTGTATAAACGTTAAATTTTCGATATGTTCATTCGTTACGGGAAAGCACACACTAAAATAATTTTACTGAACGAGTGAAATAAAATCTACCTGCATATGTTGATGAAAGTGTATTTAATGTAATTACTCTAAATTTTATAAAATAATTCCTGTTTTAAGAGGTAAAACAAATCGTTGCACATTTTCTAAGGGGAAAAAACCGCCATTTTTAAAGAAACTTTTATAAAATCGGAAAATAAATATGAAACGCTTGATTTTTTCCCTAAAAATAAGTAGTACTGACGCATTTAACAATATAGAGTAGTAGACTTTTTTAAAACGCATTTAGCCAAAAATATAATGGGAGACAAAATGAGGTGAGATTTACCCCACGCGTGTGTTAACGTTACAAAAATAGGTGCGTGCGCTTACGGTTCAGTTAATTATGCCCTAAACGTCGCCCGGTAAAATGCGCCAATTGTCTGTAGGCTCAATTATATAACTTATCCGTACCAAATACGCCAATTGTCAATAGACTCGTTTACGTAATTTATCTCCTTAGTAAGTCGGTCGATTTTAGTGTTATATGAACAGGACTTTTTTGCTTACTTATCAGCGTAATAGGAAAATTTTATTAAATATGACCTATAAGACCGGGGAAACGTTAAAAAATTTAAATTTCTTAATTTTTTAAGAAATGTTTTTCTTTACTCAAATCGCTTTAAAAACATTTCTTTATCTTATTTCAACGATTTTTGTAATTGGACGTATGTATCTACGACGTATGTATCTAATGGTTGCGAAAATAAAGGTTGGCCAGATTAAACGTAGAGTCACTGTATATGCCGGTCTTTCAATTTATGCCAGTCTATCTAGGTATAAATCTACCACTATGCTGTAAGCTCGTAGTCTGAAATTCAAATGTAAAAATATGTGATGCTGAATAATATTCATGGTCATACTGCATATAGTTTCTGTGTTTGAAAAAAAATTAATGAAAGTATAAAATATAATTTTAATGACATAAATAATTCTGCACAAAAGGACATGTAACCGAAAAAAGACATGTAACCGATGTAAAAGGACATGTAACCGATAATTTTATGTTATTTGAAACTAAACTTGAAAATTAATCATTTGAAATGTGTATTGTATGCTAGGTATCTTAAGAAAGTTTATGCGTGTCATTTTAGAAAGTATGATGATGTATACGAAGTAAACAATGTTTGCAGGTCATTTAAATTATACGCATCTCTATATTGAATTTAAATGTTTATATTTAATTTTATAACATTCAGTTATAAATGGTGACATATGATACATTTATTGTTTCCTATTTCTTAGAAATATAGAATATTTAAAATTCTTCCAAATGAAAAATGTTTAAAATTTTCAGTTCATCATTTTAAAGTTTTTTTTTTTCATTCAAAGTGGTAGAAAAGTGTAATTTTAATTTATGCTGAACCTATTTATTACATCCCAAACATTGAGTACCTGGTTAGTATTGCGTAGTGTTTTAACCGACATTTAATTTTATTTCAGCCTATGTTAATTAATTTAGTGAACAAAGCATTTTATATATTTCAAATTTTGATAGATCATTGTTAACGGAGTCATTTAAATCGATTGTTAGATAGTTTCTGACTAAAATGGTCGTACTATAAAACCACACAATAAAATTATATACGTTATGCTTTTTCAATGAATAGAATCAAGTCATTTGAAAATTTATAAATCAAATCAATCTGCGGATCAAAATTTTACTAAAATATTTAGGGGATATCAAATACTAAATTTATTTAATTTTGTAAAAAAAAATAATAATAAATGTATAACTTTGAAGTAATCGTGTTGTTATAAATGCATTTAAATTCGTGCTGATTTCTATCACATATGCTAATGTAATTAGCTTTGGAATTCGTCATGTCAAAACAAAAATAAAATTTCCATCATAAATTTCAACACTAATATTTTTAATTGAGTATTTTAAGTGATTTGAACTCCATAAATCATCTTAAGATTTTTTTTCCTTGAACTAGATAAGATATATATCTAGAAAAGAAGTTACTTTAAAAGCTATAGCTACTTCAAAAAATAATTTTATTTGCTTAGTGGAACGATTAATTTGTTGTAAAATATTAAAAGAAATAATAATACAATTTATATTACTCTTTGATATATCATAAATTATATTAATTCTTAAATTATTTATAAATACATTCAGAGTTAAAAATAAGCTTTATAATAAATTAATTAAAGTTAATTAAAATTACATAAAAAATAAATTTGTAAAAATAAGAATGAAAAGACACTATTTAAAGCGTGTTCAAATGAAAGTGATTTGAAGCGTCGCATGCAAACAGTTTTCAATGTATTTTTGTGAAACAAACGGGATAGTGAAGGGGTATGTACCACGCGTGCGCAAGTGCAAGCATATTTGTGATAACCTCATTCGTAACAACGTGGTATTCAGTTTAAAATGGCTGGTGTGGATACAACTGCGTCCAAAACGGATCAGTGAGCTGTAATTACGTTTTTAACACTAGAAAAGTGTAAGACTGTTGATATTCATCGCAGAATGCTGGCTGTGTACGGTGACATGTGTATGTCAAGGCACACGGTGACGAGGTGGGCGAAAATGTTTAGCGACGGTCAACAGGAGACAACGGAATTTCCGCAACCCGGTCAGGCGCACAAAACTGTGACAGAAAAGCTGATTACAGACATTGACACTGCAATCAAGAGAAATCGCCGTCGAAACGTTCGTAACGTCGCAACTGAGTTCAACGTTTCCATTGGTACTGCTCACAATATTGTCACCAACGTTCTGAAGTATCGAAAAGTTTCGCGGACGGAATTCGTAACCTTCCTAAGTAATGGGACGCTTGCCTAAACGCCACACGGTGGGTGATTTGGCGATTCAAGTTAGCAAAAATTATTTTTGGCGTCTATGAAATTGAAAAATGTATATCGCCATGAAATTGAAAAATGTTACATTTATTGACTATTGAATGGTACGTACTGCGAAATGTAGCACTTAATTTAGTTACAGGGACACTCAAAAGAATTTCGTAACATTACGACCTATGGGGAAAAATCGTTTGAGGTAGATTTTAATGATATTTCATAATTTCAAACACTTGGAAGTTTATATATATATATATATATATATATATATATATGAAGTGCACTACAAGATGACTGCCATAGAATATGGTATGGATAACATCATTTACAGGGACACTGAAAAGAATTATGCTGCATTATGGTCTATGGAGAAAAATTGTTTGTGATGTATTTTGTTCATGTTACACTATTTCAAAAGTATTGCAATTGATATATACCTTCGAGATGCTCTATAAGATGCTTACTATTGAATATGATGTGCATAGCATTCATTTTTCATATACAGAGGCACACAAAATAAATAGGTTATATTTCTCTCTCTGTGAACAATAATTGATGAAAGTGCGTTTTCAGTTGCGGAACGTTTTTTTAATTATAAAAATTGTATACCATTCAGTATGTATAAATTCTATAAATCATATACAGGGCTGCACATAAGTACATCTTAAGTACATTTCCGTTTATTGACGGGGAATTTTCAACTGTGCTATGCGTTCCTTAACTGTTCTAATTTTTAGCATGTCGTGAATTATATGATAAATCTATAGTTCATATACAGGGGTGTACAAAATTTTGAGTTATGTTTCCGTCTTTAGTTGAAATTGTGTTTTCAAACGCGTATATGTTTTACAAATTCTTACTTAGACATCGTTTTCACTTAATTAAGCAATGAAGTTTTATTATAGAAATCCGAATACGTTGAAAAAAGTTTCATAAACTGTTTGATCCATGATTTTACGTTCTTCTTGATAATTTTAATGATACTTTCTTAACGGTATGGAAGCTAATGTGATAAAACTATTTTTGTATTATGAAAACGAATTCTAAAATTTCTTTTTCTAAAAATTAAGGTACAGGGCAAACATTCGACAGCTTTAATGAAAATTGCTGTGTTGTATGTTCTGTTATATATTTATATTTATCTCTGCTCCGAGAAGCCTTATGTAAAGAATGATAATCATAAGATATCATGGGAAAATGTCTATATTCTGTTTTGCATTGTATGAAATCTGAATTTGGAGAATTTGTCTGGATTAATTTTGTAACCACTCGAAATTTGCTGCCAAGTAATATATTTTACATCATTTTGTCCTGAGATACCTACATAAAACTGGCAACTTTTGTCCAAATTTAGTTATAAATTTAAATATCTCGCGCTTGCAAAACTTCATGTGCTGTTCATTGTAACTTTCCTCTATAAACACAAAAATGTTAAACCAAACTGACATTTTCATTAAATTTTAATTCTTGTTACCGTTGCACAATGGTGCAAAAATTTATTTGTGTGACTAACTTAAATTATGCTGTCTTTGATAAAAAGAAAATTGAACTTGAACTATAATTAAAACAAAATAGATTTAATAAGCTAAAAACAATTGTAAAAACTGGGGAGGCACCTAAGGGTAAATTGTAACGAAAAGGTAATCATCTAAACTATTGAATCATATCAAAAATTGAGCTTAATCGTGCTTTATCATATAACTTTTCCTATATTAAAACTGAAAAATTGTAAAAAAATGCAGAGTTTCTGCGATATTAAATGTGATAACAGCTCATATGTTTAAAATTCATGTACGATAATCTGATAAAATAAAGTCCATATTTTGTTTGGAAGCGTTCATAATCGAACAGTATATTTTATCCGCTTCAAATAACAGATTAAAAACTTTACTCAAACTGATTGATTCATTTCCAAATAAGAAGCACCAACTTTGCACTAGTCTATGGACCATACAATTATATTTATATCAAAATCAATAGCTGGGTACAACGCGTTAACTATTGAGCTATAAGAGGCAAAAAATAAATTACGCAAGGTTAAACTTTTAAAAATTGACTTTTTGCCAGCTAGAATCGGTAAATCGCCCACCGTACGAAATGAGTTACTGTTTTTAACAAACTTCGTATGCATTTCACTCATTAAATATTGTTGTTTCTATCTATGTATCTGTCTCATTTGTATCCCTACGCCTCTCATGAATACGCACCTCGAATCACTTTTGTTTGAACACCTCTCGTAAAAGCAAATTAGCGTTTAATCAAATGTAGTGGTTTTTTTTTCTTCCCGTATGACCATTTATTGGCAGATTGCAATGCACGCATGTAACGTGACTACATAATTTTTATAAGACCCATACAGATCATTGGATGACGAAATATCGAAAATTTGTATCCGAAAAATGTCTTGTTGCATAAAACTTTTCTCTACGTTATGCCAAAGATTTGAAAAGTGATATTAATGACTGAAAATTAGACACAAGAACGACGATGGAAACTGCAATAGTGTCAGAAATAATTAAAACTGTAATGTATACATAACAACATGCTATTAATACACGTGCTTTGTAGGTTTGTTACTTTTGAATACCACGAAAGACGATCAGTAATAATTACTTTATTCAATCACAAATATTATTAAAGATTCTGGGATTAAATAAGTCGAACATTAGTAATTGGGATTAGTGATACTTTAAAAAAAATAAACCATGCACAATCTGTAAAAACTACACAGTAAATATTTTGGACGTAATGCTTTTATTTACTACTGTACTGATTTTTTGCTGTAAATTACGAAATATACTAAGTGTCTGAAACTAATGTCTCTAAATTAAAACTACCATTAACAAAATATTTCTGACGTTGGATGGTTTTATGTAAAGAATATTGCAGCCGGAAGTTTAATGTTTGGCTACAATTTTTTTCTGTTGATGCTATGATTTACATGCTGTTGTTACGAGCAGAGAAAGGGAAACATGGCAATACCGCTGATGACGCTTTTCTTGTGAAATTAACTATGGAGATGTTATCTCGCATTGAAAATGAATAGGATTTCCTCAAGCGCGTAATTGTTTCTGATGAGGCAAAATTCCCTGTCTCTAACAAAGTTAATAATCACAACGGCATGTTTTGAAGCTCAGAAATGCCCACTGCAGTGCAGGAAGTCTTTTATGTTACATAGGTGATCGCAAATATTACTTTATTATTAAATTTATTATTAGCCCCCTAATTGTATCCCCCGATAAATCTTCACCGAGAATTATTGTTTCTTTGTTCATTTGAAACAACTCAAAAGTCAATCTGTGCACTAAAACATTTTCTGGAAACTGTTATTTAATTTTAAATTTTTCTCACCAAATCAAATTTTTTGTTAACGTTAACAATGTCGCAAAATCATGGTCATTTCGATTCGAACATTCTATATATACACGTAAAAATTTGAAACGACGTCTTTTATACAGCTGACTCGTGGAAAGAAATTCACATCGGGGAATTTAAAATTACTTTAGGCGGAACTTCCTGCAGTAAATAACTTTTACATAGATGAAAACTCACAATTTTTGTCAAAATCTACGACGTTCTACACTGTGCAATATGTGTTGAACTATTTTATAATATTTCTTTTTGAACTGAGTTACTATCACCTTCAATAAATCTTATATGTTTGTATTTGCAAATTACAGAATGTAAATTATTAAAGATCAATGCCAAATATGTTTTTCTATCGTCTGCAAAGCACCAGAAGAAAAGATCTGAACTTACCGCTAATGTAGATAAACATTAAATACAAATTGATTTACCTATTTTCAAAATAATAAATTTATAAAAGAACATAAATATAAGGCAATTAAATTTGTCAAATTATTATTTTAATAAACATTATTTAGTTACATTCTACTATACTTATTGAAATACGTTTGAAAAGATTTTATTTCAAATTGAGGAACATTCAGTCTCAGACTGTTGAACTTATTCAATATAAAAGTTATCAGACAAAAGAAAACGTTCGAAAACATTAAAAAGCTAATTAAATTTTTATTTGTTAAACGCAGTGAGTGTCGAAAACTTACAGCATATTTAAACTGTCCAAATAATAATATTGAGATTTATTTCATATCTTCTATAAAAAAGTCCAGTCAACTGTTGTGAAAACTTAGAAAGATATAGAGAGCTGATTGAAAAGTTGTTGAAAACCCCTTATAATAAAGCTATTTTTAGGAAGCCACTCACTATATCGACCCTACCTTTGTGAATTTTCGCGATATTTGACTGGACTTTTTATATACGTTGCCCTAAATAGCTGACTACCAAATTATATAATAAAAATTTTAGGATCTTCCACGCATGCGCACTTAAAAATTATTTCATACAAATGCCCATACCTCATCAAATATTCAATATATTCATTTTTTAATTGCAGTATACTGTTGCTACTGTTCTTTGGCAGGTTTTTGGAAACTTGTGTTAAATTTGGTTGAAAACTCTGTATGCTATAATGCTATAGACAAAAACCTTTTGAATTTTTCACAAAAAACGTTAACACCTTCACGAATATGTGAGTGCTATGTTTACACAAATGCATACAAACTTTGAACAGGACCCAAATAGTCATTTACCACAGTGACAGACCATTTCAAATCTTTTATGTTACATAGGTGATCGCAAATATTACTTTATTATTAAATTTATTATTAGCGCCCTAATTGTAACCCCCGATAAATCTTCACCGAGAAATATAAAATCAAACATGTTCTTTATATCCTAAAAGTTCAAGATCAATTCGCCAATAATGTTGGTAGATATTTGACAAAACGTGTGCAATCGAAAAAATCCAGTCCCTGTACATTAACTTATGGAGGCCAGTGTAAATTGCGTCAAATTTGAATGTCTTGTTAAAGTAATTTTCTTATAAGGTCGTTAAAAAACATCGGAATGCAGCGACATCGTTTACTTTGCTATTTTATATAAGCTGATTTTAAAATATTTAATTGCTATCATTTAGTCAATCACAAAAACAGTCGTTATCTGTCAACATAGCAGGTGATTGAGGCTTAAAATACCTTAGTTAAAATAAGATGAAGTGACCTGATTAGAGAAAAGCGCCGCTGATTGTTTAATTATAATTCAATCTTCCGTAATAGTTTTTTAAAAAGAGCAAATTAGCATGTTTTTAGAATGGGTTGGCGAACGTAGTTCGTAGCCACAAAGCTCCCCTAGTTTTATATATGAAGAAAAGAGTTAAAATTTTTTACACCAATAACTTAAAAACTCAATCATATTATAAGTAATTAATGTGTTAGAAATATATAATTTGAAATCAAATATTTATGTTTTTTTTTATTAACTGTTTACTATAAAAATTATCTCAAAGTTTGAAATAAGTTTTAATTTGTTTAAAATGATTCTGATTTTATTCTTTTAAAATCAAATATCTGTACGCTTGATAAAATTGATTTTCCGTTTGTGTAAGTTTATTTTCAGATGTTGATTTTATATTTAATTTTATTTGAATGAATTTTCAAATTTTTTCATTAAATGTGAGAAAAATATCTTTACATTTAAAAGTTGATTTCGGTGGGAATTTGAAAAAAATAATTTATAAGCATAAATACATGAAAGCCATTTAAAATCATTTGCACTCGAATGAAAAAAAAATATATGGACCCATAAGGAATTGAGCCAGAGCTATGAAACTGGGCGTGTTGATGTGATTTGATGAGTTACGTAAATAACTAACTGTTCAGCACCTATGACCAATGTGGTCTTTTGGAATGTGCATTTAAATTGCGCAGCTGGCAGCAGTTAAAACAGCCAGTACTCGAATTCACGGGTAATTAGAACTGCACTACCATTGTTATTACTTTAGATTTGAAGGATTGATACATTTAAGACGTACTCGACGGCCCTAGGACCAGTGGTCATACTTCGAAAGAGGTCGAACCATAGTCCTAAACAAAATTGGTTGGTACAACAGACGTACTAACCAGCATTTTGCAGCCACATCTACATAATGTTACTATCATCTATTCGACGCCGTGTGCCATTTGATATGCATGCAGTGGTATCACGGCATATCATCCGTGGATGACGGGCTGTCTCGGGGCCGATCTCTCGACGTCCATTTTAGGCAGTTGCTTTTAACCCTTGAACACAGGCAGTGTCGTCTGGATTGGGGCGATCTCGAGCAAGATTAGAAGTATCTGACTGAATAAATGTGATATTCAGTTTCGGATCCCGTTATTCTCTTAGTGCTGGGGAAAGCTGGTGTGTGGAAGAAAAGAGGTCAACGGCACAATCTTGCATTTGTTACTGAGTGGCACCCTGCCATAACACCTTAATTGATATTCTGGGGAGCGATCTTCTGTGGCAGCTAATTACTTTTACTCCTCCTGCAATGTACTCTAATGGCTCGCAGGTGCGTAGACGACATTTTTCAGCCGATGGTACTATCTATGCTATAAAGCCACCTAGATGACATTTATCAGCAGAATAACGCTCATCCACATACTGCACGACTCTCCCAATAATGACTACAAGGATGTAATGCCCATCCATAACCTGCCAGGTCACCAGATCTTGTTCTAATAGAGAATGTTTGGTCCATGTTTGAAAAGTAACTTTAGCGTCTCGAATACTACCAAACTAGTTTATCAATTGCTACGCTTATGGAAGAATCTACCGCATAGGGGCATGGGTAACTTAATACACCCCATGCCTCACCGAGTATCAGCTTTTATAGCTGGGAAGTGTGGATTTTCAACTTACTGAAATTCACATTCTTTTATTTGTTAATAGTCAATAAAATTTGCTTTGGTTCTGAGTTTATAATGATTTGTACATGTAACCAATCGCTATTCACGTACCAATTTTCATGGTCGCGGATCAATTTTTTCTGGGTGCATAAAATGTTTTGTAAGAAAGTGTGTTTTTATTGAATCGTAATTTTATAGTATATTAATATAGAAATGTTCAGCAAAATATTGACCTCCATTAAGATGAATATAAAACAAAGAACAATTTATAAGTTTTAGTAACAGCAATAGCTTAAAAATGTCAGACCAGGCAGCAATTCATTTTTTAAATGCATCATGAGGGGTTTCTATTTATAATTCTCCATTTTCTCTATTTATATTTAATATTGTTTTAGGTTAAATTTTTGAAAATAATTCGACAGTGGGGAAAACAAAATGAACTTGTAAATTTTGTAATGTTTATCGAACAAACCCAGAGCTATCGGGAAGGAAACGGATTACTGTCGCTTGCCTATTCTGGCGGTAGCAGCACGAAATCAGGAAGCCGATATCGGTTCCAGCACTTTTGTGGTCTCCCGGGTGACAATCGTTCCGTTGGTCTGGCGCTTAGTCGCGCCGGTTCCGGTAAGATCGACAAGATTGCCATCAAAATACTATGCCGAAAGCACGTCGATAGCTAACCATACGAATGCCGTCTGAAGCCTGACACCAGCATAAATTGAAACAAAATTCTGTTTTGATGACGCCATCTAAGAGCCATCTTGGCATATATGTTTGTTAATATTTTGGCGATAGAAGAGATTGGGTTCGATATGACGCCTCCAGGAACAGAAGGTAAACGCTTTAACCACCCGGCCACTGAGCCTTGTTGAAGAGAAGATTCTATGGGGTAATAAGGGGAAGGCATTTCGATAAACGATGGTTTGTCGCTGTAGTTAAATGGTAGATGGAAAAATGGAATTTTGAAGTGTTTTAAAGTTTTTCTTTTTTTTTTCCTTCTTTTTTTTCTTTTTGTAATTGTCTTATGCGCGTGTATTTCAAGGTTAATTTTGTATTTAAATGAATGAATGTTTTAGCGAATTAGTTAAAGCAAACGAATTGGTTTTTCTTGTAAATTTAAGGACCATTAACTATATAATGAAATAAATTATTTTTAGAAGTTTTGTTCAGTTAATGAAATTTTCTTATTAGTAATTATAATATAATAACATGCGTTGAGTTAATTTATAAAATATATTTTTAACATGAAAAATCTTATTTTCATAAATAATAACTTTAAAATTAATCACTTTTAATTAGAATAAGAACTCATTTTATGTCACTTGGTGATTTAATGAAGAATATATTTCTAATGACAATGTTGCAATATTAATTCTTTTGCTTATCAGCATTTTTTTAATCTTAAATAATATAGAAATATCAATTTAAATTTCTGTTTTCGTTTGGTAAATATTTTTTAGAAACAGAGATTTCCGAATCTTTCTTTTAAATTTTAATGCTAAAAAGATGGGTAGATTTATTGATATTTTTATAGCTTGTAAAATAATTTTAAAAACTTTTTTATATTTTGATTTTTAAATAATATAATTTTATAAGAAACCTAGCTATTTCTTTAAAATGAATATATAATTAGAAAATAAGTTCAGTTGACTTATGATGTATTTTTTTTTCTTTCTACGATTAAGTTTATAATGAATAATAATTTTAAGGAGCGATTAAAAAAAATAATAATGATTCAAATAATTGTAAGTCCTTTTTAAAATGGATTCGAAAACATTTTTTTTTAAATAAATAACTATAGATTTTTTGACAATTTTTCTGTTTATCACAGTTAGAATTTTAGATGAAATATATAACTCTTATGAAAACTCAAACTTTACACAAAATTAATAAGAAGAAAAAATTTCGGTTAAGACTAAATATTCCGAATTCGGACGGTGTTGCAAATCTGATCGGGCCACTATCAGAAATCTCATATCGGTCCTGCGTCACTTGCCTGTGTAAGTAGCTTGCCGATATGTAACCATAAGGGGCCCGATTACGGTAAACGGTAATTGAAAAGGTAGATTCTCAAGTTTCAGTTGCCAACATGGTGCCGACACTTCACCAACACTGCCGGCTGCAGTCAGATCGTGTGCCGAAAGGTATGTGTTTTCTGGGTACTAATAGTAAGGTCTGGATTTAAGATTTATATAATGAATTAAACATACATTTTTTAGAATAAGTTTTTGAATTCAAAAAGTATTATTTGCGTTTACATGGAAATGATATTTACATATTGATTTTGACTTTATTTGTAGTATTTTAAATATTTTATACATTATTTAAAGAACATCAATGTTTTATTTGTAAGAGAAATTGAACATCAGCTACAGTAAAGAAGTCAAAAGTGCAATATTTTAATTAAATATTAGAAAATAATAATATTTCCTTTTTTAAACTAATTGAATCAGAACCTTTCTTAAATTTTGTCGAAGGACAAATTTAAAGAACTATTAAAACTCATGTAACTTGAATGATTTTGCGGCATTAAAAAATATATTTTGTAGAGGGGGGTTATGTTGTCACACCTGACGTATCTTCCAATTGCAGAATATACAATAGCAGCAAAAAATAAATTTAAAGAAAAATTTAAGAAATGTGCATTAAATAGAATAATAGAAAATATAATTTAACTACGCATTGATGCTTATATGTCATATACAAAACGCATTTATTCGTATACTACCCTGCGGAAGAATGACAATAGTTGCAGAGAGGAATCTGGGCTCCTTTCCTTAAAGATTGCAACGAGTGCAACCCGATCACTGAAGATCACACCGGAGAATTTTAAAACCAACTTTTTTCAAATTAAATAGATCGACCAGCGGGTCGGACAAGTCTAGGGCGTTTAATACATCGACCTGAGGAACTAGTTTCTAGCTTTTGCATTCGTCAGCATTGTTACATATCGTCCTTAATCGCTTTGTCCGTCTACAATATTTAATTATTCATTTAATATTATTTTAAATCAGTATAAAGAAAAACTTATAATTGTTTGACACTCCTGAGCGAAATGCGAGCTTTCTAGATTTAAAAACACCTACTCCCATTCTCCCAATTAAACACCATTTCTTTAAATCTTTCAAATGTTTCCTAGTTAATGACATGTTTCACATTTCGTATGAGAAACTTGTAAAAGGTAAGCTGCGGTAACTGGACCCACGAGGTAACTGGACAATAGGCTATTTTATAAAAGCCGTTGAAGTTTTTGAAATTTTAGCTTTTGACAACATTGCACCACATCTCTACTTCTTAAAACAACGTGTGTCAACTCAGTCATAATTCTGCCTTTGCTTTGATAGGTTGCCGAAAATTTAGGTCTCTTTTTTAAAAAAGAACGTCCATTTGGATGAACTTCCTCGGCTTTTTATTAAAATACGGTACGTGCTTATCTTTCTATTTAAAGATTAGACACATAAATGCAATAATATTATTAAGTATCTATACATATTTACTTCATGTTTCAAATTAAGTTCGGTGTTCCAGTTACCCCATAAATGTTTGAAGAAAAGGGTAACTGGGTCATGTATCAGGGTTACCTTCACCATCTGGGATCCAGTTACCCTAACAGTTATAAATATATTTTTGAGTTTGTCTTACTACGGGAAATTGATTTCTAAATTGTTTTCTTTGCTAGCAAGAATGTAAATTACATAATACCCTATTAAAATTTCATAATAAAATTTTTAAAAATCATATTGGGGGTATGAAACAAAATTTCTTAAGTGTTATAGCTATAGCTCGAAATTTTACGATGCAGATGAAGAGGGGTAAATAAGGCAAAGTGAAATTATTAGAAAATTATCGAAATGAATAAAAAATAGTTCTGTTCGATATAAAAAATATGGTTACATTCTTCACAGTTTTATTGGATATATCGAACTCCCATTGTGGTAAATAAAAAAGAAAATATACATATTACCTGTACTAAAGTACAAAAGTACTTACTTAATTTTTCTGTTTGTTATATAAATAAATCTAATGTTTTCACTTTTAGTGTTTTTTTAGACAAGTTGACTGTAAAGGTTTCCTTTTCAACGCCTTTTAATTGGTATATAATGTACATGATCTACCCGGTTTAAATTTTTATCATTCAATTGTATACACTTTTTCAAACAGGACCTGATACCCAATATTAAAAAAAAGAAACGCTTGTGTAACATAGACCCTCCTGGTTCACTTGCCCCATTTTTATGGGGCAACTGAACACATGAGGAAAGAAAGATGAAATATATATTTTTTTATTATTTTTAGAAATTAAAATGTAATTTTGAACATTTTTGTCTGATAGAGGAAACTTAACGGAACACATTTACAAAAATTCAGAGTTTAATCAAATGCATATTAGCCTTTTGAAGCTGAATTGACAGAATTTCCAGAGTCACATTGTAAAATTATGGCCCAGTTACCCCATGTAACCTTATAAATTTGTGCATTTCCATGTAGCTAAAGTTAACATTGGACTATGTAATCACGTGGATCTTCAACTACAATCATACTATATTTATTTTTACATAACTTTATAGAAACATAAAGAAATCGTTTATACTTATTTCTTTAAATCTTTCTGAAGTGTATTTAAAGCCAAACAGTTTGAAAATGCATCCAATGAACACTCAGCTATTTGAAAAATAATCAATTGAAGGAAAATATATCGAATAAAATATAGAATCAGAAAATTTAAAATTAAATTATACAGGTTAAACGATGTTCATAAATTACAAAAGATTAAAATAATCCATTGTCTATTTTATCAAAATGTATATTGAACTACTTTAAAAATCACAAATCTTCGGAATGAAAAGAGAGATTGGGAATTCCTGTATATTAAAAAATGTGACTGTATCGATATCATCAATAACAGGAAGCAAATGACAAAGTCTCGCATTTAAGATAATATTAAAAACATATATCATAATTTCTTAAAATATATCGGAAACTACTTTATAAAGTTATTTGCATTTTAAGTGCTATGCTATGTTCTGATTGATGATGGCATTAAAAGAAAAAATATTGGTTTCCAATATGCATGGAAATATATACATTCTTCATATTTCATTTGAATATATTTTCTCTATACTCAATTAAAAAACTATATAACAATATTTATGGATTTTTTCTCGATAATCAGAAAGAGATTGAAAAGAATTCATTATAATTCATTTTTAAAAAATACTATAACAATGCATGCTTAATGCAGAGAGTTTTTGCGCTCTATTATTGAAAATACAGTGATAACTACCTGGGTTCTCGAACACAATTTGTCCAAAAAATTCCTTGAGTACCTAGTTCTAGGAAAGCCTACTAAAATTTTGGCGGAGGAAATAATGAAAATGCTGTTATATTGATCCATCCCCCAAGTGAATCGAATGTTAAACTCTTTCACACAATACTTTCTATACCACAACACCGTAATATAAGTGTCTTCAAACTGTGTCTTGCACACAACCAACATACCACTTTTTTAGGATATAAACATTTGCCTTATTTAAAGACAATATTTGATATTAAGCAAGACAAAGCTAATCATTCGGGATTTAGGGCAGCAAACGATATTTAGACAAAAACGTTTAACCCTTTAACTGTTTTTCCCGAGTGCCACTATGGCAAAAAGTGTTTGCAATATTCTATACTAAAAGCTTTTGGATATCACTTAACAGTAATCTTTATTTTGATAAATGGTATAACTTTTTCGATTGTACAAAGCCAGATATTTCTGTATAAAAAAAGTGGTGCCGAATCCTTATTTTTAATTTATTGTACCAGAAAAAAAGGAACAGTTAAGGGGCTAAGTTCAAAGCTACACAAACAAGTTCAAATTTTTTAGTTTTTAATTATCGGTCAAAAAATAGAGCTAAAAGTTTATGGTGCTGGAAGGTTTTAACCCTTAAATGCCTGATTTTTCAAAACTCTTTGTAATAAGGTTTTTCGACTTTCATTTTTTAAATAAATCATGGGAAAAATATTTAAAAAATCATATTTTGTTTTCAGTACGATTTACTGCTGAAAAACTGTTCGTTACTAATTGGCAATACTGGTCTTTAATTGAAAAAATAATTTTCCTTGATAAAATTCTATAATGTTAAACACACAAGAATTTTCGGAACTATAATAAGAAATAAATTTTACATGCTCAGTGCAGAACAAAATAGAGTATTTCACAAGCTTCCAAACAAAACAAAAAGAACATGTAGCAACAATTGAAAAAATAAATCTATCTTTATTCTTAAACAGCACAAGTATTTCCATCTACATATTGAAAATCAATTTAATATAATTTTCAGAATGTATTTTATTGGCAACATTAGGCATTATAGCTTCAATATTATTCTAATAGTATTTTAGAAGCCTAAATTGGGTATGTTGCCGAAAAGCAAAACCCCGCATTTAAGAGTTAAAATAATATATTTTAAGTACTGTGGGTATGTGGTCTGAGTGAATAAAAAATATATATATATGAAAAATATGTTCTTAAATTTATTAGGATTTTCAAAGTTTTTTAATAAAATATTTCAAAATTTATTTCTTTTAAGACAAAATGAAAATTGCTCCATTTGAGATCGCTCAAATAGTATGTTTTCTGGCACAATAACAAATTTTAAGTTTTTTAGAAAAGTGTACGGAGCAGACATATTGTTCAAAAAATTTCATGGAGATATGTAAGAAGTTAGTTAGCTCTGAAAACTAATTTATGTATAAATTAATTTCTTTTCATTTATATGTAGACTACAATTCTTATATTTACTGAAAAAAATTAATTTTTATCTCTATTTTTAAGTAAAATACATGATGTTAATTATGTCCCAAAAACTGCTTCATTTTACTGGTCGAGATGTGTTATGTGCCCTTAAGACCATAGTGTAAAATGAAACAATAAAAAGTATAACTGTGATAATTTATATAATCTTAGTAAAAATTTAACAAAAATCGTACCCGTACATTTGTTGGTGAAATTTTGACTGCTTCAGGCGAAAGAATGGTTATGTGGTAGAGAAGAGGTTCTTAATCATATTATGTTCCTTAGAACAACCTAATTAAATGGCTGTTTTCTTAAAGTTCGTTCAAGCCGTGATCAATATCTCGAATATATATATATATATATATGTTTTGTGTCATGAAAACAATAAAAACTGAAGAATTACAGAAACTAGTTGTATATGAACATCCAAATTTTTGTTCTATTTGATGTATCTGAATCTATTAAAAGTTATTACAAATGTTAATACTTCAATATTATTAGTACTATACTATACCAACTTTGATTTTCTTCTTAAATTTCTACTTCAATCAAGAGAACGTCAGTCAGTTAAGAACGAGTAAATCTTGATCATGATATTTATAAAAAATCAATAGTTTTTCGTTATTCTATTGTACATCAGATGTTTATGAAAAGCCGGCTTTGCAGGATGTGAAGTTCCCGTGGCTTCACGAACCGCCAATGCACAGTTAAATTACGAAAAATCGAGAAAATTAGACAAAAATTGCGGTTACGTTGCCCCCATCCGGCAGACTATTTACAAATTGAAGCATACCGACGATAATCAAAAACTTACACAAAAAATTTGGTTCAATATTATGCATAACCTCATGCACTTTTCTATGCTAAAATATTGAAAATGGCTTCAAAATGGCTATTACAGCGCCCTCTACCGGCGGAATATTTCTAAATTCAAGGATTACCGCAAAAACGTACACTAAAATTTTGGTTCAATTCCTTCATAACTTCATACACTTTTCGATGATACAATGACGACATACGGACAGACAGACATTTTGTGTAAACGTGTTTTTTGAGATTTCTTACCACTAAAATGTGTATATCCATTGGAAACTGGAAGTCCAAAAAGAATTCGATTATAGTATTTTATTTTATAGAAGATAGAAGAAAGTAATAATTAAAATTTTATGAATTCAGCGACCTCGCTTTACAGGAATATCAGAATTCCTAAAATTCGCAAAAACTGCTACAGTTGTATTATTGTACCTCAGTTAGGTTAGTTTTACATCCAACAACATAAAAAAATCTATTCAGTAGCTTTTTGTGCTGTCGATTTAGACAGACACTCTCAATGTTCGCTAACAAAAACAAATTTTTCTCAAAAATCTTTTACGAGAACCAACTTGTTTGGAAACTAGGGCATATAAAAGTTTTACTGTGAATTTAATGGAAAAAAGTTTTAGCTGAAAGTTTTAGCTCTCTTGCTAATAGTTTGAATAAATTATTATAATTCATTAACAAATGATTTTACATATTGCTTACTTTATGAAAATATAAAGCAACTAATGGAACATTTTCATACGAAATAAGTATATTCTGGAAGATAAATTGCACTTTAGAAACAAGAAAATGTAACTAAAATTACAGGTGCGCCGGATATAAAAAGGAAAGGGTAAAAATCAATAAGAATATCGTATTAATTCAGATTTTGATTTTAAGGAGCTAAAAAGGAAGACTTAATTAGTTGGATGAACTGGAATACATGCAAAAAGCTTTGTGCGGATTCGTGTAGTGCAATATGTTTGGCATTATTGTATATAGGTTTACACATTTTTTTTAATGTTCGTTTAAGGATGTGTATTGTATTTTCATGTTACGTGTGTTTCGAAGGTTCCTTGGAAAATAAGTACGTGCACATAATACAGATAATATTCATAAAAACTCAAAAAAGCTTCATATAGTCGGTGCCTGTTATGTGTTGCAGTACACGCACGTTACATAGACCAGTAGAGGATTCACTTCTCTCAACCTAAGAATGATGTTAAATATCTTGTAAGCTACTATTTCTGAAGAATAATTTTTTCTGTGATTTAATGGAAAAATTATATGAATAACGAAATTATTACTATTCAGAAACAACTGCACTCATAAGTATGAATTTTTCGTTCTCTGCATTACTCTACTAAAAACAGAATTAAAAGTGCAGTTTTACCTGTTTTTACCTCGCCAAAATGAGAATACTCTTTCAAATCTTATAAAATGCGCTGTTCTCTCAAACTCAAGATGCGCTTATTTGGTGTCTATAAGACAATATTTCATTTAAGAGATTTAAACATACTTGGATTTATACTTTACCGTCGATTACAAACAATAGAAACAAATTAGTCATAACCAGAAATTCACTCTAAATTAAAAAATAAGAATAGTGCCATAATAAATAGAGAAGCCTGTACAAATATGGAATTACAGAGTTTTTCCTCATAAAGCTCATAATGATATAAAAAATCCGCATAATAAAATAACTGTAATAAAGTCTTGCAAATTATGAGAATCAGACTTCTTTCTTACCCCTTAAATGAAATTATATTTTAATTTATATTTTATCATTTTTACTTATTATACAATTTCATGAAAAATACGTAAAAGCATACTTTACGTTTTATTTCTTAAATTGAAAATACATCCTTTATCATCAATTAACTTTTAGAAATAAATAGCAAAGCCTTAACCCTTACTGATTATTACTTGTTTTCTATTATTATTCATAATCATCAACTTATTTTATTTATATTAAAAAATAAACAAAATTATTAATAATATCACATTTTTAAAAAAGAACTTTTATAATAAAGGAATGTTATACATTATGTGTAACGATACGTTTGAAGAGTCGTTAAATGTTTTTTGTTAGAGGAAATTCCTCATTAAGTTGAAACTTATGTCAATGAAATTCTTTCCAGTAACGTACTTTCAAATAATTACTTGAGAAGACTTATCATGGAAGAAGTTTTGTTGTATTTTGAAACATACTCTAATTAAGAAGATTTTCAAAAGTTCAGTTAACTTCAGTTATTTTTTACGCAGTTGATTATTTATTAAATTTTATATTTTGATAAATATTTCATAAGTATATTTATTAATTAATACATGTTTGTTTTGCTGCTAAACATAGAAGTATTTTGAAAGCTAATTTTTTGTATAAATTTACTGATTATAAACACTTTTACATAAATTTAGATTTGTTTTATTTCGGTTGTATGCACTTACGATTAACGAATATTTGTAAACATTAATTACGATTTCTTTTAACTTCGACAATATATAAACTTTTTAACACTTCTTGATTTTTCATGGGGTACCACATTTTGCATAAATTTGTGTATACATTTGTTTTGTCAATTTATAGAGACATATCTAGAAAATTTCTCAACAGTATCGTATAAATTCTACCCTCACCATGACAATAATTGTAAGAAATACACTTAACACTGCGGAATAAATGTATAATCTTAGATTTTTTATGGAAATATAGAAAAAAATATTTTGGCGACACATATGTTGCACAAAATACGTTTTAATGGAAAATGATTTGATCATTTTGATATTTTGTTTAAACGAAAAAACGTTCCAAAGAAACTAAAAAAAAAAAAAAAAAAAAACCCAGAAATATCCTTCCATCATCATTAAATGGATAATGAAGATCCATTAGAGATGCATCCGTAGGCCTTTTGTGGACACAATGGTGATAAATAGCTGAGTAATTTTCCTCGATATATGCAAGGATTATTTTGAGAACCTCCTTATGTATTATCTGATATGAACTCATTCACATGTTTATATCGAATAAAGAGTATTTACTATACATGATGATACATTTATCTTTATTTTCACGTTTAAATAAGATTTAAATATACTATATATATATATGCACTTTGGATCATTTTTATAATTGTTATGGGAGGAAAGGTTTACATGGCCCTTTCTATAGAGATTATATTATAACTATCGTTTTTCACCCGTCCATGTTTCTAGACGAAATAATCATTCATTCTTTTTAATAAGTAAACAAAAACAATATGTTAGAACAGGAGAGTATGAAATTAATGAAGAATGACTTCGAAACATTTAAACAAATTAAGTCAATTACATCATTAAATTAAACAGAAGGAAGGGCATTAACTACATTCTAAATAATAGCCTATATGCAAAATAAACTTATTGTCCTATAATACCTTCCACGTAACTAGAAAATATTTGCAGTAACATAGCAACTCCTTAGTCTAGTAAAATATTTAATTATGACAGCATAATTAAAAATAAAATTTTAACTCAGTCAGTTTTACCATTTTTTTGTGCAATATAATCTTTTATCAACGGCTTGATGAACCATAAGTGCGGCGCCTGTTGTACTAACAACTTTATAGCAGGGGTAAAACCTCGAAATATAATCCTTAGCATATACCGCAATTCATGGTCCTTAACATATACGGTGCATTCCAATAGCCCAGCTTAAAAGTTTTTATTTAGTAAACAAACACCCATACGTGGGATTGATTAACATAAATTCGAAATTACAAGCTACTTACCAATCACACCGAATAATTTAACACATTTGACCCTTTGAAAATGATGTTTTTATCATTTAAGCACAAGCTCTAAATAGAAGAATGACGCTCTAGCATACAAAAGGATGTTTTTATAGAGTATATTCCATCCGAATTAAGTCCATGCGTCTCAAAATTATATGGACAGGCGATTTTTTGAAATTTAACAGTTAAAATAAAATGAGCAATAATCACGATAAAATAATAAGCATATGGAATCTTAACATAAGTTTAATACAACAAAGAAATGCGGTGTACGTTTTAAATTTTTTTTTATAAAAAAATCCAAATCAAAATAGGCTGCCCCAAAATTATATGGAGTTTTCGAATATTTTGTAATTAAATTCAAGTTTTGGATCGATCCATTTGAATTATCATTAAAATCAACATCAGGCATGTGACGAACTAGTGTTTGGTGATTGTAGGGTTGTAAACAGAGCTAACTCTGCTCTACCTGTTGATTTAATTCCTGAATAGTCGAAAACTGAAGACCATGGACATACACCTCTCATGCAAATACTCTCCAAATGTTTTCCATTGGAAAAATTTCCAAGTATTAATGTAGTTTTTCATTGGATTCAGATCTGGGCTGGCAGCTGGCCAGTCAATAAGTGTAACTTGATTTTACATTAACCAAGCTGTTGTTGAGTAAGAGGTGTGAATAGTGTCCTGTTGGAATTTCCAGTTTCCCCTCGTAAGATGTTTCCAATTCGGAGGAGATTGCTTTTGAGGACATTTTTATAATTCCCAGAACACTGTCGACCATTAAGGAAAGCAATATCCTTTGTTCCGTTCAAAATGAACGCGCCCCACACCATAACAGAACACCCTCCTTGTTGTCCACTAAAGAACTCGTGAGGTTCTCGTCGTAGATCCTCTCATTAGTATGCACAGCCATCAGGGACATCCAATTTTTATAGTCACTGATATAAAACATTTAACAATTTATCCGTCCAATGCATGTATTTTTTTAGCTCAAAGAACGCGTGCCTTACCATGGTGCAATTTCAGCATAGGTGCTCGACGTATTCTGCGATATTTATGAAGCTTGCTTGCCTGAATGCGGCGGTAAACACTAGATCTCAAATAGGAAACGCTAAAGTCCTCGCAATTTTCCGAACAGACTTTTTCGGGGGTTGAAACTGCTCGTAAAATTGCTCTATCTTCTGTCTCTCAGATTTTTTATTTATTTATTTATTTATTTATTTATTTATTTATTTATTGTAGATCTGAACTTTTTATTGCAATCGCATTGTAACCTTCCGATTAAAATTTCATAAATTCTAGATCTGCTACGCTTCATTTGTTTAGCAGTACCAAACTTCATCATTTTGAGTCTTTTAACACCAAATTTCAGCTATATCAGCTGCAGAGCATTTTCCAACTATTCGAGATTTGAAGGACGAGTAGTGATTTACTGATTTGAATTTCTTACGTGACATGTACAGTCGTGGAAAAAAAAAGTAAACGCCCCCTACTAACTCCTCAACACATTATCGTAGACGAAAGTTACTGGTACCGAACAATTGGAAATAAAGTCTACTTTTAAATGACGTATCTGAAATTTGCTTAGGGGCCATCTACATATTAAAACGAATCGAAACTTCATTTTTTTCAATGGCAATACCCAATTTTAAGGATATATTTCAAATCTTTGGTTCAAACTATGCCTAGACACCTAATTTCAAGTCACTTGAATGATAAGTTTTTGAACATTCAAAATTGAGTGCTTTTAATGTTAAATTACATTTTCATATTTTTATTTAAAAGTCCCGAAATTATGCTCCTAATGTTCTATTTTTTGTGTAGCAATAAAACTAATATATCCAAACATAAATGCGTTGAATTTGCAATTTTTATAATTTTATGTTATGAGTTATGAATTATGAAATTAATATTCGAAAAAATTATGAATTGCAACCTACAATTTTTTTATGGATTCATATTTAGTAAGTCCTGCTTTATGGAAATCCAAAATTACACATATTTCTTCCAAGTAGTTTTGAAATTATGCTTAAAAAACGACAAAAAGATGGTTTAAGGGGCCGTCTATGATACAAGTGACCAGATATTTTCAAATTTCTTATGCTATCCTGTAATCCAGCAGACTTCATTTACTGCTTGAGCGGCGCTTAACCCCTTAACGCTCGAATTAAATTACGGTTTAAAAGTTCAAATTGCTTATTGGCATCACTTTTTTGAAAAAGAAATATTCACCTTAATTAATGACAGGTAAAACGATACTAAAATAAAGCCAATTACACTATTTTAAAAAACTGGTGGGGATCAAACAATCTGAGTAAAAGACACCGCCCGTGAATATGACGGGAGCGAATATTAAGGGGTTAGGGTGCCTTGATCAAGAAGGGGGCTCTGTCGGTTAACAATCGAGTTCCGAACTTCAATATGGATACAGCCCTTAAAATACGCTCGTTTTAAAATAATTAATTTCTCGGAAACTTATGGTACGGATTGCATAAAAAATTGTTTTTAGTCTAATTGAAGGGTGTGGAGTTCATTTATGCTGTCAGAATTGTGTACTGCTATTGAAAAAACAAAGTTATGGTTTCTTTCAATATGTAAATGCTCTCCTAAGCAAATTTTATATACATCATTTAAAAGTAGACATTATTTCCAATCGTTCGGTACTAGTAGCTTTCTTCTACGATAATTTGTTGAGGAGTTAGTAGGGGGTGTTTCCTTTTTTTCCCCCACAACTGTACATAACGCAAAATATGTAACATTTTTTGATATGATGCTAATAAAAGAGATACTTTTTATTGTACATATATCTTTGGGGCAACTTTTTATAATTTTATTTTTAAAAATCAATCTATGGCATAAGTATGATATTTCTGTATTCTAACAAGCTTATGTTATGATTTCATATGCTAATATTTTAGTTTCTTTTATCTTCAATAGACGAAAGTACTGTTGTTGAAATTTTTTTCGACTCCGTTTTTCGACGTATTTACACGTTTTAGGGGTAAGAGATCTCAAAAATATGTTTAAAGAAAATGTCTGTCTGTCCGTGTGTTTTTCGCCATTGTAACATCAAAAAGGGTGTGGAGTTATCCATAGAATTGACCCATTTTTTTTTAAGTTTTTGGCTATAGCAAGCAGGTCCTCCCTTAAATTTAGAAAAAAATCGGCCGGAAGGGCGCGCTGTAATAGCGATTTTTGTGCGATTTTGCATGTTGTACCGTCGAAAAATGTATAAAGTTATCCATAGAAATAAACTATTTTTTCAAAGTTCTTGGCTATGTCAAGCTTCCTTAATTCGGAAAAAATACACCTACAGGAGGCGCTATAATAGCGACTTTTGCCCGATATTTTGTACCATTTTGAATATTGTACCATTGAAAATTGTGCGAAGTTGAGCATAGAATTGAACGAAAAATTTTTTAAGTTCTGTGCTATGGCAAGCAGGTCCTTCCTTAATTTGGAAAAAATGCACCTGTAGGGGATGCTGTAATAGCGATTTTGTGCACGTTTTTATGCCATTTTGAAAACTGTACCAACGAAAAGTGTATGAAGTTGAGCATAGAATTGAACGAATTTTTTTGCGTATGTTTTTGATCATAGCATGAAGGTCATCCCTGAATTTCGAAAAATTCTGCTGGAAGGGGGCGATATAATAGCGATTTTTGTGCCATTTTCATTATTGTACCTCCGAAAAGTGTATGAAGCTATGCATAGAATTGAAGCAATTTTTTGTGTATGTTTATGGCCGTAGCAAGAGGAATTCTCCCCAAATGTGGAAAAATTCCGCTGGAAAGGGTCGCTGCAATAGCGATTTTCTTCTTAACATTCTTAATTTTTCGTAGTTCTATTGTCACCAGTGGCTTGTGAATCGACGGGAAGTTCCCATCCTGATAAGCCGACTATTCGCGACTATTCGTGATTTTAATAAATATCATGATCGAGATTAACTCGTTTTTTCACTCCGATTAATTGACTGAAGCAGAAATTTAAAATTAAAGTCAAAGTTGATATAGTATTGAACTAATAAAAATGAAATATTGACATTTGTAACAACTTCTCGAAATGTTAAAATATATGCGATAGAAGAAAGTTTTGGGAATGGCACATCCAACTAGTTTTTAGTGATTATTGCTTTATTTTTTGAACTATAATTTCTAAAAATTGCCTGCCCATATACTTTTGAGACGCACCGCATAACTAATACTTTAACCATTCATGAAAATGAAACCGTATATATATATATATATATATATATATATATATATATATACATATATATAAATATATTTAATTTTTATTCTTTATAATTAGGGGAGACTAGGGAGGGTTGACCATACTAGAGGCTTGACCACCCACCAGTTTTCATATTTAAAAGAAACCAACCAAAGCTATTGGGATGCTCAAACAGCAGTCTTTGTTTCGTACAGATAATCGAAATAGGTGAGCAAAAAAAACAAATATTAGGTGTTTTCAACCTAAAAATTGTATTTTTTAGAAATATTTTGTAAGCTTTTTTCAGGTAAAATATATCATAGAAATTTAAATAACTAGGTTTTAAGTAATGCACGAATTTCGAGCTTTCATTCCAGGTATAAATATTGTACAGTAAATTAGGCTTAACATAAGCATGTGCTATTCTTTAGAAAAGGGCTATGTGGGGAGGCTTGATCCACTCAATGTGAGATAGGTTTGATCAGATTCTCAAGGCTCCCTCAATTAAGTGGTTTTGGAAATCTTTCTTTTATACACTGTTCATAATGAAAGTCTAATTGTTATATATAAAAGAAAATGTAAATTTATTCTGTAAAGCTACAGTAAAATGGAATATTAGAAAGGAAAATGTTTAAAACTAATTAAAGAAATGTGTGAAAATCTACTATAGTATCAACGGCAAGAAAAAATGTAATGAAATATAAATGGGAAAGTTGATAGGAACTTTTTTCCATTTAAATATTACTTACAATAGTTAAACAGAAACAGTAGAAAAGACTAGAAAGTATGAAAGCAGAAGTCTTAACCCTTTTGGGGGAGGAGTATGTTCATAAAACCACTTAATTTTAATTTCTTAACGCCACAAAGGCACTTGAGTTTTCCTAAAATCTTTTACATTTAATATGTATGTGATTATGTAGCTTTTTTCTTATTTCTAAATAAATTTGTTCGTAAATTTTGGTCCCAGCCATTTATTTCAACATTTTAGTACTGAAAATACTAATTAACATATGAAACGGTTAAAAGATGTTAATGATAAGTTAAATGCACATGCAGCTGCAAAAGATCAAAGCATTGATCGAAAAACTTTTGGAAGGTATGTAAACAAATTTCACCAGGATGCGTAAAGTGACACGAAGCCAAACTATGTGACAACTAGAGTTTTCAGGTCGAATGTAACAAAAAGTAGAACATGAAGACAAAAAAGCAGGACAGTGGATCCAAAATCCGGACATAACCATACATGAAAACCTCAGAAAATGGAACCTGTCTGTAACGGAATACTATCTTAAATGTTAAAACTTCATTTACCTACTATACAATTATAACTGTTCAGACAAAATCCTGTTTAAAACTAAATTTTCCCCTGTGTCTGGCGATTGCGTCTAAAAAGGTTTGGCAAGCATCATATTTTCAAAAATATTTTTTCTAATAATTAATGCAGTAGCATAAAGTTACTTTGCTTTTTTTAAACTGATTTTATTTTTCTTCACAAATATTTCAATATAAAACAAGGTGGGTCAAGCCTCCCATATATGGGGAGCCTTGACCCATTATTTTCCCGTGATTAAAATCAATCATTTTTCAAATGTCTTATATCTTACACTTATCTAGCAATTTTATTTTGATAACTCATTGTATAAAGAATAAAATAGTATATAAAACTTTATTCTACGTTCAATATTTAAAAAATAAAAAATCATTTTGTAAAAAGTGGGTCAGCCCTTCCTAGCCTCCCCTATATGTAATTTATCACAAGTGACTTCAATCAAAGTTTGGTCGCTTAAGCCTATTTTTAATAACGAATTTCAAAATTGGATATAAATATATAAAGGAATGTTGCTTTAACTTATAATCCATGTAAATGATTGTTTTCTAAATAATACGAAGCTGATTTGAATCAACGTTTAATATCTAATACTTATTTACGAAAAATAAAAATTTAGATGAATTTTTATATTGAAGAATAAGTGTAATTAAATACAAATTTTACAGTGTAAATAAAAGCATAAACTTAATTTTAAATTAAACTACTAATATTGCTTCAGCTACTTTCATTGCACATGTAAAAAAAACTATTTATTATGGTAATCTGTTATAATAATTCAAATTTATTACATTAACCTGAAATTTTATTTACAAAAAAATTTACTTAGCTGAAATTGTTCACATCGTTATTTGGATTTTTAAATCATCAAATTGCCTTCTAATTCATTCATTTATTTTCGAATTCCATTATTGTCAATCCCTCTACTGTTTTATTTGTCAATCGAAAAAATAATTCACTCAAAAAATTAATTAACTGAAACTAGAAGATTAAAGGTGCTGAATGAATTTCCCAAATAATTATTAGCGATATTAGCATTCGTTTTTGCACATTGATATATAACAACGTTTTAAGAGCTTTAAAGAAAATAACGATATAATAATCTTTGATACAGCGTATGTAATGTTACATTAATTAATATAATACAATCCGTATTCATACTGATATATATATATATATATATATTAATGTGTGATTTTAATTAATTTCGTGCGTTTCCAATATGTACACTTCAACACTTTTATTATGCCATATTTAAATAATAACGTTGTGAGCATATTAAAATACGGTATGATCATAATTAATCCCCAATACTTTATGTTTTATATATATCAACGTAGTTAATCTTTTACATTTAAACTAAAGTGCAATAAGAAAATTTAACATAAAGCAAGTAATAAAACGTGTTACCTATATTTCGGAAATAAATGTATTATTGATGTGTATCATGAGATATTTATTAGCATTTAAAAAGATTATATCCGTATTATGCTAATATTTTTATGCACGTTTGTAATATAAATAACGTTTAATGCTTTTAGAAATGACGCATCTGTACTTCAGTACTTCAGACTAAAAACGTTAACAGAAATTAATATTTGAAACGCGTAATTTTAAACAAACATTATTTCTGTCATATATTGTTACGTTATTGATAGTCAAATAATTTGAATACTTTTTTTTTTTATTTTTATGTAGAATATTTAATAAACATGAAACACAATTAGAATTATTTTTGTATAAAAAAATATTTAGATTACTTTTAAAGAATATAACAAAATGTAGAATTAAATACACATATTTTTCAAATGCTGAACATATTTCCTCTCAAAATTAGACATTTGCTGCACAAACTCAGCAAAAATAGCTTAAAAAATGTTCTTAGATAGGAATCTTTGAACTCAGTACCATACGGACTCATTTCAGTGTATCCCGCTAAATGTATCGATGAATCAGCTATCCTAATTACAATATCAACACCAAGTTTGCTATTACGTTTCAACATTTATTATTACATGCACTGTATCACTAACATAAAAAAAACTCCTTAATCACAAGTGAGGAGCAAACATTCAAACCGTGTTTTCTCACAAAATAAATAAATAAAAAATAAGTTATTGTAATTTTTTTGAACTCTCAGTTAAATTGCACAGAAATAAATGGTATTTTTAACCAAAAAACATTTTTCTACGATTTTAAACCAATTCTAGAACTTGACGTTTCAATCAAAGAGTGTTACCTCCAAAGCCTTCATTCAGTCAAACAGTGATTTCTCCAGTCTGCCAATCACAGTTGTCACTTCATGTGTACTTTCGAAACCTACCATATATATCACAATTGAAACGGATTGTTTTAGAGAAAAATAAGTGAATTGTTAAGGTTAAAGGCTTCCAGAATTATAGATTTCGAGATCTAAGTGAAGAATATGATGTAAACTTTCTTAAAAAGGGAGTTACTGTTGCCCGTATTCGAAGGGTTGTTTTAGAGTCTATTCCTCTTAGCCACGCCATATCAGTTGAAAATAAAAAAGAGGTTGACAAACTTTTGAAGGTTTTTGAATGTATAGTGAACAGTGGCAAAATCAATTTGATGATGTCTTCAAATTATACAACCACATTATCCATGATTTACCAGCCTGCAATGAAGAAGAGGGGGAAGTGTGTGACTGTCTAGATGAAGATATTGGTTTTAAAATTTGAAGTGGATTTCTTGCAAACGAGTATTTATTTCGTAAATATTTAATGGATACTACTAGATACCATAATCTGTCATTTTATTTTATCAATAATCAACAGAAATTCGGTATTTACTCAAATAATATAATTTGTAAGTATTATTTGTGAGATTCAAAAAGCCTTTTATCCACTTGCCAAACAATCCAAACATGTTTCCTCCTCTGAATTCGGTCAAAACGTGATTTCGCCAAATATTAAATGCATTTTATAAATTTGTTATATGTTTAATATCTTATGTATGCTTGCAATTCTTTCTAATAACTAGTAATAAAAATACAGAATAAAAATTACAATTAAATACAAGTTGTTTTCTTATTTAGCAGTTTTTTTTTTTTTTTTTTTTTTTTTTTTTTTTTTTTTTTTTTTTTTTTTTTTTTTTAATTTTGTCTAAAGGAGAAAGCATGGTTTGAATGTTTGCTCCACAAGTTCGATTTATACATCAAACGGCTACTAGGAAGAAATTCCTAATCGTACACAATTTTAAAACATAAAATTTCATAAAATAACTGTATGTTAGACATTATGATATTTCTAATTTTGAATATTTGCAGAAATCGTAAACTATCATCTTTAGTTTACAAAAGTCAATGAGGCCTATTGTTTTTGATTGGATTGCACATTGCAGAGCGGATGCAACAAATGGGATCGATGTAGATGGAAATCTGCTTCAACACTCGTCGAGCCTCAGTCTCTACGACCTTCAATGCTGTTCGTGCCATGGTTTTAGTGGAGCACTAATCTCGGCTGAAGCTTAAAAATGAAACGTTCCATCGAACAGCGCTGGAACTCCCTTCAACGATAAAAAAAAACAGTACAATGTGCAGCATGTGCTTGATGTGTTGAACTCAGACTGGTGTTAAAGTGTTCTAATTATCACGATTATCATCTTAGAATTAATAAATTGTCTGCGCACACCATCATTATCAATGATTTCCAGATGAGAAAAATTAGTCCTAATCTCGTATTAAACTTTTTTACAGACATTTAATAGAAAAACTTCATGCTTGTTTTGGAAGATCTTTTGTAGATCTTTCTAACCAACTCGGAGTTTTTGGACAACTTGTTCCTCTTCCCCCGAGTGAAACAGTCCTCAAAAGACCGGCATGGGAGAGGTCGCCAGCAGATATCAAAGTGGATTTGACACGTTCCTTGAAGAACGTTCCGTAAAAGGTCATCCAGTTCGGCTTCCAAGCATGGACAGCTCAGTGTATCAACTATCAAGGGTTTTGTTTTGAAGAATTTTAATTGTTTGTGGCGATCATGTGCGAATGTTTGACGTCTTCAATACAGATATTTTCCTGCATATGTTCTCATAACTTTTTATACAAACCATGTATTTCACACTCTCCAATAAGAGTTTTGTTTGCCTTTAAAAACGGTCACTCTCCCTCTTCTTATGTAGTCAGATATATATGTTCATCAATTTTATGTTTTGAGATTTCGTGTCACACTGGTGAAATTTAATATGCAAGCGTTAGAAGAATACAAAAGTGTTGGCAAACCTATTAAACTTAAAACGCGAATCTCATGTTATGTGCTCATAATAGTAATAATAACAGTAACTTGCAGTGTATGTTTATTTATTATTTACATTACATAAACAACGCGAGGAAATTAAAATCTACAACGCTTAAAAAAAAGAACCATGTGTCACTAACGCTAATGTTGGTCAGATAGTTTTAAAAAAGTTGTAGGCCATTTTCTCTAGAATATCGTGAGATGCATTATTTCTGTAGAAAGAGCTAATTCTGAAAGAATTTCGAAAAATTTTTGTTTACCTAAATATATTAATAATAAATTTGCTGGACTGTCAATTATCGTGGAACACTATAGTTTTCCGAGTGACGCAGCCTTAAGTCTAAAATCGTATCGTAGAATTCGTAGATGGCGGAACTCATATATACGGCTAACTCGACATCAAAGAAAACGCGAAAAGCCACCATTTAATAACTCAGCAGATATAGGTCCGATTGTTCTGATTCTTTTAGAACAGTCTTATAGCTGCAGTCTAATCCTATTCTGAAATTTTTACATTTCTACGTGCATATTTTGAGATCTAAATACCCATTTTTAAAGAAAAAGCTATGGAACAAATGTAATCCTAATGTCAATTTCTAGAAAATGGCTCGGGCGATTTTCTTCAAATTGATATATAATATGAATCTGTTTAAGATGAGGTGAATAACACTTTCCTCTTTTTTCTAGGAAAAATCGTTTTAAATTCGGTCATTTTCGTTTCCCGTTAATGCCTCGTACGAAACCAGACAACCGTTAATGTATCTGGTACTTTTCTCTTCTCTGATTAGTGAGTAGGTTTGACAACATCACATCGTGCCAATGGGAATTTAAAGACATTCCTGTCTAGAGACATGCGGATAGATCATCACTGTTACGCTACGAAATAAATATTTCCAAGTATGCAGCTTATAAAAAAGAAGGTACTTATTGTATTTCATTTATAATAAGTTGTAGAGATATCCATCTCAGAGCTTTATCATTTTAATGTTTTCAATGCTCTAACGAATGATATTTGCTTTGTTTATTTAAAATGCTGCCAGTCAGGGAATCAGGATCTCAGTCATTTTTAAAAAAGATTCATTCATAATCACACAAAAAATTCTTGATTTGTTATTTTTCGAATATATTTTTTTTTATTAAGTTGTATTTCATATTGTTTTACTGATGCTGAGATAAAAATCTAGTTTATAACAGGGCTCAAAAAAATTTCAACATGCACGTTCGGGAATGTGATAGAAAAAAATATGCCCGAATAAACAAATTCTCGAATGCCACCAAAAGTACATGCCTGATCGGGCATGTTGATAAGAATAATACATGCCCGATTGAAAATTTTACATGCCCCGGGCATATCGGGCAATAGGTTTTTCAAGTCGTGTTTTATAATGAGGAATCTGCCGAAAAACTGTTTACGTCAATTTGAAGGGGCAGAGAGTCATCAATTTTAAATTACTTTACGCACCCTGCAGTTTTTTCTTTTCTGTTTGTTCTTTCTTTTTTTTTACTATTTCTATTTTTTTTACAGCCCATTTTAATTGTTTTACTGCAATAATTGCTGGTGCTTTAAAGAATTTGAAAAATTGCACATAGAATTATAAAAACAAATGAACTTTTCAAATTATGAGGAAAAACACATTAGAATGTAGCTTTTATAAGAATTTAAACATACAAACTCTAATTATTAACTTATTTTGCAATTGCATTACACGAATGATAATCTTCTGACTGACAGCATTTTAAATAAGCACATCCTCTAGAATATCGCGATTTTGCAAACATCAAAATAATGAGGATAACTTATAATAAACAAATAAAATAGAATAAATATGCTGAGTTTTCACATCTGCCTTTTTTAACTACTTGCATGCTTACCCTTCTTTAACCCTTTCAGAGGCAGAAGAATTTTGTTCGTAAAATGATGAAATAATTGTCTGACACCAGAATATTCAAACGAATTTTTTAGAAAATAAAATCCCGATATTTTACACTTTCATTACAAAAACAAAATATTATTAAAATATGCTTGATGCCATTTGTCAGTTTTTTCATTAAAATTAGGTCGGCTAGACTTCTAATTGGATTGTTATTTGTCAGTGTAACAATAATCGATGTTGAAATCAGATATCTTTTTCTAGAAGTGATATTTTCACCTCTGAAGGAGGAGGTATTGCACTTCTAAACCATTAAAAATCGTTGTCTTAAATGTTATAGAGTGATCTCAATGTACAGGGCAGAAGGGGGGATATTCCCATTAAGCCACCTTCTAAATTCATCACTGGCATACATTATCAAAGTAAGCTGAAATCGTCATATATTTTTAAGAATCTCTTAAAATAATCCCATTGTACTTTGAAAAGTGTTAAACGGGAACACTACTTTATTTTTAAAAAATGATATATTTACTGTAATGAATCACAATTTTATGCATTCTCTTCAAATTCAAATTTATTTTATCATTTAATTTCAATTTTTTAAAACACATATTTGTTTTGATTCAGTAAAATAATTCATGAAAATCTATAATTTTCAAATGATCATTTTCAAAACGTTATTTTTTTTTCAAAGTTTTTATCGGAATGCTTGATTTTTGGACCCACCACCATTTTTATCTAACTGGTTTATTATTACTTGGTAGGCACTACATTAATTATTATTTACCACCTTATCTCATAGAGTTTATATGGCAACAAAATGTCTTCATTTTTTAAAAAGTTACAAGTTTACCTCAATGCTTAGAGACATTTATAATTTCTTGCATGGTGGTTAAATAGTTTTATTTTATGGTATACTTTAATTTAAACATATATTTGTATTGGTTTAATGAAAGATTTCATAAAAGCATGATTTTTGAAAGATCATTTTAGCGGCAATATTAATTTTTATCAAATGGTTTATTTAATGCCAACTCTTATGCTTGGCAGCAATTGTGTGGATAAGTGTAAAGTACACCCTCCTCCCCTCTTCTGCGTGTGGAAGTGTTTGAAATTTTTGGGGGGGGGGGTTTCAGAATGAGTTTATTTCCATTTAGAAAAGGTGGAATTCAATTTTTTAAATGATTTATTTAAATTTTTGTTATAGTTACATTCTGGTGTTTTTATTCCAAAATGTATGTTAATGTGCATTTCTTTTCGACTTTGGCCATGCAAAATATTTTTATTCCAAACTATGCCAAACATTGTGAATCGTTGTTTATATCACTCATTTTTAAAAATGGTTCATTTATAATAAGGATGCACAACCTGTGGCCCGCGGGCCAAAAGTAGTTTGCGATGGGTTAACGTGCGGCTCGCGAATTTAGTCAATTATAACTGGAAAAAATTGCAATTTTTGTCTATACATCGCAGGAAAAAATCCTGAAATTCGTCAGTTTGCCTCGGGAAAAATTTGGAAAAAATTGGAAAAATCGCGAATTCTGTTGGTCAGGCACGTTGTACAGGCACGAGAAAGTCGCCAATTTGTCAATTAAGTGCAAAAAAATAGCAGATTTCATTGATCGGACACGAAAAAAATTGTCAATTTTGTTGATGATGCGAAAAATTGTAAATTATTTGATCGGCTGCGAAAAAATCATGAGTTTGTCAGTCGCGAGAAAACTTCGCAAATTAATAATAAACCAAAGGTGGATCTTAATGGGAAAAATACTATTTTACATGCATTTATGAGGAAAAAATAAACATTTTTCATGTCGTCAATTTCAACCTACCTATTTGATACAATGTTGAAAAATATCGAGTCTTTTCGTGTATTATAATGCAAGAATTCAAACTATTAAGAATATAAAGCAAACATGAAATTATCTTTATAATAAGTATCTGATTTTTCATAGAAACATGTAAAAAGGGAATGTAAAGTCCTAAGAACATGGAACGTTTAAATTTTACAATTTTCGCTTGTTTTACACTTAATGACTGAAATGTTGATTAAAACAGTTTCATTTAGATAAATTATTTCTATTAGTATCATGTTTATGAGTAATCTATAGTGTTAAAAATTTCGCATTTTAAAAGATTTCTTTAACTCGATTATAGTTAATTAAATCTTTGAATAATGTTTGAATATGCACACAAAGTTTGTTTTCATAAATTATTGTGACACTTTGTGAGTGGTTTTATTTATTTATAGCGATTGAATGAACCAAGGGTGGATCTTGATGTGAAAAAACATTACTTTACATGCAGCACTGTTAAAAATTTGCAGCATTCTGGCAGGTCATTTGACCGTTTTTTCCGAAAACGGTTACACAACCGTAATTTTAACACTATTCTGACCATATTATTGGCCATTTTATGGTCAGAATATAGTTAAATTATGGTTATGAAACCGTTTTTTCAAAAAACGGTAGAATGACCTGCCAGAATGCTGCAAAATTTTTAACAGTGAGTTATGAGAAAAAAATAAAATAATTTCATGTCGTCAATATCAACATACCAATTTGATACAATGTTGAAAAATATTGAGACTTTTGGTGTATTGCAATACAAGAATTCAAACCATTAAGAATATAAATCAAAAATGAAATTATCGTTAGAATAATTGTCTGCTTTTTCATAGAAACATGTAAAAAGGGAGTGTAAAGTGTTAAGAACATGGAACGCTTAAATTTACAATTGTTACTTGTTTTACACTTAATGATTGAAATGTTTGCTAAAACAGTTTCATTTAGATAACTTATTTCTAGTAGTATCATGTTTATGATTAACCCATAGTGTTAAAAAGTTCAAATTTTAAAAGATTTCTTGAACTCGATTTTAGTTGTGAAATTTTGGAATATACACACACAAATTGTTTTCATAAATTCTTGTGACAGTTTGAGACGTTTTATTTATTTATAGCGGTTTAATGAACCATAGGTGGATCTTAAAGTGGAAGAATTTTATTTTACATGCATTTATGAGGAAAAAAAATCATGTTTTCAATTTCAACATACCTATTTCATACAATGTTGAAAAATATTGAGACTTTTAGCGTATTACAATGCAAGAAATCAAACCATTAAGAATTTAAAGCAAACATGAAATTATCTTTATAATAACTGTCTGCCTTTTCATAGAAACATGTAAAAAGGGAATGTAAAGTCTTCAGAACATGGAACGCTTAAATTTCCAAATATTGCTTGTTTTACACGTAATGATTGAAATGTTGGCTAAAACAGTTTCATTTAGATAACTTATTTCTAGTAGTATCATGTTTATGATTAACCTATAGTGTTAAAAAGTTCAAATTTTAAAAGATTTCTTTAACTCGATTTTAGTATGTGAAATCTTGGAATACACACACACAAATTGTTTTAATAAATTCTTGTGACACTTTGAGTCTTTTATTTATTTATAGCGGTTTAATGAACCAAAGGTGGATCTTAATGTGGAAAATATTATTTTACATGCATTTATGAGGAAAAAATAAAAAAATTTCATGTCGTCAATTTCAACATACCTATTTGATACAATGTTGAAAAATATTGAGACTTTTGGTGTATTACAATGCCAGAAATCAAACCATTAACAATTTTAACCAAAAATGAAATTATCTTTATAATAAATGTGTGCTTTTTCATAGAAACATGTAAAAAGGGAATGTAAAGTCTTCAGAACATAGAACGCTTAAATTTCCAAACATGGCTTATTTTACACGTAATGATTGAAATGTTGACTAAAACAGTTTCATTTAAATAACTTATTTCTACACTGCTCAAAAAAATTAGCGGAGCAAACATAAAAGTGAAGAGAACAGTACAACACAGTGAGAACAGTACAACACAGTGAGAACAGTACAACACAGTGAGAACAGTACAACACAGTGAGAACAGTGCATGTATGGGCATAAAATGGATAGTACACGAGTATCAATGCGCAATACAGAAAAAAAGACGCAAAACAATTTGTAAGGGATCTTTTAACCTTTGAAAAGAGGGAAAGAACATGAAAAGATGATTTAGGGTAACAATTTGGTTTCATATAAATGATAAAAAAAGTAATGTTTAGAAATGATGCAAGATTTTTAATATAGCGTATGGTCTCCACGAATAGCTAAGATTGATGTAGACCTGTTTTCCATGGATGCGATGAGGTTATCGATAAGACTTTGAGGAATACTGTTCCACTGCTGAAGAATTGCAATCCACCAGTCCCGGACAGTAAAAGGAGGCCTTGGCATTGCAGCAATGAGTTGTCTGAGTATGTCCCAAACATGTTCGATCGGATTTATGTCAGGAGAGCATGATTGTCATTCCATACACTGTATTGTTTTAGCTTCAAGCATGTTTTCCAAAAGACGAAATGTATGATGTCTGGTATTATCATGTATGGAACAAAAGAAGTCACTAATTGCTTCAACATAAAATACGACATGATGTCTCAGTATCTCGTCTGTATAACTTCGGACCATCAAAGTGCCATTCCGAATGTTATGCAGGCCCGTACTTCTACCTATACTGATTCCAGCCCATAGCATTAACCCCCCTCGTCTGTAATGTGATCTTTCACGAACGGATGTGGGATTATTTTGAGTGATTCTTTCTCTCCATGCGAAAACACATCTGATTTCACATCCATACTGACTTGGGACTCGTCTGTAAACAGAATTTGACTCCAACGATGTTGCCTCCAAACTCAATGTTCAGTTGCCCACCTTCTTTGGGCCGCACAGTTGCTTCTGATCAGCGGAATACACACGTACTTAGAGCCTTACGTACACAGAGACCACCCTGATGAAGCCTATGTCGGACTGTTTCGCTGGTCACCGTTCGCCCTGTGGCCAAGAACATATGTGTTTGCAACAGAGTAGCATTGCCCGTTCTCACAAGACGAGCTGTTAACAGGATATATCGGTCATCAGTTTCTGTGGTAGCACATGTCCGACCTCGCACTTGTCGATGTCTACCATTCCATGTGTCTTGAAATCGATTCCACAGTCATGCACTGACACTTCTTGCGACCCCAACAGCTTCCGCTACACGTCGTTGTGTTTACACAGATTCAACTGCCCCGATAACATGCCAAGCCACGGATTTCCGTTAAATCACATTGTTGTGACATTTTCAAGTCACATTTTCTCAAAACACAAGTTGAGCAATTGAATTTCACAACTGAGACAGTGAAACAGTCGTTTCTGCAAAATTCCGATTTCTACACTTATCTCCTTTTTCTACTTTTTGACGTCATAAACTTTAATTTGCATGTGAAGTTTTTTTTTAATCTGTTTTTGACTAAGCTTTAAACTATGGATGTTTTACTTTACGTTACTTATCGGTCTAAATATTTGCGTCATTTTGTTAAAACCATGTGCTCCCACAATTGTTTTGAGCAGTGTAGTAGTATCATGTTTATGATTAACCTATAGTGTTAAAAAGTTCAAATTTTAAAAGATTTCTTTAACTCGATTTTAGTTGTGAAATCTTGGAATATACACACAAAGATTGTTTTCATAAATTCTTTTGACACTTTGAGTCGTTTTATTTAATTATAGCGGTTTAATAAACCAAAGGTGTATCTTAATGTGAAAAAATAATATTTTACATACATTTATGAGGAAAAAAAAAATTATGTCATCAATTTCATCCTACCTATTTAATACAATGTTGAAAAATTTTAAGACTTTCGGTGTATTACAATGCAAGAATTCAAACCATTAAGAATATAAACCAAACATGCAGAGAAATACTGGCTTGGTACTGATGGTAGTTCCACATGTAAAATAAGATTTTGTAATATAAATTACGCATTATCAGGTGCAATATTTCATCATGGTAAATTTACATCAAGGGGTCATTACACAGCTGTATTTCGAAAAGACAAACATTGGTTTAAAGCAGATGATACTAAAATCTATCAGTGTTCGTGGCCAAGGTACAGCAAAGATATTTATATTTTATTTTATAAACAAAACTAATATTTTTCAGCACAGTTGACTTCCTCAAATCCGCAACCCTAAAATCCACGCATCTTTACATATGTAAACAATGAAACTTTCAGATGTAGGGTCACAATTATACTTTTTTTTAGTTTTATTTTACCCTGTATGCATTTTAATATGTAATTCTTAATAGCATGATTCAATTCCTGTTTTTCATGACAGGAGTTTAAATTTATTTTTTTTTAAATCAAGATATTGTTGATACCAGTGGTAATCACAATCTTTTTACCAAATATATTTATGTATTAATCAAGCTTTTTTCAGATCTTATTATGATGGTTTTGATGTAGATTGATGGAAAATGTATCTCATCATTATTATGCATATTCAAATATGCATTATTAATTACTTTTACTTTTATTACCCTTACTTTTAATATTTTATTTAGTTTTTAAATTATCATTTTATCCTTTTAGTTTATCACTTTGCTTAATTATTTTAATATTTTATTTTATTACGATCATTCATTATAATTTTTATTGCATTATTGCTTCAAATTACTATTTAAAAAATGTACACAAAGCAATGACCAGAAATCCTCAAAATTCTAAAACCTGCACATCCTCTGGACCCAAGCATTGCAGATTTGAGGGAATCTACTCTATAACAGACTCAAAATGGTACATATCAGCAATACACGTCTTGTACAAATTGGTAGAGATGGAAGTGCGAGTTAGAATTGTTTATCAACTATGTTATATATGCATTGTTAATTTTCATAAATATTTCTAAATTTTTTAATATTTTATTCCTGAACGAAGTGGGCAACAATGAGCCGTTCCATTGGTGATGGTGACACACCCACCTTGTTTTGTGGATAATAGGAGATAATATACTCTTTATATATATCTTTTTTCATTGTTTTTGCCCCCAAATGAGAGATCAGCAAATTGGAAAAGTGGATAATATAATAACAGCATATATTAAAAAACACCATATGTGTATTGTTAATAATGGAATTAGGGGAGTCTAATAAAGACAGTCAGGGAAAAATCAGGGAACTTTTTTTTAAATTTATGTAGACATCATATTATAACAATAATTACTTTAAATAAGATTAATTTTTAATTATCTCCCGGGGACCCACATTACCAATCATATGTCCAGGTGTTTATTATGTTATAAAATAAGTAAATAAATAAAATGTTACATCTTGCCTTTGTCATGATTTTTTTAATTTTTCAATAATTTTTATAGTAAAATTTAAGTTGCTAATTATTAAAATCTTAACTTTTGGATTATAATTCAGGATATGATACAGATTTTAATTTTTTTAATTCCATATTGAAATTTCGCTGTATATTTGAGGAATTTTTTTATAATATAGAACTGCAGGTGTAAATTTTGACTGTTTTTAATTTTGATTTTTTAATATAAATATCTTTTTCAATTTGAATGTGATGAATTGTTTTATTGTTATGTGAATAAAAAAAAAATATATAATGCTTATTTCATTTCTAATATGTACTTGTTATGTATTTTGACATTTTTCTTATAAATGTGTGTCAGTAAAAAGCATTGTATATTTTAAATCGCTTTTTTTCTAATATGCTAAATTACTTTACACATACTTATGTTTTGTCTTCTGAAACATATTTAGACATTAAAAACTTTTTTTTTTCAATACACTATCAAATATTTCATACTTTTTCTCAGCTGATGTTATGTATTAAATGTATTTAATTCAATAAATTAATTTATCTTTTGCGTCACGATATCCAAAACCATCTGTAAAATTTGTGTAAATATTTTTCTTTCTTTTTTTTGCGTCACACTATCTATTGGCGTACAATTTACTTTGATTGGATACTATGGCGCAAAATAAACGTTTACACAAATTTTACGGATGGTTCTTGATATCGTGACGCAAAAGATAAATAAATTTATAGAATTAAATATACTTAATACATAACATCAGCTGAGAAAAAGTATGACATATTGATAGTGTATTGAAAAAAAAAATGTTCAATGTCTAAATATATTTCAGATGACAAAACGTAAGTATGTCCAAAGTAATTTTTTAACAAATATTTAAGTCAGATCGCAGCATCACTTGAATTTTGATATCATATCTTTTAAAACTCATATTTTGAATGAAAATCATCACTGAACAAAAATAAATACAGCAAAAAAAGAAAATGTATATATATATAAATTCATTTTAATAGCACAACATCACTCAACATTTCATATCCGAATTTTTAAGACCCTTATTTCAGATTTGTATAGCCATAAAGTAAAGTGCTGAGTCAAACTTTTAAACCGTTCAGGGTTTTTGTATTGATTTAGATGTAGTATTCATTTTTTTTACCGATTTAGTTGAATCGGCCAATAATCGCTTTTGTATAATTTTATTTTAGAGAGTCATTATCGATGAAATTTATTTTAAGTTAATTTAAAATATCGATTAAAAAGTTTATCTTTGATATTTAATTTTTCTAAGATCTAATTGGGTAAAAGCATTTTAACTGTTGTAGAAGGTGTTCAAAGAATAAAAAATAATACTGAATAAACAAACTAATATTAATTGCTTTGTTATAATATAAAATGTTTCGATTTTTTTAATTAATACATAATTAGTGCAAAGAACTGTTTATTATTTGTCTTTATATAGTTATTGTAAATCAGATTCAACAGTCGTATCTTAAATTAGATCCATTTTTCCAAATGGTTATTGTCTTCGTCAGGGTAGGAAATCAAAAGCTTATCTGAAGGTTTTCATTGGTGTAATCCGCAATTTATTCGTTTCTTATTGGTCTATACAGTAATCTGTATTTCCCTTTAATTTCAACAACGATGGATACTTTCTGTTGCCGCTATGACAAAAAAGTAATAAAAACCATAAAAAAAAATTTAATAACTCAGAAACAAATTGAGATACAGCTTTCAGACAAATTGCATTTAAAAGTTTTTTTTTTTTTCAATACGAAGATATAAAAAGTAATATTGTGGGATGTTTAGAAGTTTAAGAAATAAATTTCATTTTAAATTGGCCGTCAGATTTCTTAGAAATCTGACGATGGAAAACCCTTTTCCCGAACAGCCAATGAAATGCTTGGATAATACTTAAGTTTCAGGTAGATAATAATAATACTATAATGCGTACGAGTCGCAGGCGATTTCTGTCGCTTGCAATTTTTACGTGTAATAACACAATTAATGTTTAATTCATGGCTTAAGTAATGTATGATCAACTCCGTGCTATTTTATATATCTTAAATTTTAGTCTTTGAAAAAATCATTTTCCAAATGGTCGTTGTAATTTGTTAAATTGCATTTTTTTATTATTATTATTATTATTATTTTGAACAAGCATTTATGTTCGATTCTGGCGAGAAAGGATTTTCATTGGGTGTCATTTTCTGCTCAAATTGTTAAAACATGATTTTTAGGTAGATTTCGTATGAAATACTACCTATTAGTGTCGTTCCTATGCTGAAATTTCTGAACATTTTTGCAGATCTACAACGATCATGACCTCTAGAACCCAAAACCACCTTCAGTAAAAAACTATATATATATATATATATATATATATATATATATATATATATATATATATATATATATATATATATATATATATATATACAATATATAATCACTTTCTTCTGGACACGATAACTTCCACAATTATGCCCAAATCTCTTCCAAACTCATGCATAAAATCAAGGGGCATAAAATCTCGTTCAAGTTCGTTAATGGGCAAAATCGGGCCAATGGGCTGGAAATAGGGAGGGGTTTTGTGAAAATAGAAAAAAACCCATAACTTCTTAAATTTTGTACATATCAAATCAGTTTAAAGTTTTTATTACTCCTAAAAAAAAGGCCAGAAATTTATGCATCACAGATTTTTGATAAAATTAAAAATGGGCTCAAAGGGCGCAAAAAATAGAGTTTTTGGGAGAGAAAAAATCCATAACTCCGTCAATTCACAAGATATAAAATCTCCATGAATTTAACATATATCTTCTTAATATTGTCTTCAACATTTATATAGATAAATTTTTGATAGGACTAATTCTTACAGCAAAAACAAATTAAAAATACATAGCGGTTGAAGAAAAAAAAATTATATTTTTAAACACATTTGTCAAAGTGGTCCTTTTGAACCGAATTTCCCGAAGCGGATTGTGTGTGGAAAATCATGCTATTAAGGGTGTATTCAAATCCAAACTGCTTATTTTCTGACTCATTTTTAAATTCATTTTTGCTCTCAAACGCATTCAATTGATAGATTCTCTTCTTCAGAAACTATATAATGTACCGTAATGATCGATTTATTTATAGTGGCAGAATATATTTCAAAATGATGTCAAAGTGGGCATTTTGAACAGAAATTCCCGAAGCGATTTTGTTAGAAAGAAAAATATTGCCCTACTGAGAAAATAATTGTTTATTAATCAAGTTTCAATTAATTGAAAGAAAAACAAGAACACATGCCGCTTATAAATCTTTTGAAAAATCACGTCAGCAAGTTTCGTATTTTTTCCATTAAAAATGAATCTGAAAATGTGCCAGAAAATTTCGAATTGTTGAGCATGGAAAAGTATTTTTTTAATACTGCCTTAACATGATTCTGATAAAACCAGCTATTATATAAAAATGAAATAAAAACCCGTCAAAAGCGGCCAGATAAAACTGTTAAAGTGGATTTATATCTAATCAGTATTTAGTTTTTGTTGGAGCAATTAATATACTTAACTTCGAAATCTACCTCCGCCTGTAGGCCGGGCCGGCAGGGATTTTTTAGTTCGAGATTGCTATTTAAAGAGATTTGTAAAATTTAATTTTTTAAGTTTTAAATTTTCCTGAAGAGGAATATTTGCATTTCTAAAATGTATTTTAAATACTTTTAACTATCACGATTCGTTTTTTCTTCTGAACGATTTTTTTTTATGTTACAGTAATTTCGTAATAAAAGTCTGTAAAAAAAATATATATAGTTCCTGTCATTTGGCCTTATAAATTATACAAATACATATGAGAGAAATCAAACAGTTTCGTGGAGGCTAAAATTTTGAAAGAAATTTAACGGATATATCTAAATGTTTTATTTTTTAAAACTAGTTAACATTATGTATATACATTATTAAGATTCGTACAATAAAAAAAAAAAAATCCTCTTTGAATCGGCAAAAAATAAACATAAAAACTATTAAATTTAAAAAATCAAAAAACCCGACTTTGTAAAAAGCGAACTAATTAATTATTTCTCATCAATGTGAAACTATTTTTTTTTTTCAATTCCTACTATTAGCTCACACTCTCGCTATATATATCTTGTTCAAATTTTCAATCGTTAATAAAATACTTATTATTCACCCAATGATGCTCAAATAATTTTTTTTAAACTTGTAGTGGATGACACTTGATGTTAATCCAGTTTTTGTTTCATATATTAATTTATTAATTAAATTAAATTAAATTAATTTTCAATAATCGAGAGAGTACTCTCCTGGATCAAGGCATTTTAAGCGCCACTCAACAGGAAAGAAGAATGGGGAAAAAAGTTCTGTTATTGATCTAAGTAGGAATTGACTTAAAATATTTGTTTTTATATTACTTGTTTATATTATTTACCTATTTTTTTTTATTTACTTGTATTGATGACTTTTAAGTTGTGTTTAATTCTTAGTTCCTATCTATAAATACTGTTTTGATGATGCCTATAGATGTCAATGATAGTTAAGAGTTGCAGTAAAGCTAGAGATCCACAATACATGCACAACTTCCAGGTTGTATAATATTTTAACGGAGCTTCTGACTGTAAAATAGTCAATGAAACATCGTCTTCATTTTGAAAGACCTATCCAATGATATGCCACTCAATAGGGTGCGTAATTTTTTTTTTCGTCTCTACCACCATTTTGTATTTTACGGCCGCCTTTTTGAATTTATAAAAACAAAACCTAGCCTATAACCATTGTTACATTATTAGACGAATTGATAGAGACCTCATTCATTAAAATCCATCGAGCCGTTGGGTTGTTTCGAGGGTATAAATAAATCCACATACACAAATACGCGTGAAACACATAACCCTTCTTTTCTGTCGGGTAAAAATAAAGTTTTATTACACTGAAAAAAGCACGAATGTAGCTCAGTTTAAGAACGCAACCACAAACTAAAATTTACACTTCCTAGTTACCTATTATTCCGAAAAAAATTCTTTATCTTTAGAAAACTCACAAACCTATGCATTTGAAAGATTTAACGAAGCATTTATAAGAGGAAAGATTCTTCTGCTGCGAGCGATTTTCGTAAAAGTTTCCTAGTAATTTTTATAGTGTATTAATAAGATTTCTAAAACCGGAATATCGGCTTTTAGTATACTATTAATTCTCAATTATGCACGCGTAACTGAATTTATACATGTACGGTCATCAAAATAATATTAATTTGAATGTTAATATTAATGCTTTTAATTTATGATACTTATAAAACATGTTTGTTGAGCATGAAAATTTTAGTAAAAAATCGTATCTTTTGGGTTAAGAAAATTTATCAACGCACTACAATAGCAACTGAGAAACTTTTCCTATAGTCATTGGTACCAAAGCAAAATTAGATTTTAAATAGGTTTCTTTAAATCTCGAAAATGTATTGATTTGTGAGGTATCTCCAGATAAAGAACAGATTTTCTAATCCTGGTGAGTCGGAAGCGGTTATTATAAAAATTTTTTTCGTGATTATGTTATATTTTCATAGATTAAGACATATTTGACTTTATTTATTATGTGTATTCGCTCTAAAATTATGTTTATAAAACATGTTTCTTGAGCATGAAAATTTTAGCAAATAATCACATATTTCCAGTTCAGAAAATTTATCAATACACTACAGTAACTACTGAGAAACTTCCATAAAGAAATGGCAGCAACAGAAATTTAGTTTTTAAATATGTTTCTTTAAATCTCGAAAATGTATTGATTTATGAGGTACCTATCTCCAGATAAAGAACATATTTTCTAATCGTGGTGTTGTATACTTTTATTTGATGGTTATATTATATTTTCATAGATTAAGACATTTTGACTTTATTTATAATGAGTATTCGTTTTAAAACTATCTTCAATTCAAGGAAATTTAAAATTAATCATAAGAAATATAGATTTAATAATATAATAATATAATAATATATAGATTTAATAAGATTTAATAATATTTATTGCTATTAAATTCTGAACAACTGCTTCTGTAAACGAAAAAGTATTTACCATTTTTTTAAATGTTTCGAAGAATAATTTTCTAATGCAGTAAAACAGTCATAACGCAAATCTATAAAATCAATAACAAGGAAAAAAAAAACTATTATTCTAAACACTTTATTTTCAATTTTATTCAACCAAAAATTACCCAAAACGTAGCGATTAAATAAAAATATTTATTATATCCCCTTAAAAGGAATTATTGATTACTTTATCCATTAACTATACTATATATATATATATATATATATAACCATTTCATTGCGTCAAGTCAAAAAGTCAAAAAATATTTTTGAATGAAAAAAAAAAAAAAAAGAAATCTAACACATATCTATAAATCAATAAAAGTACGAAGAATTATTAGCCGGATTATTTTTATTACTGTTTTCTTTAACCGAGACATCCGAATAAACAAATCATTAAATAAATCATAATAATTAATTTCCTTGAAAGTGAATTATTCCGTACTCCAAAAACTATTATCGATTATCATAAAATTTATCTATTTAATTTTGAAAAGTCCAAAAAATAATATTCTAATGCTGAAAAATATTCATAACTTAAATCTCTAAATGAATAAAAAGTTTTTAAAAAAAAGTTTAAAAAAATTAACATTTTTATTACACTTTTATCTCAAAAATTCCAATAACGTGACGATTAAGCAAATCCTATTTATTAAGTACTTTTAAAAAGAAAGTGCAATTTTTTATACGGTAAATTAAGCGAAAATCATTCATTATATTTAAATGTTTATGTCATATGGAAAATATTTTATAAAAGACCCTTAAATCTTTTACTTACGGATTATTTAATCGCAACTCACATTTATTCAATAAATCTTATTTTTCATTTATTGTCACTTTTAATTTTAATAAATGATTTCTTTTAATTTTGACTTTTTTTAATAATGATTTCTTTTTATCATCATGGAATTGCGCAATTATCGATTAAATTATTCGATTGCTTTTCGACGTCAGTGAATGACTCATATTTCCTAAAGCCTGTTCAAGGAAGGTTTTATGAATATGTGCTGCGTCGATTGGCAACAGACGTGGAATGAATTTGGATTGGTTGATTGGATATAGGATTCTGCCTTGTTTAGTTTGTTTTATGTTTTATATTTGGGTTTTGGCAATATGGCTAAGTTGGTCGTGGGTGGTTTTTTTCAACGAACATATTTTTAGAATCTTTCACTGTGCTAAAGGTGAGGCATTCATTTAATAATTTTGGCGTAGGGTCCGGTGGGGGAGCATTTCATAATAGCCATCGAATGTTTAACATATGCTTTTTATATCACTGTTCTGACCGAAACCCACTGCCACTAATGCATATTTTATTTACATTTTTTTGAATGCTCGGCTGCTCTTGAAATATAACCCACTGCCGATGAGGCCGCAGTCTACATACATATATATATATGCATATATATATATGTGTACATATATATCTATGCATGTATATATATATATATATATATATATATATATATATATATATATATGTATGTATATGTATATATATGTATATGTGTATGTATATATGTATATGCATATATATATGTGTGTATATGTATATGTATATGTGTATATGTATATGTATATATGTATATATATATATATATATATATATAAATGTTGCATTCTAGCAACATTGGATTGGCTTTATCGTTGAAAATGCCGTACTGGCTGTCACGATAGTAGTTGTGAATCACATGCAGCGATAATGGCGTAAAAGAAGTGGTCAGAACAGATAATTCGAATCTGTTATATTAGTAGAACGAATTGTTGAAAGGCAGTTGTCGAGTGAAAACAATGGAATGCATCGTTCCGTGAAGTTTCCCCAGAAGAAATTGAAGACAACTCATACTCAACTAAGCACTTTATTAGAACATCTTTCAGAAAGTGTAGTTTCCACCAAGATAATTAGCCATCGCTCCGTAGTAGTAATTAGGTTTAAACAAAGTTCCAGATAATCGAATAACAGGACGGTGAACAGGGGATGGATGAAAACTGGAAATACGACTCAAATCTGCTGAAACACAGCGGAGTATCAACTTTTTGTTCCTCACGTGTAAGGATACAAATATGACGTAGATCGCGCTCTCAACCAATGAATAATTAAGAATGTCACGTCATATAAAGAGTGCGAACAGAGCTAGCGGATGAATTTGTAGGAAAAAAGGATAACATCAGAAATGCGCGGGAAGTAAAAATGGAAGCTAAAAGAATAATCTCGAAAGAAAAAAGCGCGGGAATGGAACATTTAATTTAAAAATATTAAAAGCGTAATATTATTGCGATTAAGACAAGTGAAACATTAAATTAAAGGGAATTTAACACAGTTAACGATAGAGATTATTTAAGGATAAGGATTTAGTGAAAATAATGTAGTAATTTAAAATAAGATAAGGAAATCGCGGAATTAGATCTAATAATTTAACAAATCCCTCCACTCAAAAAATGAATGAACTAGTAGGTCCCGATGACCTGCGAGTTCATTGAGAGAAAGCAGATACTCGTTTTACATTTTTTGTTCCTTTGTTTTACAATCATCTTTAAAATGATACCGTCACTTTGTCACCAAATCGCGTTGCTCAAAGCTTTCATTTCATTTTGAAAGGAAGAAAAGAAAATTATAATTAAAAATTTAAAAAAAAATCGCGTCTTAGTGGAAACTGCTGTAATAAGTACATATCCAGTAATAAAACAATTACAATAATATTTGGTTAAAATTCAAAATTAGCAACAGTTTTGCTTTCTGTGAATTAATACAGCAATATTAATATCAGTTCATTAGTTAGCAACAGTGACACAATTTTCAAAACTATACCATATTTATTCAGTATATTCACTAAATTATATGTCCTCTAGTGGTTTTTAGTCCGTACTGATTTGTAGAGTTCATAAGAGTTTTTGGTCGCTTAAATTTTATGTCACAGACTTTGTTGCACTAATAATATTAAATACTAATAACAATAAATAATAAATTATAACAATAATAAATAAATAAATAACCTTAGAATAACCTTGTATAATAATAATATACCAAAACAATTAATAAACAATAGTAAATAAATATTTTGTCAACTATAATGCAATTTACAACTGTACAATCTTTGATAGTTTTTGCCATGGTCTTTTCATTATTACAGATCTGTATTCTCTCAGTATAATAACAGTATCTATCACAACTGATGTTAAATCCTACGTAATTTTATTCCTCGTATTATATTAAATCTTAGATATGTTTTCGAAAAAAAAGTAATGATTTGTGACCAGAAATGAAGAATTATGAGGTGCATTGCCTCATACGTCCTTCCAAGGGTTAAACCAACA